>CM025852.1:26413456-26877692 GCA_003952965.2 Morella rubra
GCTGCTACAATAGAATTGTGGTTTTCACACCCACAAAGACTTAGAAATAACTTAAGAAAGAATATCTCTATTCCAGTGCTCCCATTAAACGAATCTAGCAATGGTTTCTATCTAATGTTTTCCACATAGAATAATGTTTCTACAAGTTGCTTATCCAAAAAAAAAAATAATTAATGTTTCTACAAGTCACTAGCAATACTGAGTCATATGCATGAGTAGAATGACTTGATAGCAGCATCACGACTTCATACAATCCTGAAATGTATATTAGTACCGTGGGTTCAAGACCCAACGGGCGTGTGTCTACCTTACTAACAGAACAATCTAACACTAGCATTGTTTACCAAGAAGCACAGGCCGTCAATCATATCTGTGCACCATCTAACATGTCATTGACTGACCAGATGCTATTCATCAGAAAAAGAGAAACAAATCTACCCATTCACCAAAATTCAAGTGCCTAACTTTCCTATTTCTCATCAGAACTCATGAAAGTTCTAAACTTCCCAACAAACGCAGCTGTCAACAAAGACACCAAAAAGAATAAAGCAAATGAAACCCTACCTTGCTCTAATTGCGCGCATGCTAGTAGGCTCGTATCCCGTGTAAGATTGAGTACTATACTCGAAGTCCGAGTCCGGCCCACCAGGGCAGTACACGCAGATATTCCCCGTGGTGGCGATGTGGGGACACCGGTGGGGCTTTGACATGACGGCCACAACGGCGATCCCCGAGGCGGTTCGGACCGGCTTGGCCCGCAGCTTGGGGAGCAGGGACTCGCGGTCCGACTCGGGCAGAGCCGCTATCATCTCCACGAGCTTTGGGGCGCGTGAGAGGCCATATTTACGACACGCGGCGGACTTAAGTGCGTTGAGGTCGACGTTCTGGCCTTTGCGGGAGAGGTCCACCATGGAGTTGACGATCTCGGCGATGGCTCGGACTCTCGCTTCCTCTTCCGTTAGTCCGTGTGCTTCGAAGCCGCCCCGACCCGGTCGGGGAAGTTTTCTGGACTCGGCTACCACGGCCGTCGCCATGGACTCTGAAGTGTTACAGCAGGCTCAGAGAGACGGAGGGGAAAGGGAAGAAAGATAATACGAAGTTAAGTCCGCCGCGTGTCGTTTAAAGGAGGAATGGGAAACCGGGAGAACGAAGTCGTCACCGTCGTAGAGTTTAGAGTTACAGCTCTGGAGTTAAATTCTCAAAAGTTAAGGCTTAGAGAAAAAAAACTCCCAAGTGTATTGCGTCGAAAAAGGTCGCTAAATGACTGCAATTGCCGACACAATACATATTTTGGACTTCAGCAAACGACTGGGTTATCGCTTTAATATTTTGGGATTAAATCCAACAGTTCCGGGCATGCCACCTCAATTAATGGGAGGGGAGCCGGGTCTCGGGTTGGTCTGGATTAAAATTTTTTCCTGACGCTCCTCTATACCGTTGGATTTACAGAAGTTTGATCCCAGCCATCCATCAGGACCGCTCCGGATGGTTCCCATCGGGGGATGGAATCGGCCCCATTTTCAACAATTTCGATTCTTGGAAACGACAACGTCGTCTCTCGTTCATCCTCAAGCTCGGCGCTAACCACCGAAACATTGCTTCAGCCGTCGCCTGGCAGCGAAAGAGAAACCGAATCACTCATGAATCATGCAGGACGCTTCAAAGAGAAAGAGAGAACTCGAGGCCGCAGTGCTTTGACAAGGTTGGGGAAGTAATCTCGGCCATAAAGAACGCCAAGCGCGTCGACCAAGTCATTTGCGCACTTCACTCCCTCGCTGTGCTTCTCTTCCCTCTCGATTATCCCTCTCTTCTCTCAGGTCAGTCCGAGCCTCACATCTCCTTTTTTTTTTTTTTTTTTTTTTTTTTTTTTTTTTTTCCGTAGGACTTCTGCATGCGAAGAAGCCGAAGTTCCTGAACTTTTCAATTCTTGTCGCTTTAATCGACTCTCAGTCTACTATTTGGATTCGTAGGATTGTGTTTTAAATATTTGTGTGAACAGAATCGAACTTTATTTGTCTTAGTAGAAAAAGGAATCAATAACTCGGATATATTAATGTTAGTAGCCGTGTAAGCTATACTATTGAGAATCGTAAGACCAACCTGGTAAAGGTTCGAGGTTTTGATATTTTACGGTTTTTTTCTTGAATTTTTTTTTTTTTTTCTTTGTTTGAGATATGCAAAATTGGCTCACTTTTATGCATTTCTGGAATTGCAGGTAGTATTGATCAGCGTTATAGAGACCAGGTTTGCACAATTTTTACATGGGGCTTTCAAAAAAATGTGGGTTGTGATAATTTTCTTGAAAGTTAGATATTACTTTCGTTGCTTTTTTGTTCTCGTGGTGTGTGCAGGTCGTTAATGCCAAGGTCCATCCTGAAGAAGAGAGGCGGGAGTGGTGGCAAGTGTTCTACCGGGGTGCTGCATATCCGACATTGTCTCGGGTTCTGTTACTTGGTAATTTTATTGATTGCCTCATACGCGTATCATCTTGTGCTTATGTCAAATTAGGAAGTAATTAGGTTGGTTTCCTTCTATCTATTGGCTACTGGTTTGTAAAGATCAAAGCGCATGAAATTAGAAGTGGAGGGAATCAATTTCAGACTGGCAGAAAGAAATTCTCTGCAGAATGGATACATTTGGGAAAGTGGAATCTTTAGCTTCTTTTTATTTTATTTTTTATTTTTTTATTCTTTTATATGCCAACAAAGAAAGACAAAAATATCTGCCTATATTTTAGAGAATCAGGCTATATCTATCTGATACTATGATCTTCAGGCTTGCCATTGTAGCCATAGATTTTAGAACTTAGAGAAGTTCCTCGTTGGGCAGAGAAATATCTTGCAGATTTACAAAGTTGCAAAAAATGTATGCTCTCAAGCCCTTAGGTGACATCCTGAGCTTGAGTGTCTTACTCTCCCGGTCATGCTTGATGAGGATTTAGCCTTCTTTTATAAAGTTATTTTCCTTGTCTTCTGGCAGGCTTGTGATGCAACTATATCTTTTCTTATACAATTGCTGTTTCATGCAGATCTTGCTTCCAATTGGCTAAGTTGTTTCCCTCTTTCGGCACGTGTACATGTCTATGATGTTTTCTTTGTCGAAGGGCTTGTCACTGAGGTGGTTCAGACCTTGGTTCCTTGTCTACAGCAGAATGCAAGTGATGGCCATGATCTCAACTCTGTCCACACGAACACTGAAAGGTAGGGGTTGGACACCTGCTTATATTCAGGCTGCAGTTATAATCCTTCTTTATAGTTTTTTTGTTTTTACAGACACCTTTGTGTAGCTAAGGGTGCACATACCTGATTAGACATTGTATATCATGCTCACCCTTCTTTGTCATTCACATATATCTCAAACTGAATTGTGTGTGTGAATTGCATTTGTGTCCAAGGATTGTACCATCAGAACTGAAGTTTTTTACTAATAGTCGCTCTGTTATACTTCCTTTATGATTATCACAGATTACTTGTACTCTGCTTGCTGGAAAATGATGGGGTGCTCCAGATGGCTAGAGAATTTTGCAAGTCTGAAGATTGTATTGGTGAATGGTCAAAGCCAACTGTAGCTAGGCTGGCACAGATAGTTGCATCTGTTCCTGACAAAGCTCGGTTGAGAGCCCCTATTTCACTTTCATCACAGTATCCTTATTTCTCCTGTCGGATTTGGCTTGGGTTCATTTAGTAGTAATAGAGGTGCATGGATGAATTTCTGCTTTCGCGATTTAATTTAGAAGTTATCTACATATTTAGTGTTTTATTGTTCCTTTTGTAATCTGTACTTGTCTGATCTTGGAAAAAATTAGCTATTTAATATGCTCACATAAACCATATCAAACTTTGTCTCACTGCCCTTAGTTTTTTGTTGATTCTTCACAAGAATCCTATAGCTCGTTCTTCAAGCAGATTACCATTCAACTTCTTTCCCTAGCAGAAGAAAGGGAGGAGAATCCCTCAGATAAAAAAACTATATTCAATAAAAGTGACATGGGTGGTGCCTTGCTATTTGTTGGCGAAACATTTTCTCGCATTTGTCGACGTGGATCTGCAGGTAGCTTAAACATTGTGAAGTGCTAAAATCCCGATATGTTTATGTGTGTGTTCATTTGTATGTATGCATTGGTTTCTCAAGAAGTAATCACCTGATGAAGTATCTGTTTCTCAAACAATAGAATAGCTGAGATGGGTGGTGCTAAAACTGTTAGGTTTTTTTTTTCAGTTGTTAATTCAATATGTACCTTGTTACTTCTTCATGATTCTGGTTGATGTATACTTTTTACTTCTTAGAGGTTCCAGTGCGCCTCCTGTAGTTATGCGATGGTGTCTTAGAAGAGGGGGGGTAGGTGCTGAGCATTCTTAACTATGATTGGGTTATGCCTAGAAAGGTAGTGGATGTTATGCTTTGTTGGAGGAGGAAGTTTGAGGATCCAATTGCGTTGGCCATTTGGAAGATGATTCCTGCTTGCATTTGGTGGAGTTTGTGGAGGGAAAGGAGTGGGAGATGTTTTGAAGATAGGGCTGTGTCTTTGTCTAGTTTGGGGGGGATCTATGTTGCATTCTCTTTTTTTGTGGGCTAATTCGGTTTTGGGTTATCCTTTTGTGGGTTTTCCGGATTTTCTTAGTTTTTTAGCTTGTATGCTTTAGATGTTGTCAGTATATTCTCTTGTACTGTCAACTTTCTTTTTCTTTAATAAGATTGGCTTACTTATCAAAAAAGAAGAAGAGGGGGGTAGGTATGGTTAAATTCTGCTGAAGATATTCGCTAGGAGCTTTTATTTAAAAATGGTATACAGCTAAAGGTAGTGAAACTTACGAATTGTGTGGTATGGGGTTGCAATTGTGCTTTAGGTGAGACAATTCAGAAATTTTTTTATACGAGTGATAGGTTGCTTTTCTGTTTTCCAGTATATTGTATTTCATTTGATTGGAAACTCGTTACTAAGGATAATAAATGATGGTAGAGTAGCCCTTTTTATTGTGATGAGTTGAAATCCTGATCCTTATATCTTAATTTGAACAAGTCTAACTGATTGAAACACATGGACAAGCGGTTACGGGAGAAAATTTTGGTTGTTGGGGTTATGTACGAACAATCTGTAGAAATGCTTAGGCCTTCCTGTATGCACTTTGCATATTTGAATAGAAGAAACTTCCCTGACCGGTGTATGTGATAAAATGCTGCTGATGAGGCTAGGACTCTGTGAAATCTATTGGCTGTTGACTACAGATTCTTAGTCTTCACTTATACTGGCATCAATGTCCTTAGGTGGTAATTGTCTCTGAATCACACTGGCTGGTCTTACTAGCTACTCTGAAGGCTGTCCTAAATTAAGAGCTTTTTGGTTGATTTTGCTTTTGGGTGTAATAGTCGTCATTGGTTTCTCTTCCATCCTCCCCAGCCAGAAGCATTAAATTTGCAACCAAAGAGTTCAAGTTTCTTCTTATTGCAGATGTTCTTTTGAGTGAAATATCCCCACGAGTTCTCAGGCATGTTCGGAGCCTTTTATCGACAAACATTGATTCAGATGTTGCCAATAAATTCAAGTCAGACCCTGGTTCCCAGTTTTGGTTTAAGATGATTGAAGCAATCAAAGATCCCTATGCTGTGGAAAGAATGTCTGAGCAGCTTCTGCATCATTTAGCAACTGAACATGCAAGTGATGTTGAAGCTTACTGGATACTGTGGTTATTGTTTCATCAAACTACTAGCCATCAGACATCGGTAAGGTCAGTAAGCATGTTTCGTAGTTAATTTCCTCGGTCAGGCGGAGCTGGAACCTCTGGCCTCTCCCTATCTCGCTCTCTCTCCCTCTCATTTTCTGTTTGTAGGTGTGTATATGCAGAATATGAAATAGAAACTGCAATCCACCATATAGAACTTTTGTTTTATCAATTTGTTGTAATTCAGGCCACTGATAGTTAGATGCATCCTTTTTAGATAGTTTCCTCCTCGTTTTGCTTTTGGTATGGTAGAACATATTGCAACTTAACAATGCTGCCTGAAATTTCTCAAGTATCGATCCTAATAGAGTAGGCAGAATCTCCTTTTGTTTTTCTGGATTTTGGACCTTTGACTACAAGGCTTGGTTTCAATTCTATTATTCATAGACATCAGCATGGTAGTGCCGAATGTTAAGGATTCAGGGTTCTTTATTTCAGCAATTGCACCAAGATTTGCTTAGTTTGTTTGTTAAGAAACATTAAGTTCGAGTCAATACCTTCGTAAATTGTATATTCATGTTCCTCAACAGTGAAAAAGTGAACTGTTTGTTGAAGTCGATAAAGTTGGATACCTCCTAGGTGTTCAAATAGTGTCACACATAGGTGGATGCTTTTGAACCTGAGGTGTGCCTGTCACACCAGTCAATTGGGACGTGTGCTAAAATCTCAATGGACTTCATAGATTAATGTTTAAGTTTTTAAGAGTTCTCGCAGCCATTTTGTTTCCTGGATTATCCCTTCATACAAAACAGGACATTAAGGTTGTCTTCGTCGAAGAATGAAGTTAAATGAGATAGTAAGTTTTTGTTTAACTATTTCTTTCGGTGGATAATTTTTTTGTTTTAGCTTTTTACAGGGTATGAGTGCAGTTTTTTTCTTTGTTTCAATTCATTTTCTGAGGACACAACTTTCTTGTTCGTTTGATTCCAGATAAAGATTTTCATATTTCTTTTGCCCTCAGGTCCATGTTTGTTGACAAATTTTTACTCTGGAAAACATTTCCTATCTGTTGCCTGCAATGGATCCTTCAATTTGCTGTTCTTGAATGCCCACCAGATGCTACTTCACTCACAAAAGGTCATAATATCCATGGTCTCTTAGACACCTTGCAGCATCTGCTAGCAGTCTGGTCAAAAAGGGAGTTTGTGCAATCAGCCTCAATGGAGCAGCAAATTTGTATCCTTTGCCATTCCTTTTACCCTTCCCACTTGAAACTTCCAACAATTTTTTACATTAAATTTCAGGAACAGGACAAGTTGTGGACGTCTAAATTAATCTAAAGGACATGAAAATCTTATGTCAATTTTTCTTCATGAAAAAGCCCTGTTGCATTGGAGGAATGTTTTTTCAAATTCTGTTGCCCCTTAATTAATTTTAGATGTGTCTGCAGCTATAGGCCTTTGCCTGGAGAAGATCTCTAAAGAGGAACTAGATGAGACTAAAGATGTGATGCATTTGATTCTTCAAGGAGTTAGCTGTAGGTGCTTGTTTCCCATTCTTTTGTTTGTGTGCCTGCAATGCAACTGGCTGGCATTTCTCCACTTACATCTTGTCTTTGTTGCTGGCAGGTAGGCTGGAAAGCCCTAATCATTTGGTTCGGAGAATGGCTAGCAGTGTTGCTCTAGTGTTCTCTAAAGTAATTGACCCAAAAAATCCACTATACCTTGATGATAGCTGCGGTGGTGACATTATTGGCTGGGAGTTTGGGTTGGCTAACCCTGGAAAAGGGAATCTGGATATTTTAGATTGTGCAGATAAAGATATCCAGAAAGGTAAAACATCTAGCTTTGCGCCAGAAAGAGACCTCAACTCTAAAGCCAACGATGGGATAAGCAACAATGTGAAGAGTAAAACAAAGAAGTTATCGGATTTTAAGTTTGTTGATCCAGATGAGATCATTGATCCGGTGACTCTGAATGATGAACTGGTCTCTGATAGAGACGATGATGATAATGCAAGTGAGCACTCTGATTCCTCGAGTGACTCATCTTTACAGCCATATGACTTAACTGATGATGACACGGATCTGAAAAGAAAATTTTCACATTTGGTTGAAGTAGTTGGGGCACTACGGAAATCTGACGATGTTGACGGGGTAAGTTGTTCATTAGTCATTTTTTTTCTCCATAGATTCTTCTGAGAGTAACAATTCAGCTTTCAGTTTTGATATCTGATAATCTACTTTTTTCTGCAATCTGTGAAAGCTCTTTTGTCAATAGAGTTAATTTAACAAGTGGTTGCAATTACCTAGTGTAGTGGGTTTTGGTGCAATCTCCTTGGTACTTCAATTTATGACTTAAAAAATTGGTGAAGGATGTTTTCTAGAGATTTAGTTCCTCCAATCTTATATTTCAGGTGGAGAGGGCTCTTGATGTTGCTGAAAAGCTTGTGCGGACATCACCTGATGAACTTAAGCACATCGCCAGTGATCTTGTAAGAACTCTCGTACAGGTTCGTTGCTCTGATTTAGCTGTTGAAGGTGAGGAAGAATTAGCTGAAGACAAGAGGCAGAGAGCATTGGTAGCCTTGCTTGTGACATGTCCATTTGAATCTCTGGACACTCTAAACAAACTTCTATATTCACCAAATGTAGATATCAGTCAACGCATTATGATACTCGATGTCATGACAGAAGCAGCTCAGGAGCTTGCTAATTCTAAAACTATGAGACCCAAACATCAGACAGGACCCCTGATATCATGCATGTCAGAGAGTCAACCGTGGTTTTTGCCTAGTGGCACAGGGCCTCCTGGAGCTGGTTCTTGGAAAGAAATCTCAGAGACAGGAACTTTACTGAACTGGTCTAGTCGTTATGAAAGGGAACTTCCGCCAAAACCCAGTCAGATCAAGAGAGGGAAGACACGAAGATGGAGCCTAAGATCATCAGATATACAAGAAAACCAGATGGAATGGTCCCATAATAAGTTTCCACTGTATGCAGCAGCCTTTATGCTTCCTGCCATGCAGGGTTTTGATAAGAAAAGGCATGGCATCGACTTGCTTGGTAGGGATTTTGTTGTCCTTGGGAAACTCATCTATATGCTTGGTGTTTGTATAAAATGTGCAGCCATGAATCCAGAAGCATCTGCATTGGCAACCCCTCTTCTAGATTTTTTAAGATCCAGGTACTGAACTAACAAATCGTTTTGTTAACTTTTGGTATGATGCTACACTTGTGGTTGAGTCATAGGAGATGGTATGAATCTAATGGCTGGGTAGAAATATCTGTTTGATCTGGAATCCAAGGATACCTACAAGTGCGTGCTTGTTTGTAGAAGTGACGGAGTGTACAATTAGGTGATTGACTGGGACTTATCGTAATTATTTGATGGCTGGTTGACCTTTTTTTGTTGTGTCAAAT
This sequence comes from Morella rubra, assembly GCA_003952965.2. Classification (NCBI taxonomy): domain Eukaryota; kingdom Viridiplantae; phylum Streptophyta; class Magnoliopsida; order Fagales; family Myricaceae; genus Morella; species Morella rubra. Next base: position 26,422,538 of record CM025852.1, read on the forward strand.
TTCTTGTTTAACCATTTTTGGGAAGCATTTGTTTCTGTGTTGTGAAACCATGGTGTTAACTTTGTGCAGGGAGGTATGCCATCACAAGGAAGCATATGTCAGAAGAGCTGTTCTCTTTGCTGCCTCGTGCATATTGGTGGCACTTCATCCTTCTTATGTAGCATCTTCCTTGGCTGATGGAAATCTTGAGGTTTCTGAAGGGCTTGAATGGGTTCGCACATGGGCCCTCCATGTAGCTGAGTCAGACACAGATAGAGAGTGTTATACGGTAAGCAAGAAATGCAAGCGTTTTCTTGTAGGAAGTTCTTCAGGTCCTACTGATATTATTATATCAACCACCCCCCTTCCCCTCCCTTATTTTAGCAATTTCGTGTACTGTGAACTAGTTTAAAATTTTATCCATGTCCATTTTGACCATTTGTGTACTTTTTGTCTTAGATGGCTATGAAATGTCTCCAACTCCACTCTGAGATGGCCCTCCTAGCTTCTCGAGCGCTAGAATCAGCAGAAACCGCGTTTAAGGAAAAGAGTGTTGGTCTCCCTTCGAATCTGTCCAAGGGGAAAATTAAAATGCCCCACTCAATTGTGGAATACTAATTTTGTTGCTTAAGACATTGGAAGCTGAATTGTATAGTCTCAAGGTATTAATTCTAGGCTCTGAACTTTTGTCTTTCAGAATAGGTCCAAACTGCAAAGTGTATATTGCAGATGTTTATTACTTCCATCTTTTTGCGCTATATGTTATTAGACTGTGTAAGTACAGCTTTGATTTTTTATCATTATCTCGATTATTAATAGGTAGCATTTGAATCGGATTACTTTAGGTCGATAAAATGCTATTTTCTCATTTTATGTTGCTCAGGGTAGGATGCTTATTAGAGCATATACATGCTTTTATCTCGAGTAATTGTCAAGATTGCTTTTTATACGCGAGCAAGAGCTGGAGTCATAGCTTCAACCATGCGACAACCAAGAACCATATGCTTTTCTCATGAAAGAGATTGCTCATCCTCCTCTTCCACGCAACTACCATGACTCTTAACGCATGGGCTTCAATGCACGTCTCGAGTAGCTATCATGCTATGTAGTTCCAGCTTTGAAGCGGCTAAATATTCATCTTCCTTCCCAGAGCGTTTATAGCAACCATGGACCTAAATTTTTCAACATGGGTTCAGTTCACTGGTGCTTTCTGTATTCAGATTCAAATATGGAACAGAAATGCAGACTCCAAAGCCCCCCTAACTCAATAGGCTTGGAGGAAATCTAAATCAGTTATTGAACCTGCAAACTCCCTATTTTCTGAATTGGGATCTTTTAACAAGTTTCTGTTCTACCCTTTTTCCTGTTATTTTTCGATTTCTCTAGAACAAGAGTCTGATTCTGCAACTCAAGGTCACCAAACCATACTCCACAGCCATGGCTGCCTCGTCTCTCAGAAGCTTATTCTTCACCCTCCTCCCTGCCAAACATCTAACACCATCACCACTCCCACCCTCAAGTCTCCATCTTCCCGGGAATTCGGTAGATTATAAAGGCTAGCAATTCGGTTTTTGACTCCATAGGTGTACAGGAAAGTGCTTCTCTTGTGCTGCTTACCACTATCCAACATGTTAACATTTACCTGTTCAGTGTTCAGTGCTTAAAGCAATTAGCAAGCATAACAAAACTGCTCAAGGTTGGCCTTTGAGAAATTGAATATAAGAGTTGGTTTTAAGCTCACTTCGTAATTCTTCAAGCTAGTAATGTTAGAATATTTGATTCAGCGATCATGTAAACTTGAAAGAATAATGGTTGAGATGTGGATTACTCACATGTGCTGACAGTCATTTGATCGTTTTTTGTATTGGAGTTTTTTACCTAATTTTTTTTTAAAGCAAAAAATGAAACAAGGCGACTTGCATATCCTACTCCCCTTAAGCATGACTATATGAACCTCCATCCACTACAAAATGTTCGAATTAAATCATAGCTACCAGGACTTTTATTAGCAACTAATTGTATACATAGCTCATTGACAAAACACATCCCTAAAAGTGAATCTATGGGCATGAAAGCCAATTTCCTCCAATATAACCGTAAACCTAAACCTATGAAGCTATCTGTAATCTGGTAGCAGAACCTAAAGGTATCAAGCCATAAACAATTGGAAGAACTGTATTTACTATGAGTTTCATCGCTGCTCCTCTATTCTCTGGGGCGGGGTACAACAAGAGGAGCTCGCAGACAAAGTATGTAATTTCTTCAACTGAAGCTCATAAAGATTACTTTTCTTTTTCAAGAGTCAAGTTTCTGGTAAAAGCTCGCCAAGCCTTCAGCAGTAAACCAATTTTGTTTCATCTGCAGCATGGTACAGAAATATAATATGCATAACTAATAATATGTTCAATTATTCATCCAATAAACATCGCTCCGAGTGAAAAGCTTACGAAGTAAGGATAATCCTTGATGCTAAAATTCTCTGGGGCACCCTCCATGAACAAGTTAATGAAGAAGAGAACAAATCTGCCGCATTCCTCACCATTTTTCTGTTGAGGAACCTGAAAAAATATTTTTCTTCCGTTTTCATATTTTCCAGATGCAAACACAAGCAAAAACACACTAGGATTGTTGACATGGATATTAATCGAGGGAGTCCTTTGTGATCACCTTTGGCACCAAGAGAGGAATTCGGTACACAGAGTTTTTAGTCTCAGGCCTGCCCTCAGCTTTATAAATGTCCCACACAAATCTGAAAGAAACCAAAGGAATCAAAACGTGCAATAAAAAACTACAACGGACAAGAAGGCAAGGTTCATACAGACACATACTTTCTTATATCTGGTTCCAGCTGCATTGGACTTCCCATTTCAACCGAATCCAGCAATAACATGCATCGTGTTCTGGTTTCCGAATGCAAATTCAAACCGAAATGGCAGAAGATCAAGAGGCTCCAGTGACTCCTAAATTTGTACTTCAAACAATAAAATACAGTCTTTTATGGGGCAAAGGAACAAGACTCTAAAATAAAACCCCATGCATCGGCAAGAAGCAAAAGGCTCAGCGGTCAAGTTTGTGGAAAAACCTACCAACAGATAATTGGAACAAAAACATAGTTCTTTGAAAAAATGTGCTTCTTCCTAATCCATGTAAGCACCTTTGCTTTATATAGGGGTTTCCTATAAAAGAAAAACCATAAACTGTCAAGGTAAGTAAACAAGGTCTTCCTATCTTCTGAAAAGCTCCTCCATAAATTCCTGTACAAGTCAAGACGATTTTATTCAGAACACAGGTGAAAAATATGAACTATTGTTCTCACAGCAGATTAATTTAGATCATGACTCACTCGAAGTGACATTGAAAAACTCCACTATCTAGCTTCTTTTGGTTTGAGATATCATTCTTACGGTTAATTCTCCTCTTTGATCGCTTACGGCGAGGAAAGGGAGGAAAATCCCAGGGTGAAGTTAATGCAAAGCACCTCCTTACATCTCCAGGTTCTTTACTCATCTTTCTGTGACCAGACAAGGACGCTCCAACATGCTCTGATGTTTGATTACCTGAAAACTCTGTGACAACAAAACAGCATCTTTAAATCAGAACTTCATTATTTATCAAACAACCCAATTCTTCAAAAAATATGACCAAAAAAACAAAGCACCAGCTAAGTTTCTTTGATCAACTCGGTTGCCAAGAATATTAAGTAAAATAAAAATTTACATCCCACGAGAACTGTAAAGACTTGACATGGTTAAGTTGAGCGTTCCATTTACCTGAGGACTAGATACACACCTTATATTACATTTGAAAGGTTCCATTAATAAGAAAAACGACCAAACTAATCAAAGAATTCACTGGTGACAAGACCACAAGACACATAGGACTTTGCTGGTCCAATGAAAAATGGACGACTCTATTAACTCTGCCTAGCATCTAAAGACAATATCCACAGCCTATATAACAAATCAAGCCATCGTAGCAAATGATGGTATCAGATAGTTTTTTGACTCCATAAGATGTTACAAATGCAATTATCCCTTTGGCAAGTTATAATCATATATTGATTCATGCATCTGAGTCATACATCTGTATGTGTTGTACAGAACAGAACTTGGCTGTTAGATTCCTGTCAACAACGAGGCACACTGACCTCCACATTCTCTAAATGTGCTTGACTTTGTCCCAAAACTTCTGTGTCAGTGAAAACCCTGGTTCTGTGTGAAACCCGTGGTTTAATAAAATGCAAACATGGCAGTAGGCCGTTGTTAACTTGGCATGTTTAATTATTCTTCCCTACTTTAGAAGCACAAGAAAAATGACAAATATAAAGGAGAAAAAAAAGAAGTAAAACACATAAATGAAGAACAGAATAAGTCTAGGAATGCACCGATTCTCTTTGATGCTTGAGTACTTTGTCAGTTAATAACGAAAAACCAAATAGAGTCCGAACTGTCTGAAGCCTTCGTTTCAAATCTTAACCATTTAAGATCGGTCTCATTATTCAACATTTACAATCAAGTTTGCTTTTCATAGAACACTGAATAAGTTTTGAACTTTTCATTCTTTTCTCAGCAACCGAACAAGGAATGTCATCAAACGGCGGAGAATGATTTACCGGAAGTCGGAGTGTCGCTGTCGATTGAGATGGTTTCTGGAACGAGCTTTCTCTTTCCCCTCGCCATTGGTGGTGGCCGAATTCCGAGACCCAGTAAAAGCGATTCAGAACAACCAGGATTTTCTGTTGTTGTTTTTTTTTTTTGAAGGGTAAACGACGCAGTTTCTCTTTAAAGAGAAACTGCGCCGTTTTCGTTAACGCCGACACACCCCCCCACCCCCCAAACCCCAAAACAACCCAAAAAGTTCCCCAATTTCCTTTCCCCTCTTCTCCCTCTGAGCCTGCTGTAACACTTGTCTCACATTGCCTCCTCGCTCAAGCAAAGCACGGGATCGAAGCTCGGACAGCCGCCTAACTCAGTGAGTCCGCACCGAGTCGTCATGGAAGGCCAAGAAGGAACCCAGGAACTGCACCTCATTCTTGCTCACAAGCTCTTTCTTCTGAGGCACCCGGACGTTCAGGACATCGAGAAGGTCCAACTTAAGGATGAGGTCTTCGCCGTCGTTAAAGCCGACGGTAATTATCCTCTCTCACCGATCCTTATTGAGTTTCCCCGACTCGTTCCTCACATTCCTTCCCGCAAAATGGTTTAGCCTCTCTTCTTGTTTGTGCTGTGTAGATATGGCTCCATTATATGAAACTCTAGTGGCCGATGGCGTGTTGGAGAAAGATCAGGGCATTCTGGACTCGATGCGCGCGAAGATAGACGAGGAGATTAAGAAGCTTGACGAAAAGTGAGCTTGTGTTTAATTTAATCTAGTTCAAGTTTCATATATCTGACTTCCGACAAAATGTCTTTTTTAGTTGCTCAGATGATAAAGAGGGCAAAAAGAAAAAGTATTGAATTTCGGTGTCTCGATATTAACAACTTTACTAGGGTAGCCAGAGTATCCTATAAGGGTAGGAACCGTGATGGTTTTGGTGCTTTTGGATCCCCAGTCTAAGAAAGACTTCGAGATTTAAGTTTCTAGTAGATCTTACTCGCACATTTTCATATGCAGCTAAATGCATTTGTTTGGTTCACTTACATATCGAAATGGTTGCTTTTTAGAGTACCTTATCTAGCAATTTCAATTCCTTGATTAACTTATGCTAGGGTTTTAACTTGACTAAGTGTATAATCTTGGTGGTACGAAGATTGTGGGATGTGAGAGTTGTTAATTGATGAAATGAGCTTTAGAGTACTTGAATTCAACCTCCCAGGGAAAGCCAATCCGTAGGGCAATCACTGGATTTTGCCTATGGGAAATCCATAATTGAAAGTTGAATTGTTAGCTGTGTTTTCAAACCCGATTAGTTGGGATTAGGTTATAGCCTTCTTGGTTTAATGCGTGGGAGGGAAAAGTCAAAGTAGTAGTGGAATGTTCATCCCAAAATGAGAATGGGTGGTCAGACTTGCGATAGGTACTTGATGACCTTATTGTTGAATGAGTTTTCATTTAGGTTTGTGTATGTGCAAAGGTCTCAGGGGATACAGCCACTGTGGAATTTTGTGAAAGGGTCTGTGCATGCCATTCTTTTTAATGAAGAAGAATGGAATGGGGTCAGTTTGTGTTTCAATTAAGTTGAGTTGATAAGGTTTGAAATCCTAACGTTAATAATTCTGTTAGGTGTTCTTATCCCTACTCATCTAAATTCACCGATTGCTCTGAGTGACAATTTTGTCTTGTCTTGTCTGGAATTTTGCCAAATAGTAACACCCTTAGATTACAATCAGGTTATCTATTGGTTTGGTGAAACCATGGGCACTTGTTGGAATCTGAAGGGTTTGTGGAGCACTAGTTAATCTGTTCATAGTTTTCTGTATTGACTTGTGGGATTCTATCTTGTTGGATTTTGTTCAGGATAGCTGATGCTGAGGAAAACTTGGGTGAGAGTGAAGTCCGTGAAGCTCATCTGGCAAAATCCTTGTTTTTTATTCGAATTGGTGACAAGGTACATAAGTTTTATTACTTAGTGCTCTTTAAACATTTGTATGTTTTATCTGTTTGTGTAATTCTTACATTTGCCTCCTGCCCCCCAAAAACAAAATTTGTGTACCCAGGAGAAAGCCTTAGAACAACTCAAGGTGACGGAAGGCAAAACAGTTGCAGTTGGGCAAAAGATGGACTTGGTATTCTATACGCTGCAACTTGGATTTTTCTACATGGATTTTGATCTAATTTCCAAAAGCATTGACAAGGCAAAGAAGTAAGTAATATTGAAGAATTGTCAACACAATTCTGTGGTTCTCTGATTTTACAAGTTGGGGCTCGAGTCATTTTTTTGTAACTCTTTGCGCATTGGTGTCAGCTTGTTTGAAGAGGGAGGGGATTGGGAAAGGAAGAACCGCCTAAAGGTGTATGAAGGCTTGTACTGCATGTCCACTCGAAACTTCAAGAAAGCAGCAGATCTGTTTTTGGATTCTATTTCAACCTTCACAACTTATGAACTTTTTCCTTATGACACCTTCATATTCTACACTGTTCTTACCAGTATTATCTCCTTGGATAGAGTTTCCTTGAAGCAGAAGGTATTTGGCTCTCCCACTGCATCATCCCAGTCTAAGTAATATTATTTTGTTATTCTTGTTTGCAAATTTTTTTACTAATTCTGATTTATCTTTCTTAGGTAGTGGATGCTCCAGAGATCTTGACTGTGATTGGAAAAATCCCTCATCTTACAGATTTTTTGAACTCTCTATACGATTGTCAATATAAATCATTTTTCTTGGCATTTGGTAAGTAGAGATGTAGTATGTCATCTCTTTTCTTATACAGTAATTGTTTGGTATGATATAAAAGTTCTTTGGGTGTCCCTTTGTGGTTTGATTTCTTCCAACATTCTGAGCTCCTGCGCATGTTCCCTATTTTTATCATTCTGGGCTTTGTTAAAGTTATGTGATATGGGATAGAGCCATCCCTATGTGTATCGGTTTGTTCATTAATTACTTGCTGGGTTTTTTTTTTCAATATCTCACAGTTTGTGTTTTTGGTTTTTATATTAAGCTGGCTTGACGGAGCAAATAAAATTGGACCGCTATTTGCATCCACACTTTCGGTATTATATGAGGGAGATCAGAACTGTGGTTTATTCCCAATTCTTGGAATCCTATAAGAGTGTTACAATTGAAGCCATGGCTAAAGCATTTGGAGTTACAGTGGAGTTTATTGATCTGTAAGTGTTTAAAGTCATTGATGCATCATTCTATATTCTAATTTTAAAATATTTTCGGCTTCTCTTTTGAGACTGTTGTATTCTTTATCTTCTTTGAGGCATAGGCAGCTGTTTTTGATTGAGTTTCTAATCTTTTTATTATAGGGAGCTCTCGCGTTTTATTGCAGCAGGGAAGCTTCACTGTAAGATCGATAAAGTTGCAGGTGTTCTTGAGACCAATCGTCCAGATGCAAAGAATGCTCTATACCAAGCAACTATCAAGCAAGGGGACTTCCTGCTAAACCGGATCCAGAAGCTGTCCCGTGTGATTGATCTGTGAAGTATATTGGATTTCCTTGCAATTTGGAGAGGGCACCAGACTTTGCATAATTCGGAGGAATACAGAGCACAAGTCGGTCATTCTTGTTGGATGCCTTTGATTCCCCCAAGTGTGATTGGCCATGTAGTCTATCAGTTTTCCAATCTATCTATGCATTGAACATACTGGTTTCAGATGTCAGTTCAGTTTCTGTTTCCTTATTCTTTGTTGGTTTTTTTTTTTTTAAGGTGTATGACTGCTTAGGTATATGCCACAAACATGTTTTGTCTCTGTGGCCCGCAGGACAAATTAAAATTGTCTACCGACAATTTTTTATGGTGAGTGATTTGCAAAGTGTAGACTTTATTTTGTCAAGAGGCGAACAGATTGGACACGATTAGTTCTTTTGAAGCTTCGTGATGAATTTTCACACCAGCGACTGTAGATTCATGTATTTTCATGGAGCTGCTTTCAGTCTCTTGTCCTGAAGCCAAAGCTTGAACGTTCCGCCAACAGATGTGTGGGGGGCTGCAACTTCCCCAAATAACTTGTCATTCAAAGCCTTTGGTCGGATTCGTAGCTTTGTGATTTATCTGAAGCATGGGCCAGTACGCGAGAACTTTCTCCGAATTCATTCAACTGGGTTAACCAATGACACAAAGTAGCACTTAAAGGGTTAAATGCCTGGATTTTATTCGAAGGAAATTAGGCAAAAATATCATAGTTCGAGATTAGAATTCTCTTTAATTTCTCACAAGAATTGCATAATGCAATGGAAAAAAAATAGATACAATAAATGCATACTAATACTCCCTTAATTTCTAACTTACCTACAAAGTTAGCAAAACATCATCACACTTTTCTATTCAAAGCCTTTGGTCGGATTTCGTAGCTTTGTGATTTATCTGAAGCATGGGCCAGTACGCGAGAACTTTCAATCCGAATTCATTCAACTGGGTTAACCAATGACACAAAGTAGCACTTAAAGGGTTAAATGCCTGGATTTTATTCGAAGGAAATTAGGCAAAAATATCATAGTTCGAGATTAGAATTCTCTTTAATTTCTCACAAGAATTGCATAATGCAATGGAAAAAAAATAGATACAATAAATAGAGTTCATATCATTTAATACTCGCTATATAAAATTGGATCTTAATTTCTAACTTCAAACCTACAAAGTTAGCAAAACATCATCACACTTTTCTATTGTTTTGCCCCTCGCTTACCTAATAAGTAAAACATAATTTTATCCTCCCTAATGAGTACAGAGAAAAAGGTCGTAGCCTTAAAACTATCAAATTTAGCACCGCCATTAATTAACAAAACTCCGAAGAGCATTAACCAACATCTGTCCTTTTATGTGTTTGGGCATATCATCACAACTTGGCGGATAATAGAAAAAAAAAAAAAGGGAGAGAATGGAAACAATTTTTTTTTTCTTGGCAGAATGGAAACAAATTATGATTCGTAATTATTGATGATATATGGCATAAAATTATCTCTAATGAGGCGTTTGATTGTCAAAATTTTAAGTCTAATTAAAAAAATTATAAAATAATCTATTTATTTATTAAATTATTTTTATTATAATATTTATTTAAATCTTTTCTCTAAAAAAAAACTCTCATAAAATTATTTTTACTTTTATCCCAATATCCATACTTCATAGTTTCCACAATCAAACGTCACCAGTTTAATCCAAAAACAATTGCTTGGACGTAGGAAAGCGTAAAACAAAAGGAAAGAAAAGATAAAGGAGAAAAAAGAAAAGAATAAAAGAATAAAAGAAGAAAGGGATAAAGAGGCCTAAGACAATAATGGGTCCAACTTCTTAGACGAGGGACTTGGATCGCATGTCCTTAAAGCCTTAGAAGGCAAGCAATATAACCTTTGACGTTTTACAGTGAGCTCTCGCTGGGATTCTGTAGACATAGAGTGCTTCGGTTTCTCAGCCACGATTCATAGATATGGCAGAAATGACTGCCATCCAAACCAAGATCATGCACTCACTAAGTTAGTGCATACGTACACGTGTGAACGACAACAGAGCACTATGGTGACTCTTCTCGATTTCAAGGATATTCAAGAGAAGGTCTCCACCCATTTCAGACCTTGGCAGCGCTCCTTTCAGTTCTGGCTACGAACGGTTGATATCTACACTGGTTACAAGGTTTTCATCTCTCTATCTCTGTCTCCCTCTATACGCACTATATGTGTGGATATGTAGCTGTGTTTTTGTCTCTTTAAGAATTTCGGTGGGTTGTTTCTTTTCGTTTTTGCTTCGGGTTTCTTAGGTGTTTCAACTTCGAGTGAGTTTCGAGAAGGATGCGCAAAAGCAAGAGGCAATGTGGGAAAGACAACATGAATTTGCTGCTGAGAAGATATATGCTATGTGCTCCGACCTCGGTGGATTTTTCCTCAAGGCACTTGGAATTTCCCTTTTTTAGTTCCAATTGGGAATTTTCTCTTGTGTTCCTGCATTTGAACTATAGCGAGGGTGGTCTAGTTAAATTTGGTTTATCAATTTGCTTTTCTAGCTTGATATAGTCCTGTTTCATTCATTCTTTTTTTTTTTTTTTTCATTCATTCTATTTGTTTGTTCTAAAATTGAGTTTCTGGATATTTGTTGGTTAGGTTATGTTATTATCTGGGTAAAATTCTTGAACTCTCAAATGGGTCTTTATTATTAGCTTTATGACTTAAATCATGGAGTGGAAGTTGGAGAGCCAAGATTTTGTATGGGTAATGGTACGATTTTTCTTGCGATTACGCTGGACTATTGGCCTTTAGCTCCAGCTCCTTACTATCCAATTGGGTTTCTTTTTTTTGGTAGCTATTATGATTTGAGGTTTGGTGGTTGAGGTTTTTTAATACATCTATTCCATTTTACTTGTACATTATGGGATGTGTTCAAATCAGGTTGCTCAAATTGTGGGGAAGCCTGATTTGGCTCCAGCAGCATGGGTGAGAAGGCTTGTGACCCTATGCGATCGAGCTCCTGTGACCCCGTTTGATGACATTCGACTTGTGTTGGAGAAGGAGTTGAGTCGAAGTGTAGGCGAAATATTTGACAGATTTGATGTTGAACCTCTTGGTTCTGCTTCAATTGCCCAGGTACCTCTTTCCATGTGAACTTTCAGCTAGCTGTCCAGCAAAGTGGCATGAAGTACAAAGCATGGGCATGATATGAATTCAGACAATAACCACTTCACACACAACGCGCACACACCAGCAAACAAAAACTGTCTCCTTAACGGAGTAAATTTTCTGGGTTATGCACCCCATTTTTTGTCAAAGGAAATCATTCAAGTTCCACTAACAAGCTTCTGTTTAGGGAGAAGCATACCGATTTGATCATATCCTTGGACTGCTTTTGATCCATGATTTGAGAATTCATAATGGCTGACTGAAACAAAGTGAAAACAAAGATGAATTGGGTAAAGAATAAAGTGATATCGTCCACTCATGGCCTGAACCAACTTTTTTATTACATATCCAATCAGATTTTCAACTTTTAATATATCTGTGCAACAGTGGGCCCATTGACCGGTCACAGATTATGCCTTCTAGTTTTCTTCATAACTTATATGTTTTGATAAAGTAATTTTCCTTTCTTACTTGTTGAAATTATTAGGGAGTGAATTAAATTTAAAGCCAAAATTTTAGAACCTTTTCAAGTTGTGGCTCATCAAAATTTCAGTTGTCCTGAATAATGCAACTATAGTTATGTGTTTATCAAGATTTTGCACCTGACATGTGTGTTTTGCTGAAATTAGGTGCATCGAGCAAGATTGAGAGGCGATAAGAGTGATGTTGTTGTCAAGGTGAGGGAAGGTGGCCTTCTGTGCGGTTCCATATTGTCTGCAGTGATTTGACTTCTCATGGCACATGATAGGTGCAACATCCTGGAATTCAGGATTTGATGATGACAGACATCCATAATCTGCAAGCTTTTGCTTTGTACATGCAAAAAACAGATATCAAATTTGATCTGTTCTCGATAACCAAGGAAATGGAGAAACAGGTGCACATTACATTTTTGTTGTAGTCTGTTCCCTTCTCGTCCTTCTTATCATACTTTTTTTCTTGGTCTGGTGTCCACCCAACGCCAGGGGACAATGGAAAGATGGTTCAGTTGTTGCTTTAGGTTCTTCATCGTGGAGGTCTTAGGTCCTTATTTGTTGAATGTATACTATTTACTGCAAGGCTTTCCAGGTTCTACAGATGTAGTTGTTCTTCTTGCATGAGTTTGACCATCAATATCTGGATGCTAATTCTTTTCCATTTGTACCATTGAAGATTGGATATGAATTTGACTTCGTTAGGGAGGCTAATGCTATGGATAAGATTCGACGTTTTCTATACGAGAACAACAGAAAGCCTCCTGTTTTGGTTCCACGGCCAATAAGGAACTTGGTCAGCAGGTATGCATTTCATGTGGTCAGGACTTGCATTCATGGACTAGGATCATAGTTATGCCATTTTAGAATGCATGTATAGCTGTCTTCATTTGTATACATCAGATACAAAAATAGAACTCATTTAGCTATAGATCAAGATATGTAGACTTTTTTTCACTAAAGACTATGGTAACTTTCTTTCTACATATTCTCCCAATCCCCCTCTAACAAGTTGGTGCACTACTGAATTACTGATACAATACTGTCACTTGATGAAACCTTTTGCTGATCATTTTTTCTCTGTTTGGTTAGGAGGGTCTTAGTGATGGAATTTATCAATGGAATTCCAATCCTAAACCTTGGTGATGAAATAGCAAAGAGGGGAGTAGATCCTCATGGGAAGATTGCAGAAGCGGCAAAGAAGTAAGCGTCTAGACTATCCCTGACAGTATGAGGTCCTTTGGCCTCACTTTTTTTTTTTCCCCTTAATGTTGAGTCGGCTCTCGGTTCTTTCATATAAACATTGAGCCATTAAATAATTCCAACTTTTATAAGAAAGTGTCACTCTCTTTGAGTTCCTTAGTTTGCTGGTAGGTGATTTCTTGGTTCATTTACAACTGGATAGCATATTCTTTTTGCCTTCCTATATTTATTCCTCTGAAAAGGGGCGCATGTCCTTAACTTGTAACATATGATTTTTGGGATCAAGTTTCTTGTTGTAGATTTCTATGAAATTTTTAGTAAAGTTATAATCCTTTTCAACCATTCACTAATGATCCACTTTCTGTTTATCACCTTGCTAATAATGCAGTAGATATCATCTTCCTCTAATTAATGGAGCAGAGTAATTGAATGTTTGGTGACTGCAGGAAAATTCTTCAAAGTTTGACCCTGGCATATGGGCAAATGATTCTGACGAGTGGTTTCTTCCATGCTGATCCACATCCAGGAAACATACTGGTCTGTAAAGATTCAGAGGCAAGTGGGCAACCAATATCCATTTACCTCTTGTCCCAGTTTCAGTTGAAGACCCATAGTGGGCTTTTTTGGTTCTTCGATACTGCTATGGTTTTTTGTGCTCATCATTTCCTGGAATGCTACTCATGTTTCTCTTTTCACTTTTTTAGGAAATTTTTTAAACAGTAAAATTTTTTACGGCTAAACAACAAAATCTCAAAATTTTCACACAAACTCTCCGCCACCTTTTTATTAAAAAAATTATTATCAAATTATCTCTCCACATTTTTTCACAGTCAAATATTTTTTCATAAAAAAATTTCATCAAATCATCTATCTCTACACTTTTTCACAAACTCTCTTAAAAATCAATCTACAATCAAACATTCTTAAAAAATTTCACCAACTTTTCACAAACCCCCATAAAAGTTAATATCTCAAAAAATTTTGTAGAAACTTGAAATATGAAAACTTTTAGCTTGCCAAACATCACCTTGATAGCTTAGAATTGTAAATTACTTGATGTCATTTTTGCATGACAAATCTTTTACCCCCAAGTCAGGTTGGCTTGTTAGACTATGGACAAGTGAAGGATCTCCCAGAGAATTTGAGGCTTGGTTATGCTAATCTTGTTCTTGCCATTGCTGATAGTGACCCCAAAAGAGCGTCCGAGAGCTACAGGTACCAAACATTGCCCGCAAGGTAGTTTATTTCCTTTGCTTGTAAAATTGGCAGTTGGTTTGCCAAGAACTATACCCCAAAAAAAATTGTGCTGCAGACTACACATTTGTGCATTTGGTAAAACGAACAGGAGAAATGAGAGGTTGAGATCGTAATTAACTGACACCTAGATTTTGTTAAATGAATGTCAGTTGTATGCTAATAGTTCAGCTTGTGGGGCACAGGGATAAGTTTGAGGTGATGTGCCATAGCCTTTTGAGAATGTTTTATCTAATTAATTTCTCCTATTTCATAGGGAGCTTGGCATTGATACCTTAAGCAAATGTGAAAATGAAGAACATGAAATGCTGAAGTTGGCACAGACTATGTTTGATACAAAACTACCCCCTGGAGTGGTGATGCTACAACCTTTCTCAGAAGAATCTTCGATTAAAAAAATTGCTGTTCAGGTAGGCTTTTGATTCTGACCTTTCATCCTGTGTCCAGTGGGCTTTACTTCGGGGACAATTCTGCTAGAAGAATGCATGCACATATTCTATTCGCTTACATGTTCATGTGCTACCAAGTCTAGTACAGACACTACTTTTGTCTATTTGTTGTCTTTTAATCTTCTTTTCCCCATATTAACTCAAATGTAAGGATGCATAAGATGCCAGACAAAAGATAAAATACAATGCAGAAATGCTGTCACCATAACGAACTTGAAAGAGTGTGCTTGGAATTGGGAGAGGATTAAGTAGGCAGTTTGTTGTCGGACATGTTATGCTGCTACATTTCTTCTCCTCAACTACATATTTGTTCCCTTCTTCGGTCCTGGCTATGGCAGGCTTTCCCAGAGGAACTGTTTTCTGTACTTCGGACGGTGCATCTCTTGAGAGGACTTAGTGTTGGTCTTGGAATCAACTACTCTTGTGCGGAACAGTGGAGACCCATTGCTGAAGAAGCTTTGTATCGTGCTGGCAGGTTAAAAGGTGCCCCTTCTGATCTCATAGGTTTAATCCACAGACACATTCATTTGCTTGAGGCTGCTTTATTCCTGCATTCATTTTCTCATGCTGGATGGTGTCTTTTGCGTTTTGTCGTCTTTTTTTCCTTTTCGATATGGCAAAATCTCAATATTTTGCCGCAACTTCATGTTTTGAGTGTATCCTATGCCTGAAACTGGAATCACTATGTCTGCATGGGAAAAAGCTCGTCTTCCATTTGTATATTCATGCTTAAAATCCTCAACTGGTCCGCTTTCAGGTAAGGATATGAAGCCTAGGACTCGAAGACGCAGTTTATTAAGAAGATTATTGCGAAGACAGTAGCAGGGCTTGTTCACATGCGGTAGGCATGAACGCGATTTGGATACGTTCTTGTTTGTTATTGTGTGCTAATATACTAATCAAACATTTCCTAGTTGTTTAATTATAGAAGGAACAGAAAGGAAAGAAAGAGAATCCATTTGTTGCAAATTAATCATCCGTCATTTGATCTCATTTACCATCACCGTTGGCTCCTTGCTGATGGAATTTTCTATGTTTGTTTTAGTTTTGAAAACATTTTGTGTTTGATTTTTTTGGAATTAGTATAGATTCTCTTAAAATTGGTGAAGAGTTTGTTTAAAATTGTTGAAGTTTGTAAAAAGTTATTGGAATTTGTAAAAAGTTATTGAGATCGGTGAAAAGGTATTAAAATTGATGAAAAAATAATTGTAAAATTTTTTTGAAAATATTTTGAGATCAAACCAAATATAGCGTTAAGTTCTGAAAGTTCTCCGGTGCTTTTTTGCAAAGTTTTGTAAGACAGTATGTCTCAAATGGGTTTGCTTCTCCAAGTTTCACCCCTAAGTAGTTCCTTTAAAATCCATATCTCACCTACTGCCCCCACTGCAGCAGCACTTTGCTTAAAAAGGAAAAGAAATAATTAAAATGTTTTTATCAGCTCAAGTGCCCAGTAATTAAAATGTTCCTCTTCTATAGGTCCCACCATTCTTACAAATACCCAAAAAAAAAAATATTTAGCCTTGAGCATGTGGGCACAATATGCAATCACTTGGGCTTTAGTACAAAAGCGTAAAGTGTGGGCTGGTGTACGGTAGCTCGAACAGAATTAATTAGTGTCAAGCCCGTGAACTCATTAGAGCTCCGTTAGGCCAGTCTTGAACTGGCACAAGCCCAAAGATCATCTAATGGGCCGAATTAGGGCCCACAATCTATAGTTATGGGCCATTTCTATATGCAGCGAAAAGCTGAATCGTGTAGAGTACGATTCCCGCTCTTCTTTGATCCCTCCCGCGTCACAGATAATCGTTCTTTTAAACTAGATCCGAGTGGCTTGTCTCTCTTTCCTATCTGGCAGCAAGACAGCGAGAGAGAGAGAGAGAGAGAGAGAGAGAATGTTTGGGAGGATCAGAGCGTCGTCTACGTCGCCGGAGAGCTTGCAGCGACCGCCTTCCAAGCTATTCAAAGACGATCCTCTCTCCATCTACGGTAACCTCTCTATCCCTCTCTGCTTGCTTTTTTTGTTCTCCCATTTTTCCTTTTTTGTCATTTATGATGCTGAATTTATGCTTTTTATGAATGGGTGCCGAGAGAAAATGAAGTAAAAGATGAGGAAGGTAAGTTTAAATGGGAATGTGCTCGTCGTGAAATCGGGATGTTAAACGGGAAGTTCATAAGTGGAAAAATTTCCGTGGGTAATGATTGGGGATAGGAAAGTCTGGAAAAGGATACATCGTAGAGTTGCTTGAGAAATACTCGGAAGAATTCACGAATTTTATGACTAGTTTTGGTAATTGTGTTTCATTTGAAGGAGGGTTTATTCTCGAAACAACCTCAGCAGGATTTTGCCCAATAAAGGAAGGATGCTTGCACGACTTTTTCTACTCATTGGCTTTCTCATCTTGCTTTACTAAGGTTGCTTTCTTTGCGACATTTTCTTTCCGAATCAATACGAAATGTGAGAGTGATTGACGTCATTGAAGAAGTTTAATTTCAAACCTGAAGCTGCTTCAGGTACAAAAGGTAAAAATACGGGTGTTCTAAACAATGAATGGTAATGGGCTTCTCCAATACTGCCTAGAATTTTGGTTGGCTAGGAGAAACGCAAAGGAGGTAAAATTTGGTTGCGGTCTTTGGAGTTTTATGGAATCTAGGCTGAAATATGAAGGCGTTCGTGGAAAGCAGTTTCCTTCGGAATTTGTCACGCTATAGAACTCCTGCCAGGCTGCCATTTCATCATTTATGGTATGCTGCAATCATGGGCATCGTACTAAGCTCAATTGTTTTTGCTGCAGAGGAAACACTGAGGAAGCTCAAATTAGGTTCTCAACGTCAGCTAAGTTTACCCTCCGAGCAGACGGCGCAGATAGAAATCAACTGTTGTGTAAGCTCGTCCTGTGCTGGGATTATCCCAAGTGCTTCGAAGAGTTCTCAAGACACTGGATTCTCCCCCCATGAGGAAATGGCGATGGATGCTGACTGTTCTGCAGATAGAAGTTCCCCAGGCACGGCTCATTCTCATTGTATGACAAGCACGAGACACCAACGGAACAGGAATATTTCTGTTCTTTACCTCTTCTCTAAATACAGCAAATCTCGAGAGGTTGTAGACTTATCATGTGAGGATGTGACGCCAACAGAGGATGGTTGCTCTGCCAGTGTTTCTACAAGTTCAACTGACTGTCAATCTCTTGGTAGCGTGGTACTGCAGATGGATCAGGAATGTACCAGCGCTTTGCCGTTTTCCCCTATGTAAAAGATCTGAGCGGAGATTTTGTGATCTGGATTAAGCATTCAGCTTGTATTTATGCTTAATGTTAGCTTGCTTTGGTCTTCTGTAAGCTCATCTAGTTCGAAACCAATTTTCCTGTTGTACTCTTTATCAGCCCACGTATGGGAAATATTTAATTGAGGAAAAGAGAATCAAGCATCGAAGTTTTAGCATTGTGCCATTGTTGTATACATTTGGTTCAGCCCTGAGCATCAAACTCACTCTCTCGTGGTGTGTGCAATATCCCATGATTGAGAACATTCATATAACTGACAAAAATCAAGACCTGAAATTTCCCGAAAATCTTCTGTGAAATCGGTTTAACAATAAAAATTCCATGGACTGCTTAAATTCACAGACACAAATTACTTGACATTAAAAAAATAAGTGCCCAAAGCTTCTTTAAAGGTGCATTAGTCAGAGAATTGAGCGGCGAGTGAAAGATCACTCCCTTAGCCATGGCGCCTGGGCTGGTGTCCACTGACATAGTTCACCTTCCTCGAACCAGAGAGCTGCAAAGAAGCAAATTATGGGAGAGAAGAAAAGAATTTCTTAGTCTCCATCAAGCTACAGGATTACTAATAGCAGTTCAAACTGAAAACACGAAATGTAGCTAAAAGCACACAAAAACAAAAGAGGAGTCCGGCGACTGTGACGCATGACAGTGGGAGATATTTGAACTAGAATTATGACCTGAATGCAAGATCACTGTTGAGCCTATGGTGACATTACCTATTTCGCGCTTGCCATTCTCAGGGCTGTCACTTCCATGAATCACATTCCTGCCAAATATTCTCATCTCAAGTCCTTGTCACTAGGCAAATAATTTTCTAACAAATAAAGCATTTTTTGCAACCCGTTATGATGGAAGTGCACAAAAATTAGTCAAGCACCAAAGACTAAAAGCACTAACCTTCCTGTTTGAACAGCAAGGTCCCCTCTTATTGTGCCAGGGTCAGCTTGTAGAGGATCTGTAGAACCTATAAGCTTACGTGCTGACGCAACCACACCAACACCCTCCCAAGCCTTGCAAAATACATGATGATCACTTTTTTTGAAAAAGCTTAACACTCAAATATTTCACTCCTTATGTACTATGCAGATGGGTGAGGGTTGAGGGAAAGAAAGGTTAACCATACCATGCAAACAACTGGACCTGAAGTAATGTACTTGATCAGCTTAGGGAAGAAAGACTTTGCCTTGAGATCCTTATAATGCTCCTGTAACCATATGCGATACGCATCAAATCATGATAACTTAAACATCTCAAAGAGGATGTAAAAAAGAATGCTCAAGTAACCATCAAATTAATGCTAACTATAAGAGATATGAAATTGGCAAAATTATTGTGCTGTCGATTGTCCAGAAGCATGGCAGGACTGAGCATCCCCTTGTAGTGCTCCAAGTTCATTACATCCTCTACGACCTTCTGAGCAATTAAATGGAGCTCGTGATCTGTTTTCATCATATGCGGTCCCTCTCCAATTATTTTAAATAACAACTGTTAAAGGCTTTTGGTTTACTTGAACTCAGAGGATATGAAAACAAGCCAATCTGATTCTCGATAATGATACAGAAATACTGACTTGGGCTTTTCCATTTCAAATTGTCAAGTAAATACATATCTCAATGCTCTGACAAACCTCTGCCAAGTCCTTTGGGCATTGAAAGAGCTTCAAGCCTGTCAGTTTAAATCCCTTCTTCTCAAACCTTGAAATAATCTCTCCAACCTACAACAACTCAACCCAATTAGATAAATTCAAGCCAGGGAAAAAAAATTAAAATGCTCGCTTATGCACCATAAAACGAAAGCCCCACCTGACAGCTAAGAATTTCAAGATAAAGGGTTCCCCCAAAAATTATAAATTTTCCTTTCCCAATACAAGCAATTAAGCTCAAGGCCTCAATATACCACAGGTTTATGTCTTCTAAGGTCACAGTCTCATTGATATTGTAAAATGCTAAACATTTTCCTATGCTCCCTCAACAACCAAACATCAGATAGGATTCCAAGAATTGCAACCAAATCAGAGTAAAGCTTACGAGTCCACGTTGAACACCGTCTGGTTTCACCATTATATAAGTCTCTTCAACTTGTTCCTGCACAAAATGATGACGCACGCCAAAGAAAATAGAGTTACTATTGTCAAATGCAATGGGGGTTCTAATAAACTTGGCAAATACTGAAGGAAATGATAGGAGAGTCAACGCGGTCTTAATAATTTGAGGTAAAAGTAGGAAAAACAGAAGGGCGGGAAGAAAACCATGGAAGCAACCAAGTGGGGAAGGAAGATGTGGGGCTTCGTGGTATGGGAGAGGGTTTTGGCATGGGGACGAGATGGGAAATATGAGAAAAGATGGGATTTTGGGTGAAATGCAGCTAAGTGGAGGTGGTGGGTGGTGCGCAGGAGAGGCGTGTGGGGGTAGAATAAGCTGCAAGCTCTCCGAGTTGATGAGCGTGCAAGAGATGATGAAAGAGATGAAGTTCCTCCGAACACTGTCCGAGCTTCCATTATCTCTCCTCCGTCGCTAAGCAGCCCGAGGCAAAACAAAATAGGGCTATTTTTAACAGATACAGTAGCAAAGTCAGTGCGACAAGTCGTCTTGGGGGAAAAATCACTGCTATCGCCTACCGTCTTGTACTTTTTCCCTTAATGACCGATTCCTACCAACTACCAAAAAAAAAAAAACAAAGGAGAAAATTTTATGCTACAGTCTACAGCCAACATATAGGTTCTAAAATCTGTTTTTGTGGGTAAAACATTCACTCGGGCTACAAGTCGAATCTCCCACGTCTATGCATTGCCATTCTCAGGCTACTAGCGTACAAGTTTTTCATTAATAAAGATTAAGGGTAGGATTCTAATTCCGGTACTTACTGAAAATTCAATTCCGGTACTCACCGTAAATTGGAATGCAATCGAAATTTTTAAAATTAAAAATCGAAAATTCCAATTGCAAATAAAAGTAAAGATTAAGTGTCATCGTTCTAAAAAACAAAAAACAAAAACATCAATCTCGAGCCTCTTAGCCGAGTTCATCAACAATTACACTTTGCCTAAATAGTTTTTGTTATGATAAAATATTAATGTTTTTTTGAACCTAAACACGTACGCCAGAGGTTACTACTTGTCCTATTTCCTTATAATAATTAACTTCTGCGAGTTTTTTTTTTTTCAATTTAATCCTATAGTTTACTCGCAATAGTAAATGCATACATGGCTGAGCTAAATCTAGAGTCCTAATTATATTTTTACTTGTTTTTAATTAAGCTTGTCTCACTAGTTTATTTAGCTGCAATTATCAAATATAGAATTAGTTCCAGTTATATTTCTCCGATCCGATCAATATCAAAGGATTTAGAATCCAGCAAAGTCATTTTGTAATTTGTTTTATACTTCCTACTGGCTTTATGAGAACTTCGACCCCATCTATGATATATATATATGGAGTTGGAGCAGAAACTAGTTACAGCTTACTTCTGTCTTGTCTCTTTGAAACTAGCTAGGTGGACTGTATATATATGTGCACGTTTTATATGTCATATTTCACACAGATTTGAGGGAAAAATATGAAAAGCTTCTGTTTCTTTTGCTAGATTGTTATACAAGTGGTGATCAGTACGTACGGTTAATCTGAGTGCATAGTTCTGATCTTTACCTTTCAATCACAATTGGTAGCAGTTCTTGTTAATGTTTTAGTACTGCGAGGTATTTAATTATATGGACAATATTATACACAAGAAAAAAATTATTCTATTCTTTTTTTTTACTGAATAAATTAACAAAAAAAATATCATAAAGAAAATTCAAGAAACTTTAATTATATTATTGAAGTCAACTTCAAGGAATTTTGAGACACAATGAGAATTCCGAGAACTTTATTAGCCCAAAAAAAAAAAAGGTTCGAGATAATTAAAAAGGATATTATTGAGGTTTATTCATCAGAAGAGTGGATGACCAGAGATCACAAACATGGAAAAGCGTTAAGCAAATGCAAGCCCTCACGTCGGAGAGTTGGTGCGAGCATTCAGTCATGAGCAATTGTCAAAGACACAAATGGAAGAAGTTCTGGGTCACTGTCAAATACGGCTGCGTCCTCCTCCAGTATGTTAACAAATGCCTCAATTCCATGTCCATCCTTGGTACTTGTCATGACGACAACGTTCTTGATAGGCAGACTTGGACAGCAGACCCAAGTGGGCTTCCCCCACCCAAAATCAGCTTCATATAAAGGAAACCTGCACCAACTAGTAAAGTTACAGGTCTCCATGTCATCTCTTGCAAACTCCCCGAATGCTTTTTTGAGCAAATCCCCATGCACATCATTTTGTAGTTTCTTTACGTAGTCACCATTGATTCCTTCCAAGGCTTTATTTAGCTTGCTCACCAAAATTCGATCACTACTGTCATGATCAACCTCATCTCGTGATAATACTGCAGCGGCGAAGAACCAAAGATTCCCAAAGCAATGCTTTGGAATGGGTGGATCCATCCTCTCCCGTAAGTTCACAGCATGAACTACTGCACACACACTTGATTTAGATATCGCAATGAGACGTCTCCATATGAACGCTGTAAGTGCCTCAACACGGGTTGGGAGCTTCACTTGGGAATCCGCAGCAGAGGAAGCCTTTTCTCTCAAAGCAGCTATGCTTGACTTGTTGAACACCAATCTTCTCATCACGGTCTTGTCCTTTGTGATTACCTCGTCTCGATTCAACCAAGACATATCTCTCTGTGGGAAGTACGTAGTCGCATCAAAGTTGGGACATATAGATCCATCGTCTCCTTGGCACATAGCGCTCCAGGCGTTAAGAAATGTAGTGACTGAAGTTCCATCTGCGACCAAGTGTGAAACACATATACCGATTGCTACTCCGCCACAGTCAAATATATTGTATTTGACAGCTAACATAACTTTCCTGTTTCCATGTTCAGCGCCATTGCCATAAGGCTCAAATGGTAGAAATTGGTTGAAGATTTCCGCATTGAATGTTAGGAGAACTTCTGATAAGTTACACGAAACCCGAGCTTCATAATACTCGGCTCCCTCGTCGTTGCAGAGGACGGAATAGTCATATTTTGCTGTTCCAGCCAAAGGATAGAATCGAGTAAGGATTTTTCCTAGGGACAGTTTGAGCCGAGAAGATTTTTGGGCGGGATCAATGTCGACATGGCCAGTCTTGGCATGGTACACAAGAATGATAGGGATATAAACGTTGGGTAAAATTTTGTCTAAGAAGGAAAGTTTGTGGGTTTCGAGGTCTAGAGGTGTTGGAGATGATGGTTTAACTATCTCCTTTGAGATTATTTTAACAGTGACCACCATCTTTTTAGGCAGAGGCTAAAACACTGAAGGCTTCTGTTAATTTTTTTCGTTCTTTTCTAGGGATCGCTTGCACTATTATATGGAGACTAGCTGGGTGGGTACACCTCTTTCATGAACCATGCATGCAGGTATATATAGATCTTAAGGTTCACAATCCGGCCGGCCAATAACGAAGCAATTAGATGTTCACTCTTCGTTTTTTTTTTTTTTTTTTTCCTAACAGGTTTCGAGAAGTAAGGTTTAGAAATAGATATTTCAGAGTCTATGGCATCAGCAACAGGTGTCGTCATATGGGGCAGCGCTATTGTAATATAACACGGCTTCTCCATTAGATTTGTCCTTAATTAAATGGCGATGCTAACTCATGAATGTGCCGCCTCTAATTATAGGCCTGCCCAAGTCCCAAAATAGGAAGGTCCCAAATTTTAAATTTTTTTTAGTAGGTCCTATTAAAACTATGTTTAATTTTACCTAAAAAAATTAGCATAAAAAACTATATAATTTATTTATTTGTACACAGTTTTTATAAATTTATTTTTCTAAAAACAGACCTATTAAATTATCTTTCGTTGAAAGAACCATTAACTCGTTACTTTTTGAGGACGTTTATAAAGTCTCCTTAATTAAAGGAGATTAACGAAAGGTCTTATAAACTCTCATATTAATATCTATTTAATTTTTACCCTTTAAATATACTTAATAAAATAAAAATAATTACTAGTCTTTTAAACCGGCCACCTAATTTATTTATTATTTTTACCTTTGCATGCACTTAACAAGCTAAAAATCTATATTTAAAAGGACATAAAGTACTTGTCAAATTATGTGAGAAACTAGTTGCCTTTTTATTAAATAGAAAACACCAAAAATCCTCTCATTCATTCTATTTTTTTCTATTATTTCTTGGCGTTTTACAACTCTTATCTTTGGCCCTTTTTTTTATCAAGATCACTTATTGCTGAGGCCCGAGGTGCTATTATTCAAAATCTCTTTATTTAAGTTGTATTTGTTGTATTTTGTACTTTAGTTTTATTCTAACTTTGTGTTTGTGCTTATTTTAGTTTTTGTCATTTCTATTTAAAATATTTTTGAGATATCAATTATGTATAATAAAATACGAATTTGGATATGAAAAACTAAAAAATTAATTAAAAATAAAAAAGTTATTCCAATCTCAAAACAAAGTACTTGATAAGTATAATATGTATTTTCAATTAAAATTGATATATTAACAACTATTAGATATATAATTTTGATAGCTAACTTTGGATCTAAAAAAAGCTGCAAAAATAAGTTTTTACTGCAATTTATTAATATTTTATATTCAAATATTTTATTTTATAAATTATTATAAAAGGCCCTATTTTAGATTTTCTCGTAAGGCACCGGTTAGCTAGAGCCGCCCTTGCAGTTATAAAATTTAAAAATCTATATAAATAAATAAATTATATAAATTTTTATGTTAATTTTTTTATTTCTTAAGAAAATTAAACATAATTTTAATAGAGCGGCGGCAGGAGCGTACAATTACTCAAAACTGTAGAGTTCACCGTCTAGATCGATCTTCTTGTCCCCATGCTATTCCTCTAGGCAGAAGCTGTAATCAAACCAGCTAGCTGTTAAACAGGTATCCATGGTTGTTTTTTTACCAAGAGTACTGCTGCGGGACTGCCCTACGCACGAATCTGAATAACCTCTACCTACTTTGCGCGTACTGTGCAAGTTATGTACGTCTAGTCTCTTTGAAACTAGTAGGTGGACTGTGCAAGTTCGAGTGAAAATATGCACAGCGAGCCTTCCTTTCATATCGGAGATCTTCGTTTTCTTTACATTTTAAGAATTTTTTAAATTATAAAAATATACAAATAGAATATATTTAAATATTAATATAAATTAATATTTTTACACATATATTAATAAATTATAATATTATTTAAAAATTTTCAAAACACTCTAAATTTTAAAAATTCAATATAACTAAACATTTCCATTGTATTTTACGATCACAGGATTACAGGAAAAGAAGAGAACCAATTGCATTCAGTTCTTTTCCTGCATTCAGTTCTTTTCCTTAATTATAAGGAATAAAAGAAATTATCGAACTGGGTATGCATGCATGCACACCAGTTCTGATGAAACTTCTCGTCGTCAGATTTGTCCAGTCACCTGACCACCTCGTTGGAACTCAAATGATCAGCTAATTCACTCAAAAGTCAGCGTCTCCTGCACTTACTGAACGGCTTGCCGTTTTTTAAAGAAATTCTTACTTTTAATGCTTTCCGTTCAAGAAATTATTGCACATAGGATTCAACAATAAGTAACTCAATTCATGATATAGGGTCCGTGGTTGCTGCTTCTTGGGTATTATCAAAGTTTCTAAATGGCCTGACAAAATTAACTAATGTAATTACACTTGAGGTTTAGGGGATAGGACTAATATGAGCGCTAAACATTTGGGAATAATTACTTGTAACTAGCTAGGGCTGTATTCGAACCGAGCATTGGTTGTTCAAACTGATAGTTTATGCGGAATTAAACTAAATAAATAACATGTTTTCAACAAAACATCTATCAGGATTATAATTGCAATTGCGGATTCGATTACTTACCTTGATATAGTAATTCGGGAATCCACAAGTTTCAACCCGCTTCACGATCCAATCCAAAGCTCCAGCAATTCAGAATAGAACAACAATAGCAACACAAATGTCTTGCCTCCTAAGGGATTTATGTCACTCTCTCATTTTAGGGATTTCTCTAATAGGTTCTGATGGCCAACCCCTAGAATATAACAGTTATATTTATAGGCCTTGGGAAACCCTAGAGAGAGCATGAGACATAGGATCCTTAGGGATCTCAAATTCCAGCCGTAGGATTAAACTTGAAGAACTCTTCTTCTAATAAAATTAGGGCTTCTACTAATTACAATCAAGTCCATCAACATATTGTAATTGACCCCTGAAATTTGAGATTATTGCAAATATGCCCCTTTTACATACAATTAATTCTTCCACCAAACTATATTCCATATGAGATATTAGGACTGGATTACTCGTTTGGTTATCGAGGGCACATAATTCTAACACAAACTCAGCTCGTTAGATATATATGCGAGTTCAAGCTCGAGCCGCGAGTTTTGCATGAGTGTTAGAACTCGGCCAAATATGCTTTGGATTAACTGTTTTACGAGTTTAAATTCGAGCTGGTTAAACTTTTGTTTATTAAACGATACTTGAGTCAATCATGAACAGCTCTCATTAACAACCTATGAAAACTTAACTTGTTTTAATTTGTCTCCAATTTTATAAAATACGAAGGTAATATGTTTTTATCAAACTCCATTTTCATTCTCTAGTGAAAACGTTTTAATAGATACTTTCTTTCGTTGTTCGTCTTTCATAAATACGAGAATCTAACCTTTGACGTTGAAATATGAATGTCCTCAATTATTTTTGTTAAGACCAACACAATAGGACTACAATCCTAAGTGGAATAAAACTCAGCTCTCAAATTAAATTAATTACTACTTAATAAAATTTTGAAAAATTAATATTCTGTTTCTTTTGCTAGATTGTTATACAAGTGGTGAATTCGTTTAATTTGAGTCATGCATAGTTGTCTTTAATTACACTTTCAATCACAATTGGGAGCAGTTCTTGTTAATGTTTTAGTACTGTGAGGTATTTATATAAATGGACAATACATAAGAAAAAAAAAATTATTCTATTCTTTTTTTCTGAATCAACAAAAATAATAATTGTATTCACTTAGCTTCAAGACATGTAGACATCATAAAGAAAATTCAGGAATCTTTACTGAAGTCAACTTCAAGGAATTTTGAGAATTCCGAGAAATTTATTCAAGTCAACTTCAAGCAATATCAATAGATCGAGATACATAAAAAGGACATTATTGAAGTATATTTAGAAGAGTAATTGAGCAGATCAGATCACAAACTTGGAAAAGAGCGCATTAATTAAGCATATAGAAAGTGTTCAACAAACCCTCACAGAGAGTTGGTGCGCGCGAGCATTCAGTCAGCAATTGTCAAAGACACAAATGGAAGAAGTTCTGGGTCACTATCAAATACGGCTGCGTCCTCCTCCAGTATGTTAACAAATGCCTCAATTCCATGTTCATCCTTGGTACTCATCATGACGACAAGATTCTTGAAAGGCATACTTGGACAGCAGACCCAAGTGGGCTTCCCCCAACCAAAATCAGCTTCATAGAAAGGAAACCTGCACCAACTAGTAAAGTTATAGGTCTCTATGTTATCTCTTCCGAACAGCGCGTATGCTCTTTTGAGCAAATCCCCATGCACATCACTTTTTATTTTCTTTACGTAGTCACCGTTGATTCCTTTAATGGCGTTATTTAGCTTGCTCACCAAAATTCGATCACTACTGTCATGATCAACCTCATCTCGTGATAATACTGCAGCAGCGAAGTACCAAAGATTCCCAAAGCAATGCTTTGGCATGGGTGGATCCATCCTCTCCCGTAAGTTCACAGCATGAACTGCTGCACACATACTTGCTCGTGCTGGTTTTGATTGAGATATCGCCATGAGACGGCTCCATATGAACGCTGTAAGTGCCTCAACACGGGTTGGGATCCGCTTCACTTGGGAATCCGCAGCCGAGGAAGCGTTTTCTCTCAAAGCAGCTATGCTTGATTTGTTGAACACCAATCTTCTCATCACGATCTTGTCCTTTGTGATTACCTTGTCTCGATTGCACCAAGACATATCTCTCTTTGGGAAGTACGTAGCCGCATCAAAGTTGGGACTTATAGATACATCGTCTCCTTTGCACATAGCGCTCCAGGCGTTAAGAAATGTTGTGACTGAAGTTCCATCTGCGACCAAGTGTGAAACACATATACCGATTGCTACTCCGCCACAGTCAAATATATTGTACTTGACAGCTAAGATAACTTTCCTGTTTCCATCTTCAGCGCCATTGCCATAGGGCTCAAATGGTAGAAATTGGCTGAAGATTTCCGCATTGAATTGTCGGAGAACGTCTGACAAGTTACACGAAACCCGAGCTTCAAAATACTCGGCTCCCTCGTCATTGCAGAGGATGGAATAGTCGTCTTTCGCTGTTCCAGCCAAAGGATAGAATCGAGTAAGGATTTGTTCTAGGGACAGTTTGAGCCGAGAAGATTTTTGGGCGGGATCAATGTCGACATGGCCAGTCTTGGCATGGTACACAAGAATGATAGGGATATAAACGCTGGGTAAAATTTGGTCTAAGAAGGAAAGTTTGTGGGTTTTGAGGTCTAGAGGTGTTGGAGATGATGGTTTAACCATCTCCTTTGAGATTATTTCAACAGTGACCACCATCTTCTTAGGCAGAGGGCGCTAGCTAACACAGTACTGAAGGCTTCTGTAATTTGTTTTGTTCTTTTCTAAAGGAGCTTGGACTATTATATCTGGAGACTAGATGGGTACACCACTTTCATGAACCAGGCAGGCATTTATAGAAGGTTCACAATTCCAATAACGAAGCAAGATGTTGACTCCTTATTTTTATTTCTTTTTTCCTAACAGATCAATTTCGTGTAGTAAGGTTTATAAATAGATATATATTTCAGAGTCTATATATAAGATCAGCAACACCTGTCGTCATTTGGGGCAGCGCTATTGTAATATAACACGGCTTCTCCATTAGATTTTTCCTTAATTAAATGGCGATGCTAACTTATAAATATATGCCTATAACAGACTGGAGCTGCTAGGCCCATTCTTGTAATTGTGATCTCAGAGTTTGAAATTAGCTGAAAGGACTAGAAGCTGCCACATTGCAATAATATTATCAGTGGAAAGAATAGTAACGAGGGGCGCAAAGACTTGGATACCCTCATACTAATCTAGCTATTCATCCAAGCAGAAGCGGTAATTAAACGAGTTAATTAAATTGGTATATATTGATGGTTTTTTCTACTGATCAGGAATAGAACACTGCCCTAAGCCATTGGGAATGGTACAGGAACCTGAGAAAGTGTCTGCCTTCTTTGAAAACCAAGTAAATGATCGTAGAGGGATGAAAATGTTGAAAAGCCGGAATCAACCTACTTCACATGTTTAAAATTGCATGGCACATCAATGCCGATTAAGAACAGTCAGGGAGAACCATTTGACTGAAAATATTATGAGCTTCCAGTACTTCACCATTCAACCAACAGTGCTCATGCTTCACTGTCGAACTGAAGTTTACTGCAGAGATATGGGAGCTAGGGAGCTAATTTTAACTGTAAAATGTTTAATGCTAGAAGCGGGAGGGTTGTTTATTGTCTTGTTGGAAATACTTCATTATGTTATAGCATTTGTAGCAGTACTACTACATGAAGCGATTTCCAACCTTTTCCTCAGAACTGTGAGATCATTCCCCGGCCTATTTTAAGGAACCGTGCTTCCCAAATGACCCTGGCGATATATTAAAGAATATTGCATGGTAGTATTCTGGTAGGTGACCGAACTCCCAATAGATTAATCAGATGGAAATTGACTTCACTTGCACGAGTCTCAATAACCACTAGCAACTTTGAGAAGAAAAAGATTAGATGAGGAGGAGAGAGAAATAGTAACAAGAGATAAGAGATTTAAGCGGTTCATGAAAGTTCTCTATGAATGTATTTTGTATTATAAGTACTCCATACAAATTACAAGTTGAATGTCTCTATTTATAGAGACAATACAAAGTATGATAGGAAAATATTCCTACATTTAAATTTGAATCTTTACATTTAAATTTGGATCTCTAAGATCTGATAACGATATCACATTTAAACTTGATATCGTGATAACAATAATTATAAGATTTGATTATCCAAATCTCATAGATTTTATTATGATATTATTTCTAATACTTTGCGTGTACTTTAAAGAGCAATCCCTCCAAAATATCCTCTGCGATGCCAGATCTGCTCTTGCTAAAACAAAATAGCTTAGAGCTCACATGCGCGCATGAAGACACTAGAGGAGATCATCAGAAACGTGCTAAACTATCCAACTGTTGTATGACATATTTGTTTTACCTAAAAGAGGAGAAACTTGGGCTAGTCGTGATCAATATTGCGTGCAAGAAACATTTACAGGTTGAGAAAACTACAGCAGTTGGCATTTTCCCGGAAGGTCAAAGCATGCAGAAAATTGCGGATGACATATGTGAAATGGGAAATGAAAAAAAAAAATTAATCTTCAGCCCAGTATATATTGACTTGGGGCGGGATATGCGTAGTTGATTTGATTATCTAGAAGGCCGGTAACGGGTTGATGTGATGCCATTCGCTATATATGAAGCCAATGGACGGATAATTAATTAGATCCTCTACCATTTCTTTTCGAGGTGCATTAGTATAATTTGTTGAGTAAAAGTAAACATGAAATATGATTTTTACATAAGACAACAAACAGCAATTTGACTTATCTCACTGACACACACCTACACCTATTCACGCACCACCCACACACACTTTCTTTCACTCTACACTTTCACACAATCTCTTCGTCATTTTCTACAGATACACTCAAGCACCTAACACTCTATATATAGGCAGATAGGTTGGTGGCAAAACAATTTTCTTCTTCACGTTTAAGTCGATGTAGCTTTTCTAGGGAGTTCTTTCTTTTCCGGCATGTCTAGATTTTTCTGCTTTTCTCCAGATTTTTTTATTGTTTGCCTACTTTTTTTGGGCTGTCCCAGAATTTTTTAAGAGAGAAATAGGTGCTGATTTTAAACATAATTAGATAAATATAGACATAATAAATAGATATTATATTATTACATATTGTTTATATAAAATTTTATAATAAAATTTACTTATAATATCTATTTTAAATTACATGATATAATTTAAATAAAAAATTACAGAAAATCTTAAAATTCAACATTTAAAATATACACCAATTTTTTCAGAAATTGAAAAGATTCACCGGATGAATTTCAAGCCCATAACGAAGCCCAGGGACCTCATTTCAACAATCCATAATTCGGAGGCCCAAAAGGATCTTAGAGAGGCAAGAGTACTTTGGACAAAATCAGCCTTGATTTGGGCTCAGGCTCCCAGGGGACCCTCTGGAGCTGGAAACTACCATAGCTTTTGGGTGACTCTTAGAAGATGTTCGGTTATAGTGAATTTTGAGAATTTTTTATGTTTTGAGAATTTTTAAGTAATGTTAATTTTATTGATATGCATGTTGTAATTATTTTTATGTAATGTTAAAAATAATATTTATTTGTAGAATTTTTTATATTATAAGAATTCAAAAAATCTTAAAAATTCAAAAAAAACCGAACAATGCCTTAACTATAAAGGAGGCGTTGAACCTTTTAAAAAAAGCAAGTAAAACACCCGACCGATCGAGTAGAGATCAGGAAATTATAAAAAAACTTTTGCTCACGGCATGCTAAAAATGTAGGCCTATTCAATGCATGTCATGCGTTAATTATAATCTTAGATATATTTTTTCTTCTTGTCTTTTTGCGGTCTTCCTGATCTCTAGCAAGTGAGCTGCAAAATGCTGACATTAAATTGATCGTAGGTGAAGGACCCTGCGAAAGATTTAAAAGGGAAGAAATTTTTGTAGTAAGTAGGTGATCATAGCCGAGAGTACCGATCGAAGAGATAAGATCAGAAAAGAGTCGCATATATAATCTTTGAGAGGGCTCAGTATTTATTTCCGTTTCTCTTTTTGTTCAAGTGAGAGAAGTAGGTGTATTGAAGTTTTGAATTTTAGTGATTTGTTATCACTAGTCTTTGTCCTGATCCATTATTCTTGACGATATATATATATATATATATATATATATATATATATATATTTTTTTTTTTTTTTTTTTTTTTTTTTTTTTTTTTTCTCAGAGTCTTATGAGCCGATGGATGTGGCCGAATGAATTTCTTGAAAATATTTTCACAGAATGATATTTATAATATGATGGCTTATTCCCTCGCCAATATTCTGTTTTTAATATATATAATACTTAGATGACCATTTATAACATATACCAAATTCTTCAGAATTAATTGGAACGTTGACGCCCGCCAAAGATCCACCGGACAGGGAATTCCGCGTCCATTAATACTGAGCCCAGTGGTCCTCATTTCACCAAATTCTTCATAAGTAGTACTTGTGCTTTTGTAGCAGATATGTACAAAAAAATGAGCACATGCATGAGCTCCTTTAGGTTGAGCAAAGCTTCAAATTCTCACTAAAGCAAAGTAACTTCATTTAAGCAGAACCAATTTGCGGAGGCCCAAAAAAAGATCATAGAGAGACAAGAATATTTAGGCGAAAAATCAACCTTTGTGGTCAGATTATTTAATTGCCGAGAGGGTTAATCTGAATGCCTACAAACAGTCATCCAGTGGATTGCAAGGCCATATTCCGGTATAGATGTGGGATATCTGGGACAATGCAATTGATCGTGTATTGAAAAGCCCAATAGTCTATGGCCGAAAAGACACCAAAAAAAAATCCCTCCGAGACATGTAAAAGAGCACTGTTATGGAGATTCGTGTTTTATTTTGATTCTTTTGTTGGGGGAGGCCAGGGGGGTATAATATAAATGTGGGGGTCTAGTTTAGATCGATCCTCTTCTGAAACCAGATCATATATAAGAATCAATTTTAACGACGTACGTGGGGATTTTGGTCCATATATACGAGCTATTATGGAGTCCGAATACAGAGAATGCTTGTCTAGCTAGCTAATGGTCTCGAGCTACCCAGTGATCCAAAATAGTCCAAACATGCATGCATGGCAGATATATCCTGATTATCAGTCAGGTTGGGATATCAACAACTTTCCCAACGCAATTTCATGATTGAAGTGAATAACGGTAGTACTTAACAATAAAAGTACTATCTGGAGAGTGGGTATGGAAATTTTTTCGTTTTCAGATCTCCACATAAACTATGCCACAGAAATAATGAAAATCAGACATAAACTACTTTGCGTATAAGGAAATTTTTTGCTCTTTTCATCTGTTAACATTATCCATCCGTTCCAAGTGCCAAGTTTCCTAAGCCAATGACTAGTCGCTGTTGTTACTGAAACAGACAAGCAGTAGCGGGCATATAGAGGGCAAGAACCCCATAATTCTAAGCATTCAGGGCCATGGTTTTAGAAGATGGGATGTTGGGCGTTCAGAGAACAAGTCTTTTCAGTCGGTTTGACCCTTCTGCAGGTTTCATTGGAGAGCTTCATTGACCCATATCAATGAAAATTGAGTCAGTTACTAGGTACCATTAATTTAAGATATTTTCTTCATTAGCTGGTTGATCTTTCTTTATTACAGGGCCAAATGCTCTTGAGCTACAGACTGGCTCCATACCTCACATAAGATTCTCAACATTACTCATTATGTTGATCGCCTTGCTTTATTTTCATTAGGCTCTACATCCGGGGGGTCCCAATTTTTGTTGTTTTTTTCAGAAGAATGAATTACATCATGCCATTCTTGGTACAATTGTATCAACAGATTTATGCACTCTGAGACTTGAGAGTAACATCTTTCTGAAATGGAAGCCATTGATACTGGTAGGGTCATGCCATTGAATTTGTCAGCAATGACAATTCTCTTTAATGATCCAATTTAGTATCGTAGGATGTCTAATCTGCTTGAACTTCCTTTACAGACTACAGCTCTGAATTATTGAATTACAGACATATAAGTGATCAATCTGGAAAATCCTTCCCTCCTATCTGCTAAAAATACATCAATCTACTTGCATGTATCCATATGCGTTAAACATCTTTAGCCACTGCAGCCTGCAGTCTGCAGTCTCACCATGTTAAGCGCTCTATCCAAAAGATCAGGTACATAACACATAAATCCCACTCTTAGCAGAGCAATTGAGTGCCATATTAGGATTTAGCAAATGTAGGAATTTGGAAATCTTTGACAATTGTAAATGTTCTAGGAATCTAAGGTTAACACTCAATGTATGCCTAGAGAATATACATCTCTCATATTACAGGAGATACGATGTTGGAGTTGCTTTCCAACAGCTAGCCTGTGGGAGCATGTGGCCAGTTCATTACACTATGCAGAGTACACAGTGCAGATGGTTCTTAAAACTCGAGTAAATGATTAGCAATCACGGTTTAGGTTCATTTTATTCATACAGATGAAAGCTATACAAGAATTGTCATTTTCCATGGACCTGCCAATAAGAACTTCTGCAAAGTCATATGTGGTTTACCTTCGAATAGCAACAACTTAAGTACAATAGGGAATCTTATGGACCAACTTCCACTAGAGCTTAAGCAATGGTCCTAGTGAAGGAAGAGAAGGAACACAAGTTAGTCCTATCCAGAAGTTAGCTTATGCAGGGCTCCACATCTTATATTTGCGATGCTTTTGATACTGAGCTGATTTTTTTGGTTGCACCAAGTGCAGAATTTGGCTGGCTTAGGTCCATGATCTCCACTTCAATCTTTCCCACATGCAGCATGTAGAGATCAAGTTCTCTGCTGTACTCATATAGCCTGCTGCCCAAACCAGTACCAGTTATGGAGGACTGGCAAGCCTGCGAAGTTTTCTCAGTAGCAGAACAGCTTTTTAATAGCCCAAATTTCGCCCTTTTTACATGAAATCAAATAGTTGGAGTGCATCTGTCGGACCCTGCTCTATATCGATGCCCATGTCCGGAAGCCCATCCATCTTAACTACAGATTAACAACACAAAGATACACTTCTTTGGGCACGTCGATTCGACATCTCTCTCTCTCGCTCTCTCTCTCTCTGGCGAATTGCCTATGAAGTGGCTTTGAATCAGGGCTTTGGTTGATCAAACTGCTTTTGGCACATATAGGGCATGTACTGGTGTTAAGGAGGAATTGGTTTTGTATGTCTGTTAATGGAATTTCTTGCCTTTTTTGTTGTTGGTTTGTGTGCTGCATGTAGACCTACATGTTCAAGTACGACACAGTACACGGTCAATGGAAGCATCACGAAATCAAGGTCAAGGACTCTAAAACCCTTCTCTTTGGTGAGAAGCCCGTCGCTGTCTTTGGTGCAAGGTATCGTATATGCCCGTTGTTCCGTTCTACCTAGTCCGTTAAATGTAAACCCGATCGGCTTACAGTTCAAGAATTCACGTCGTATATATTTTGGGGGGTGTTTTGCTGGGTTTACAATGTGATTTGCGCAACTCGTGCGAAGTTTTCTCAGTAGCAGAACAGCAAGAATTTAATATCAAATTTCGCCCTTTTTACATGAAATCAAATAGTTGGAGTGCATCTGTCGGACCCTGCTCAATCGTATGGATGTGCCGGAAGCCCATCCATCTTAACTACAGATTAACAACACAAAGATACACGAGGTCATTGTGGACGTCGATTCGTTTTCTCTCTCTCTCGCTCTCTCCTCTCTCTGGCGAATTGCTATGAAGTGGCTTTGAATCAGGGCTTTGGTTGATCAAACTGCTTTTGGCACATAAAGGGCATGTACTGGTGTTAAGGAGGAATTGGTTTTGTATGTCTGTTAATGGAATTTCTTGCCTTTTTTGTTGTTGGTTTGTGTGCTGCATGTAGACCTACATGTTCAAGTACGACACAGTACACGGTCAATGGAAGCATCACGAAATCAAGGTCAAGGACTCTAAAACCCTTCTCTTTGGTGAGAAGCCCGTCGCTGTCTTTGGTGCAAGGTATCGTATATGCCCGTTGTTCCGTTCTACTTTCTAGTCCGTTAAATGTAAACCCGATCGGCTTACAGTTCAAGAATTCACGTCGTATATATTTTGGGGGGTGTTTTGCTGGGTTTACAATGTGATTTGCGCAACTCGTAGGAACCCGGAGGAGATCCCCTGGCCCGAGACTGGAGCCGAGGTCATTGTGGAGTCTACTGGGGTTTTCACCGACATGGACAGGGCTGCGGGTTCGGTTATTATGCTTTGCGTTAATACGCTGAGCATGCTGAGCAACGGCTCAGATTACGCCTTCAAACTTCAACGGCTGAAATCGTGCCACGTCAATTAAAATATTTTGATCCAAACCCGACCCGGATATGAGCGACCCGCATTGAAATCAGCCGAATTGTTTTTTCAGTCGTCTTCCTCGCCAGTTCTGTAAGTTGCTCGCGCGCACAGCAGCCAGCCGTCCACCTTCTCTTCCTCGTCGTCTTCCTCACCAGATCTTCCTAGAAGTCGGTGATTTAATTGGTTTTTTCGTTTCACTTTTGTTAGTTTTGATATTGTCATCCATCGATGATGCTGCATTTTGAAGGATTACAATGTTGTTTTAGCTCTCGGTTGCATTACGCTTTTTGATGCTGAATTACTGGGGTGGTTTGCAGAAATATGTGTGACTATTTTAGGTAAAGATGTTTCGAGGACAAAATCAAATAGAATAAAGATTTTCTTATAGCAGAAATCATAAAACTTACTGATGTCATACGAAGATATCAGCTGTGTTTATTAAGGTTTTGATATAAGCTTATCCCTGGCCCAATATTTTCAACCTCTTGATAGGCTGTGTGGAATGATTTGATACTGAGAATTTTATTGTGTCAATGGAAGTCCAGAATAAATTATGCCCACACACTGTATATCTGCATCCCCCGACTCCATGTCCTTGTAGAGACTTACAAGCCCTTGCCTGTTCCCTGCCAATATTAGTTGGTTTGGACAATCCAATTTGATGCATTATAAGGCTTAGGATATATATGACTTTATCTTTACTGATGATAGAGCTGTGTTTAAAATTGATCAATTCCTTGATACTGAGAATTTTATTGTGTCAATGGAAGTCCAGAATAAATTATGCCCACACACTGTATATCTGCATATTCCCCGCAAGACTCCATGTCCTTGTAGAGACTTACAAGCCCTTGCCTGTTCCCTGCCAATATTAGTTGGTTTGGACAATCCAATTTGATGCATTATAAGGCTTAGGATATATATGACTTATCTTTTGATTCGATAAAATTGATCAATTCCCAAAAAAACTAAAATAAATACGTGGCAGTTCATCATTTTCTGTAATTTCTAGAGCCTTCTTATGGGTACATGATTTCACAGGTTGCAATCCTACCATTCTTACATTTCTTCTGACATTGCCTGCAGAATATGCCAAAGTTGGCTATGTTTTATTATTTGTTCAACTTTCTGCTGCATAGAGGTGTCAAGCTCTGTTTATATTTTGAGCAATAATTCAATTTACTCCTCTTGGTTCAGCTAAGGAATTAGCATTGTGTTTGGAGAAGCTAACGAATGAGAAACTTCTGAGCTTGCACAGTCTAATGCATCTTCACCATCTGACTTCTGTTAATTCCTCTGCGTATTGTTTACTCTTGTTGTTTGGGTACTGTGAGGAATATTCATTCTATTCCTTGACAAATAACATGTTAGAGACCTCAACATCGTTTGTGGTTGAGCTTGGAAGCAATGAGAGTGAAAAAAGTGATGCCTTGAAGAGATATCACGATTTTGAAAAGTGGATGTGGAAAGAATGCTTTAATTCCTCAGTGTTATGTGCAATGAAGTATGGGAAGAAAAGGTGTGCACAGTTGCTGGGTACTTGTGATTACTGTCATGATATTTTTTCTTTTGAAGACAACCACTGTTATCTACTTGGCCGGTGGATGTTACTTTACTATCTGATGATATGGTTATCAAATGCACAGTTGCTGAGCATATGTCTCAATGTGAAGAGAAACAGAAGGCAGACCCGGATTATACCTGGCATGGTTCACCCTCAACTCCTCTTCAAATAAGATTGCTTAAAATACAGTTAGCTTTGGAATGGACTAATGTCTATAAGTTATGCACTTTGATTGTTATCTAAATTTTAACTGATACAACCTCGACTTACAATTCTTAGTAGCACGATCACACTATTTAGACCGTTACTTTTTCTTTTCTTTTCTTGGATTAGATTTTTTGGCACCTTACATTATTTGTGGTGGGTCTTTGGCAGGTTTCTATTCCACCAGAGGCTCTTCAACCCTTTTGGACTGATAGTTATCGAAAATCATGGGGCATGAAATTGGCGGTCTTATTGAGGAAAACAAGAAAATGGAACACCAGCTGAACACCATGGAAGATCTCCTAGCAAGAATGGAGGATCTACTAAAAAGAATGGAGGAAAAGATGCGAGTGATGGAAGCTTAGCTTCAATTAAGTGAATAATTGCGTGTGAAAGGGATTGAACATTCTAAAATGCTGAGGATCATGTTGATTTGTTTGTGTGTGGGTTTTGTTTTTATTTGGGATTTCTTGCTTTAGTATGACGTACTCAATTAGTTATATAAGAAACTACTCGTGTTTGGGCATGTTGTTATGTACTCAATGTAGAGCTTCGTTTTACTCTTTTTTTTTTTTCAATGAATGTCTATTGGAATGGACTTGCAGATTGTGATGAACATATCCGTAATATACTGGATGAATGCTTTTGGCTATACTTGAATAGGAGGGACTTAAACATTCCAATTGACATAATAAAGGCTGAAAATTTGTTACAGAATTATATCCTACTAAAGACAAAAAAAAAAAAAATACACCATAAATATTTAGAACCCAAAGACTGAAAAAGGGGCAAATTTAAGTAAAATGCACGCAAGTCAGAATTTCATCGTAAGGGGCAAATATAATTTTTGCTTCAAATAAAAAAATTATAATAATGTACCCAATTGATAATTTTTTAAAAAATTTAGGTTCAATATTATGGCTTAAAAAAATAAACATCATTTCGAGTTGAAAAGTAGCAAAAGGTACAAGAAAGAAAGTCTGGCGTGGGAAGTAGCAAATCACTTTTGTTGATCCATTCAGTTGTCTTTAATATTTGCTAGTAAGGTAATCAAAGATAAGGTCGGCACTCTTTGCTCTTAACGCGAGGCTTCATCACTCCCCCCACCTCCCATCACCATCAAAATTTGTAGCCTCCGGTTCTCCACAAACACAAGCAACTCATCAAGTACAGTAGAGAAGAAGGAAACAATAAACACTTCGATACGAGCAACTTACAGAACTGGCTTCGGAGATCTGGTTGCTGTGCGCGCGAGGAAGACGAAGATCTGCGGGAAAAAACAATTCGGCTGATTTCAATGCGGGTCGCTCATATCCGGGTCGGGTTTGGATCAAAATATTTTAATTGACGTGGCACGATTTCAGCCGTTGAAGTTTGAAGGCGTAATCTGAGCCGTTGCTCAGCATATTAACGCAAAGCATAATAACCGAACCCCAAGGCTGCTGCCCACTTAAAGGTTTGTGATGGATTCGTGTTGCTGATGCTTTTATGGCTCGTGCGATGATTAGTATATATATGTTTTATTGATGATATATTTGGACAAAGCTTGGTGCATGTTTTGTCTGTGCTTCCCGGCCCCTAAATACTTGTTAATTTATTGATTATGGGCCAGGATTGGGGGAGGCCAGGAGGGGAAGAATATAAATGTGGGGGTCTAGTTCAGAGGCGGAGCCGGGAGGGAAGAATATAATTGTGGGGGTCTAGTTCGGGGTGGGGGGGGGGGGGGCGGGAGGGGTGGAGTGGGCAGCCGCCCCCACTGGCTCCAAAAATTCTTTGAATTTTATATATATATATATATATATATATTTATTAAGAAGCAGGCCTGCCCCCACTGGCCCAGGCTTGCTTCAGGACCAGTGGGGGCAGGATGGGCCAGCGGGGGCGAGTCCACTGGCCCAGGCCTGCTTCATTATATTTTTTTTTTCAAAATCAAAGGGTGAAACGGCGCCGTTTCACCCTCTGATTTTGAAAAAAAAACTTCCGCCTCTCTCTCTCTCTCTCTCTCTCGCACTCTCTCTAAAACTCCGGCTCTCCCTCACACTCAGGCCTCAGCCCTCACGACGCTCTCTGCCTCTCTCACTCACTGCTGCTGCTGCCATTGCCCCTCCCGGCGCCGCCCTCCATCCCCGGCAAGACCGCCGACGCCGCCCAACCCAGAGTTCGAAACTCAGTCTCCAGCTCTCCCTCGGGCCTCAGCTCTCATGCCTCTCTCTCACTCACTGCTGCCGTTGCCGCTGCCATTGCTGGCCCGCCATCCCTGGATCGCCGCCGCCCAACCCAGGTAAGCCCACGGGCCACCATCATCTCTCTCATCATTTTTGTTGTTCTATTCCCACTAATCTCACACTCGCCAGCCGCCTCTGCAGGTGCCGCCACCGGCCAACACCACCGGTCTACCAGCCACCGGAACTCCCTAGTCTCTGGCTCTCTGCCTTAGATATTCGATCCCCCTCATTTTATATCCTAGATACGCCACTGGTCTAGTTTAAATCCTCTTCTGAAACCAGATCATATATAAGCATCAATTTTGACGACGTGGAGATTTTGGTCCATATATACGAGCTATTATGGAGTCCAAATACAGAGGATGCTTGTCTAGCTAGCTAGTGGTCTCGAGCTACCAATGATCCAAAATAATCCAAACATGCATGCATCGTAGATATATCCTGATTTTCAAGAATACTGTTTTATTAATTCCTTTCCGCAAGCAAGATGTTCAATCCCTTAAATTCTATATATATGACGTATATATACTTTCCCAATTTTCGGGAGTTTTTCTATCACGTCAAATTAGAAAACTAGGAAATGGAAAATCTTCATCAAGATGTTCAATCCCTTAAATTCTATATATATCAGACGTATATATACTTTCCCAATTTTCGGGAGTTTTTCTATCACGTCAAATTAGAAAACTTAGGAAATGGAAAATCTTCATCATTATTGTAGGAAAAGTAGATAGAGCAAACTAGGGCACTTCAGAGATTGACTGCGTACGCATATTACACTTGCGAGTCTTTATTCCAGGTATATAGGGGAAATTAAAATTCGTTCTTCAGATAATCATGGGGCAAATTGAATCAGCTCCGGGTCATGTTCAAACATGGGCATGTCTTCTTCCTTCATGTTTACCCACGCTTCTATTCCATCACCGTCACTGGTACTCATCAAGACCACCACATTCTTATACGGCCTGCCGGGACTGCAGACCCAAGTGGGCTTTCCCCACCCAAAATCAACTTCGTAGACAGGAAACCTGCACCAACTAGTAAAGTTAAAAAGTTCTGTCTCACCCTTCGAGAGCTGTGTCACTGCATTTTTCAAGTGCTCCAAGTATCCATTGGCATCTTGTAGTTTCTTCACGGTGTCCGTATTGACTGCCATAATTGCATTCCTAAGCTGTCTCACTAGAGAAGGGTAATCTTTCTCGATCTCCACTGGCAACGTTGCAGCTGCAGTCTGATAAAGATTCCCAATGGTGTGTGCTGGAAGTTGCGGAACCATCTTCTCACGCAAGTTCACTGTATGTAGTCCTCCGTATAGCTTCGGTTTTTTTTCAGGATTCGACTGAGTTACTGCCATGAAACGCTTCCACATGAATGCTGAAACGGCCTCGACTCGTGATGGACCCCTCTCGTTTGGACCAAATGCGGCAGAGCCTTCTTTTCGCAGGGCATCTATGCTCGATTTGTCGAACACGAATCTTCTTGTCACGATCTTTTCCATTGGTTTCGCTAACACAAACCCAGATGTCTCTACAGGAGGGAAATGGGTGGCTGCATCAAAACTAGGGTTTATAACTCCAGTAGATCCTCGAGACGTGCCAGCCCATGCATTAACAAATGTGCCCATTGATGTTCCATCAGCAATCTTGTGGGAGACGACTACGCCAATTGCTACTCCACCACAATCAAAACTATTATACTGGACAGCTAGGAGAACTTTCTTACCAAGCTCGGTGAAACCATGACAGGGGGTAAATGGGAGCAACGGGACCAAATCGTTCCCGACGTTGGGTTTCTCTAGTACTTCAGCTAGCTTGCATGGGACTCGGGCTTGAATATATTCAACGCCCTCATCGTTACAATCGACGTAGAAATCTTGATCTACAAGCGTCCCAGCCAATGGATATAGACGAGTTAGGGTTTCAGCAAGAGACTTTTTTAGCAGACAAGATCGTTCGAATTGATCGACATTCTGGTGATCTTGCTTAGAACGATAGAAGAAAATGACTGGAATATAAAAAGGCGGTGCAATTTGGTCTAAGAAAGAAAGCTTGAAGTTCCTAAGGTGATGGGGTGTTGGAGATGAAGGTTTAATCATCTCCTTGGAGATGATCTCAACGGACATGACCGCCATATGGCTGTACTAGAGCTAGGTACCTCAGCAGAACACTACACAAAAAAAGGTGGCAAACTTTTGATTATGAAGAAAACAAGCAGGTTCTTTCGTGCTTTTAAAGTGTGAGAGCATGCGGTCTTTATTTCGGCCCAAGAACAACCAATATATTACCAAGTCTCTGTTTTTTTTTTCTACTCTACCAAGTCTGTGTTGGTAGGTTAAGAAATCACATGGTTTAAATTACATTCAATATTATCATGCGAGAGTTTCAACGCTATATGACGGAGTTTATTGTCACCCTTAGGGTACGTTTGCACATTAAAATTTTACGCTTCTTAAAATTTTAACACAATGAAAAATTACAATATAATCTCTCTCTCCAATCAAATTATTACTTTTTACTATAATAAATATTAAAAATCATCTTTCTCTTCAATTTTTCACCATATTCAATACCCTAAAATTTTAACCTCCTCAAAATTTTACAAACAAACAAATACACCCTAAGAAGACCAATTAAATCGTTTCCAGCAATCGTGTCCCGTGTACGTATGCTTTCTGACCGCACCGGCCGACCACTGGGATAGTGATGAAGACAGACTCGGGTTAATTTAGGTAGCCGAAATGGTTCCGATGTGAAATAAATGTAGGCATGCATGCGGCCTCAAAATTAAATGCGTCTACAATCTTGGACACCAAAGTTTTTCTTCTCTTTTAATTAGCCGTCCTACTAATCCCAGCTAGCAAGTGAGCTGCAAAATGTTGACTATGATACACTAATCCCTAGCAAGTGAGCTGCAAAATGTTGACTATGATACACTAATGACTAATCCCTAGCAAGTGAGCTCCAAAATGCTGACTCCATCTATGACATTAAATAGAAGGCACGCAAAGGATTTAAGAGGAAAGAGATACGAGACTAGAGAAAATAGCATTATATTTGAGAGGGTTATACATTTATTCTCGTTTTTTCTATGACTGGGTGTATTGAGATTTGAACTCAGTGCATTGAGTGTACTCTCTATATATATTTTTTTTAATGTGCACTTTTAAGATGACCCCAGATTAAATGTCTGTGAGTTTGTGTGATTAATGATTTTATTTTCCGCTTAGAAAAAAAAATGATTTTATTTTCCGTTTTTCTATTTTTTGACAATCCTGATCAGGTACTTTTTTACTTTAATTGAATAATTAAATTTTAATTTAATTAATGATTAAGGGAATTTATCATTCAAAGGGGTAGGTAGACTACTCAAGAATTTTACATTTCATTTATTTATAGTTAAATAAAAAATTCAGAATATAAAATCTAAACAAAATCTATAAAAAGGAAAGAATAAATAATGATGTGTTGCTTGGTCTTAATTGGAAACTTGAGTATAAATATTTTGTCACAACGGTTTCTATTATAAATCACACTTCAACAATATAAGCTAATAGCGGCCTTTGGAACACGTATTGAGCCGGTGGAAAGGATTAAACCTTGAGGCCCAAGCCCACCTCATCCCCAGTTTCCGGTACTAGACCTAAGGGCCTAAGGCCCATCTCAATATATCCTCGCCTGGCCTTTTGCGGATAGCAAGTTGATGATTAAATTTTAATTTTCTTTTTCGAGTTTCAAAATGGACCATGCAACAATATGCTTGGTAGATTCAACATATATACTATAATAATAGCGTCTCCCTGCATAGGGATTCCTAATTTGTTAATCATGCATGCAATAAGAGGATTTTTCAATGTAAATAAGAATTGACTTGTTAATTGAAGTTTATTTTCTTACTTTTTTTTTTTTAAGATGTAACGATAATTATTTGACCCTTCATAAAACTCTATTTATGTACGAAAATTAATTTTTAAAACACCCAAAATTTTAACCATATCCGCAGTTTCCTTCGTCTTTTGTTTCGTAGATGTACATTCAGCAAATTTTGGGCCCATACTAATATGACATACAAAAGAATGCTTTGTCAAATGGGTCGAAGTATTCAACAAGAGAAGAGAATCCAAGAGCATGTTCGTGTTAGAGCTTTTTTGTAAGATTTGTA
The DNA here is from genome assembly GCA_003952965.2 of Morella rubra. Classification (NCBI taxonomy): domain Eukaryota; kingdom Viridiplantae; phylum Streptophyta; class Magnoliopsida; order Fagales; family Myricaceae; genus Morella; species Morella rubra. The sequence continues at coordinate 26,466,853 of CM025852.1, forward strand.
TCCTATTTTTATTTTTACAATTCAAACATCATAACATACATGTATTTTAATATAACACTTTATTATCTTTTTTACACACTAATCCCTTTTAATAACTTTTATACGCACACCAATATAACTTTAACATCACCTGAATATTCATAATTTCATCAACCTCCTAAAAATTTAAAAACGAACATCGCCCAAGTTTCTATCTCATCCTTTGAGACCTGTTCTCTTGCCCTCTTGACGGCTTCCAAGTTTTCATTGCCATCTAGTAGTTTCTTCATAAAGTCAGCATTGATTCCCGTAGTTGTCTCCCTGTCCTGTTTCGCCAAAGATTGCAAACGAAGTGCGGCAGTGCGCTGGGAGCGGTGGAACCCTCCTTGCGCGCAAGCCCCACTGTATGAACAAGTCCGAAGATCTTTGGTTTTTAACCCGGATTTGAACTATCTATAGCCAGGAAACGCCTCCATAATATGAATCCTGAAACGGCCTCGGGCCTCCACGAGTGATGGAGCCCTCTCTTCTGGACCAAATGTGACAGAGTCACAGAGGCTTCTTTACTGAGGGATGCAACATCCAATCGATAGAGAAATCTTCATAGCTAGCTGTTCCAGCAACGGGATAGAAGCCAGACAGGGTTTCAGCTATAGATTTTTTCAGCCCACAACAATATTATATCCTTCAGTTTAGGAGTGTGCCTAGCTTATTCATGATCTTGAGTATTCCTTAACATAAACAGTCGGAAGTGTCCGAGAGACCATATGAAAAAGCGCCCCACTTTCCTCCCATTGATCAAGGGCATTCATCAGACCGTTGGACGGAAATTACTGGGAAAAGAAAAGAAGGGGAAAATGAAAAAGCCTCGTGTATTATGCTTCTGTTTGCGCGTGCACACTGGTTGAGGCTTTTTAACTCCCATATAATTTTTCTTTCTTTCTTTGAGAGAAAACGAAAAGTTCAAGATATTAGATACTCCAATATGGACTGAAAACGAAAAGTTCACTGATCATACAAGGAAAGATAGGCTAGCAGTTGCTTATAACATACAAGAAGGAGAGGTGAGAAAGATACAATAAATAAAGAAGAGTTGAGATATTGAGTGAGGAAGGGGGTTTGGGATTCTGGGAACTAAGAATATGCCTATCTATTCTTTATATATCAATTTGGGGATGCAAACAAGCTCGTGCAAGGAACTCTTCTGTCTAAGTTGAGGTGCCTATCCATAGTAGGGAGCACAGGCGATGCAAGCAAGCAAGAGAATGGCGGAGGAAGCGCCGTCCTCTTCAAGATTGGAGCTACTTCTCTTGAACTTGGTCGCTTTTCCTTTGTTACACTGCATTTGCTTCTGCAGCTTCTGATGATGATATGGCTGCTGTGGTTGCTGCTGCTTCCCTTTCATGGCTTCTTCTGCTTTGGACACCATTTCTTATTATTTCCCAAACCTATCGATTAGTCTCTGTTGAGAACTTGTACTGTGTGAGACTAGAGAAAGATACCTCGTGCATGGAGAATAGGCATACATGAACCTGCTCATTTTATAGCCTCCCGTGGTACCACAAATGCCCTTAGACACTCACATAATCACATTCATCTCCTTACTTCAAATGACATGGAAATTAGGATCTCCAATCCCCACATATATACTTTTACAATTATATAGATATGAACTGTTTGCTGAAAATATTGGGATTTAAAGACAGTACTTAATTACCCCCCAAAAAAACTCATCTGTAAATTTTGAACAAGGCTTATTTCGTCAATGGACTCATCGGGACATATATAATTTTGTAGCTGCTAGGTTGTGTCAGTAAGGCTCATTGGATTCTCTTTGAATGCCTTAATCATTGATAAACTAGCTAGTACTAAATTAATTAAGAATTAGCATTCAGTTTGGAAGGTATAGTCTCTGTAACATCATAAACGTATATAAAATGCTAATTCCTGACAACAAACTAATTAACTGTCAATGATTATTCTAAGACAATCATTTTTGATGATCGGACTTTTATTTCAAAGAAAGAAGGTTGTCAGATTATCAATTAAAAGCAAACAAAAAACAAATCAGGTACTAAAGATGCACATAATAAAATGCAGAAAATGTATAGGTTAAATCGTGTTATAATGAAACTGTATGTCATCCTAAGAGTTTGCACAGGTAGTCTTTGTCGCTTCTGCGAGTGGTAGAGCCCATCATGTGCAAAGCCATGTGAGAATGTGCCCATGTCTTGTCCTAATCTTATTCTGCTCCGCCTCTGAAGGGCCCAAGGGGTTTTTGTCATTCTGTTGTGTTATCCATAGCCAGAATTTCTTCTTTTTCACATGGTTTTCCTTGCAATTGGTACTAATCACGTGGGGTCTGCTCCAGACTCCAATTTTATCTCCCATTGAGTACTTTTAAACATTTCAGTCCTTTCGAGGTTCACAGAACTTTGAGACTTGAACTGAAGTGCATGGATCTCCAATGTATCTCTTAATATATCAGCAGTGAGGGTACGAAGTAAAATAGTAAACCAGCTAGAGATACATCTCCTTTTGTTTAGTTTGACAGGCCTTTTGTCCTGTGCCACTGGACCCCCAAAGAATGAACACCAAAGTGCGTGGGGAACAGCCATACATGCATGCATCTCCCCATTTTATATCTCTGTCTGGCTTTGAAGGGGACATAAACTACTTTGCGTATAAGATGAAGTACATTTTCTTAACTTGTTTCTGAAGGAGATTGATTCACCCGCCTTTACTTGGCACAGTCAGGTTGGGATATCAACAACTTTCCCAACGCAATTTCATGATTGAAGTGAATAACAGTAGTACTTAACAATAAAAGTACTATCTGGTGAGTGGATATGGAAATTTTTTCGTTTTCAGATCTCCACATAAACTATGCCACAGAAATAATGAAAATCAGACATAAACTACTTTGAGTATAAGGAAATTTTTTGCTCTTTTCATCTGTGAACATTATCCATCCGTTCCAAGTGCCAAGTTTCCCAAGCCAATGACTAGTCGTTGTTGTTACTGAAACAGACAAGCAGTAGCGGGCATATAGAGGGCAAGAACCCCATAATTCTAAGCATTCAAGGCCATGGTTTTAGAAGATGGGATGTTGGGCGTTCAGAGAACAAGTCTTTTAAGTCGGTTTGACCCTTCTGCAGGTTTCATTGGAGAGCTTCATTGACCCATATCAATGAAAATTGAGTCAGTTACTAGGTACCGTTAATTTAAGATATTTTCTTTATTGGCTGGTTGATCTTTCTTTATTATAGGGCCCCAAATACTCTCGAGCTACAGACTGGCTCCATGATTGATGCATAGCTCACATAAGATTCTCAACATAACTCATTATGTTGATCGCCTTGCTTTATTTTCATGAGGCTCTACATCTGGGGGGTCCCAATTTTTGTTGTCTTTTTCAGAAGAATGAATTACCTCATGCCATTCTTGGTACAATTGTATCAACAGATTTATGCACTCTGAGACTTGAGAGGAACATCTTTCCGAAATGGAAGCCATTGACGCTGGTAGGGTCATGCCATTGATTTTGTCAGCAATGACAATTCTCTTTAATGATCCAATATTTAGTATCGTAGGATGTCTCATCTTCTTGAACTTCTTCCTTCACAGACTACAGCTATGGATTATTGAATTACAGACATATAAGTGATCAATCTGGAAAATCCTTCCCTCCTATTTGCTAAAAATACATCAATCTACTTGCATATATCCATATGCGTTAAACATCCTTAGCCACTGCAGCCTGCAGTCTGCAGTCTCACCATGTTAAGCGCTCTATCCAAAAGATCAGGTACATAACACATAAATCCCACTCTTAGCAGAGCAATTGAGTGCCATATTAGGACTTAGCAAATGTAGGAATTTGGAAATCTTTGACAATTGTAAATGTTCTAGGAATCTAAGGTTAACACTCAATGTATGCCTAGAGATTATACATCTCTCATATTACAGGAGATACGATGTTGGAGTTGCTTTCCAACAGCAAGCCTGTGGGGGCATCTTGGCCAGTTCATTACACTAAGCAGAGTACACAGTGCAAATGGTTCTTAAAACTCGAGAAATGATTAGCAATCACGATTTAGGTTTATTTTATTCATACAGATGAAAGCTATAATAGAATTGTCATTTTCTATGGACCTGCCAATAAGAACTTCTTCCAAGTCATATGTGGTTTACCTTCGAATAGCAACAACTCAAGTACAATAGGGAATCTTATGGACCAACTTCCACTAGAGCTTAAGCAATGGTCCTAGTGAAGGAAGAGAAGGAACTCAAGTTAGTCCTATCCAGAAGTTAGCTTAGGCAGGGCTCCACATCTTATATTTGCGATGCTTTTGATACGGAGCCGATTTTTTTGGCTGCACCAAGTGCAGAATTTGGCTGGCTTAGATCCATGATCTCCACTTCAATCTTTCCCACATGCAGCATGTAGAGATCAAGTTCTCTGCTGCACTTATATAGCCCGCTGCCTAAACCAGTTCCAGTTATGGAGGACTGGCATTGCAAGCCTGCCAAGTTTTCTCAGGAGTAGAACAGCTTTTTAATAGCCAATATCTCGCTCTTTTTACATGAAATCAAATAGTTGGAGTGCATCTGTCGGACCCTGCTCTATATCGATGCCCATGGCCGGAAGCCCATCCATCTTAACTACAGATTAACAACACGAAAGATACACTTCTTTGGGCACGTTTACTAGACCCAACATGCTGTCAGGCCCAATGAAATCTTCTAGACACCACCGACCTATGAAAAGCCACCTGACACCTGTCTACCAGTATGGGCCTCTCGAACCTCTAAAGTGTGACGTGGCCGCAAAACTGCCTCCATCCTTTCCTTCGCGAAGAATTGCTGTTCCCTAGACTATCCAGAGAATCTAGTTGGAACCACAATGCACCCCGCCAAAGCGGCGAGAACAGATCGCCTGCAATTAGTGAACCTGCAATCTCTTCACTGTTGAAACTTAGAAATTATCTGAAAATTAAAAATAAAAGGCACCCCAGTAATTAAAACGTACAATAAATTATTGCTAAACATATTTATTTATGTTGATCCTCGGTGCTTAGAAAGAAAAAAAAAAAGTTGATCCTCGGTATATTAATTTAAATTATATATTTTGAACGAATAATGTTGCATGCAAAAAAATATATATATATTGCTGGTACATTTTTGTAATCGATGGCCAGGTGTTGATAACTGGTGTCGTGCTCACAGAACCAGCAGATCCATCGGGTAGAAAGTGCAGCTTAGCATGACGCACCATAGACAGGCGTTGTATAATAACGTCCACCCTCTCGATTCTCGTACATGTCCGCTTTAGTCCACCGCCACCGATCATCCCGGTTTCCCAGTTCCCCTCCTTTATAACTCATTCCCCTCTAGTAGTCTCTACAACTCTCTCACTCTTACTCTCTGCTATCACTGTTCTCTCCCACCGTGTCTGGAACTCATGGGTAATAGCATTATCTACTGCTTCTTTATAATCTCTTTCGTTTTGTTTTCTTATATTTAGACTCATGGTTTTGTATTTTCTTTTTGGGCGATTTTGGGCGAGTTACAGGGAAGGTCAAGATTGGAATCAACGGTATTTGATCCTATCTCTTGTCTGCACAATTGTCATGTTTTCTCTGAATTTTCGTGTTGTAATTGAACTGAATGAATAAACTCAGGATTTGGAAGGATTGGCCGTTTGGTGGCCAGGGTTGCTCTGCTGAGAGACGATGTTGAACTCGTCGCTGTTAACGACCCCTTTATCTCTACAGACTACATGGTATTACTGCTGACCTCTCTCTCTCTCTCTCTCTCTCTCTGGCGAATTGCTATGAAGTGGCTAATTTGAATCAGTGCTTTGGGTTGATCAAACTGCTTTTGGCACATAAAGGGCATGTACTGGTGTTAAGGAGGCATTGGTTTTGTATGTTTGTTTATGGGATTTCTTGCCTTTTTTGTTGTTGGTTTGTGTTCTGCATGTAGACCTACATGTTCAAGTACGACACAGTACACGGTCAATGGAAGCATCACGAAATCAAGGTCAAGGACTCTAAAACCCTTCTCTTTGGTGAGAAGCCCGTCGCTGTCTTTGGTGCAAGGTATCATATATGCCCGTTGTTCCGTTCTACTTTCTAGTCCGTTAAATGTAAACCCGATCGGCTTACAGTTCGAGAATTCACGTCGTATATATTTTGAGGGGTGTTTTGCTGGGTTTAGGAACCCGGAGGAAATCCCCTGGGCCGAGACTGGAGCCGAGGTCATTGTGGAGTCTACTGGGGTTTTCACCGACATGGACAAGGCTGCTGCCCACTTGAAGGTTTGTGATGGATTCGTGTTGCTGATGCTTTTATGGCTTGTGCGATGATTAGTATATATATGTTCTATTGATTGATGATATATTTGGACAAAGTTTGGTGCATGTTTTGTCTGTGCTTCCCGGCCCCTAAATACTTGTTAATTTATTGATTGTGGGCCAGGATTGGGGATCAGGGGATGGTTTTAGTAGCTTCATCGTACCAATTGATTTGTCCTTCCGTTTTATAAGTATATATGTTCTTGTGGTTTCTTCTCGATCATATAAAGTGTGCCTTTGCTTTCGCAAATTTAATTTTTTGGTGGGGTTTTTATAAAGGATGATTTGTACGTCATTTTATAAAATTTTTCATTCTGGTATTTACACCTTTAATAAACAATTCTGTTGCCGAAGAGTTATGGTGCTTTTAGGGCCGGTTTAACAAAATAAGGAGGCCTTAGGCAAAATTTCAAAATGAGGCCCGTTTATTTTTAATAGATATTTACTTAAAAATGTTATTGTATGTAATAAAAATTAACTAAATTCTTTCATAAAATAGAGCTATCATTGAATTTTGAGCCTACATAATTTCGAAGCCTTAATACAACATTATTTCACAAAATAAAACTTTATATATGAAATATATTTTTGTTTGTTCCAAGCTCGGGCCTTTTTTTTGGGCCTAATCAAACAACCCTACTTGGGCCTTACTTGGGGGTAGGGGCCTAGCTAGTGCCCTTGGGCCGGCCCTGGGTGATTTACATAAATTCATTCCAACTCGTATCTGGAAAAGGTTTTACGTATCTGAAAGTTGGGTCACCCGATCTGTTGAAAATGTTTTACGTATCTGGAAAATGTGTGCAGCCAATGTTGCTTCAAGATTCAAAGTTTTGGAAACCATCCCATGACATCCCTAATCACCCAACTAACATAGGTTCCACCCGGCACTGTGTCAACAAAAATGGAGTCGGTAACTTTTAAGTTTGCTTGCTCTAACCTTTTTCATGGTTTCTCGTTCTGTGATGGAGTTTTCCTAATTTATAAGTGAGTGTATTTTTTTTTCCGATTGTATTTTGCGTCGATGTAGTTATCTTTAGTTGAGTTGGTTTGGTTTGATTATCAGGGAGGTGCAAAGAAGGTCATCATCTCAGCTCCTAGCAAGGATGCTCCAATGTTCGTTATGGGCGTCAATGAGAAGGAATATAAGCCTGATTTGAACATAATTTCCAATGCTAGCTGCACTACCAACTGCCTTGCTCCTCTTGCAAAGGTTATATCTATTATCAAACATACTACTTCGCTTTACAGAATATTGGCTGATCAATCTGGCACTAGCAACGTTGCAGGTTATTAATGATAGGTTTGGCATTGTGGAGGGTCTCATGACCACGGTTCATTCTATCACTGGTGGGCTTATTATCCATCTACATTGGTTTTCACGGCTTTCTTTCAGGCTTGCATCTTATGTTCATTTTGCTCTCTCTCTCTCTCTCTCTCTCTCTCTTCTATTCTGTGATTTAGCCACTCAGAAAACTGTGGATGGGCCATCTAGCAAGGATTGGAGAGGTGGTAGAGCCGCTTCCTGCAACATCATTCCTAGCAGTACAGGAGCTGCTAAGGTGAGGAGCTTCATCGATCAATATTCTGTGGTGGACAATCCTTCTAATGACTGTCGTCATCTGGGTTGTGATATGATATCTAAACCGCTAATTTGTGAATTTTTTTTAATGTGAAGGCTGTGGGGAAAGTGCTGCCCTCACTGAATGGCAAATTAACTGGAATGGCTTTCCGTGTCCCTACCATCGATGTCTCCGTCGTCGACCTTACTGTGAGGCTGGAGAAGGCAGCTACCTATGATCAAATTAAAGCTGTTATAAAGTACACGATTTTCTCACAATATGCTTTAATTAGTAGTATCTGTCACATTTATGGTAGTAGTTAGTTGTTTCCACGTGAACCAGTTAGATGAGATGTAGTACTGGCCAGATTAATGTTCAGCTGCTTTACCTTTCTCATCTTGCATCTTTATTTTGACTTGTAATTTTCAGAGAGGAGTCTGAAGGGAAGTTAAAAGGAATCTTGGGCTACACTGAGGATGACGCGGTTTCCAGCGATTTTATTGGTGACAGCAGGTATGAATATTGGATGATTAATTATCTCTTGCGTTCTACATTAAAATTAGCTACGGTGACTTACAATTTGTCAATTGGTTAATCTGTTCAGGTCAAGTGTTTTTGATGCAAAGGCTGGAATTGCTCTGAATGATAAGTTTGTTAAGCTTGTTGCATGGTATGACAACGAATGGGGTTATAGGTAATTAACTCTTTATCTCCTACGCTCATTGTTGGTTTTACTTCACTCATGATATCATGCTCCACAGTGTTAGAAAATATAATTTAAATAATAAAATTTTATTTTCTTCTTATATAAACTTAAGTTTTTGGGATAAATAAAAAATTTATATTATATCAGAGTTAAAAGTTATTCCTCACCCCATTTCAATTTTAATTAAATGCCTTTCAGGAGGGTCTAATTCCAATTAAAGGAGCTGAGTCTAATGTTATGTGATTTTGTGCAGCTCACGTGTGGTTGACTTGATTGTTCACATTGCAAATACCAAGTGAGATCGGAGGTTACCTCCTTAGCCTGCAACTTACGCACCCTAGTTGTGTCTGTCAAAGGCGGCGAGTGAGAATAAAACAGGTCTTCGAGGATTGTTCCAAGCGTTTTGCGGAGTCTTATCTTCAGAATAATGTCGTGTGGAGTATCAGGGTTTTCTCCACGTTTTTCTCTGTAGAGGAAATGTGGTGTTGTAATAGTCTTATTGAATTGATGAATGAGTTTCTTTAATATCTTTTCATGTTATCTGTTATCTATTGTATTAATTATTGGCTTTTTTGAGTCTTTTGGACTGACTTGAGAACTCGTCATTCCAGTCACGCAGCTTCGACAGGTTGGCGTAGTAGTCTGAATTTGGGGTTATCTATTAATGACCCCTGCCTTCAACCACCACTTCTAAGTCCCTTGTTACCTAAACATGGAACTTCAATTCCAGAATAATCTGCCTATGACTTATAGCTTTAGTGAATTCTCCTAAGTAAAATTCAGACATCTGTTAAAAGATACAACAAATAACGAGTGAGTCCAAAAGACTCAGTAAAGCTAGTGATCAGTATAACATATAGCAGATAACATGAAAAGATATTGAAAAAATTCGTTCATCAATTCAGTAACATAATGGAAGATGAAATAAAGGAAAAGACTCAAAATAAAGATGATCTTTTCAAATTTCAATCACCACCATTACTCTCGTATTATGCGACATTACTCCCAGAGTAAAATACAGTCTCACTCTCAGAGTGAATCACTGGGCTAAAGTGATATATACGACATGCGACATTACTCCCAAAGTAAAAAAGTTTTTATTTAGGACCTTTCCGCGTACAACGGAGAGGTCAAGATGTCACAACATGTTCACATCTTCCTGTGCACAATATTGTCACGTCTTCAAATTACAAGTTAAATATGCATCTCATATCAATGCCCCACATTACATGATATGTCATATCTTAACCCTCAAACTTCCCTTGGGAATCATAAAAATAATTGACATTTTTCCAAAAAAAAAAAAGGGTGTTGGGAAGAAAAACACCACTTCGATTTCACGATTAAAACCCGATTAACCTCCAAATAGAAATAATGAATATTTTGACATAATCAACATGACAAAGAGTTTTAAAATAAACCAAGAACCTTCAAGAATATTTCCAAGCTTCGAAAAACATAGTTCATGAAGAATTTTGCAAATAATCGAATCAAAGTTTGAAAAACACTTTAACAACAAATCGAACTTTAAAAACGATACTATTTTGAAAAGACGAGCTTGTTTTTCATTAAGAACACTAAGAACATCAAGAATATAAAGAATGCGAACAACATCAATAGATGCAAGAATAATTTTGAAAAATACAAGAGATTCACACGATCCTTTTGAAAACTTTTGAATCGAAATAAAAAAATAACCAAGCTAACTTTACCTCTAATATAGCCGAATCTTCACTAAAATTTTTCCTCCTCTTTCTCCCACTTCACTTCACTCTTGTTCTTAAAATTTAACTTACAAAAATTCAAATTGAATGGTGTAATCTTCAAAGGTCGAAATCCGCCCCTATTTATAGGAAAACACGGCCGGTTGCATTCCGACACTTGTCTGGCCTAGCTAGGCTAGCTTTGGCAAGTCACTAGGCTACATTTCCCTCCCCTTAACACCTAGCAACTGCAAGGCAAGACTATAGCCGAAATTATCCTAGGTAGCCATGGTGAGTCATCGTCAAAACTCCTACGGTTTGACACCTTGAGCTCTGCTGGTCTAGCCTTGGTTCGTCGCAATTCCCAGCCTTGATTCCTTGTGCTTCCTTGCCTTGATCCCTTGTGCTTCCTAGCCCTGTTAAGTGTCATCATTTAGGGCAGCTGAAATGACCTATCTTAGTAGCTAAGTTTTGCTGAGATTTCATCAATTTTCTAAAGATGTTCATAAAACGTCATACTTGCTTCCGAAAAATAGAAAGTCTCCAAAATTGAACCATAAACTCGTGGATAAATTTATGACCTACTAGTAGAATAAAAATCACGTGTTATTGTTTCTGACGAAAATCCGTCCTACTAGTTTAAAAAATTAAATTGACTCAAAACGTGCATCTCAACATCCTGAATAAAAGATTAGTCATTAGTGAACTTCAAATTTCACTAAATCAAGTCTTAATCAAGGTTTTGAAACTAATGCATCAAGTACTAATTCATATCCAAATCACCACGAAATCAATACACTTATGCACTAAGGCACTAATAAATTGAAATTTGTTTTTCACAGACAAATGCATGTTATATTAAATAAAATCTCGGGATATGACAGGTCTCCATATTAATTACTTAGAATCTAACTTTTGCTTTGCTTTATGATTTGATCAAGTTACAAAGTTTTACTTCTCTCTCGTCTTTGAATGTGTGCGTTTTGGGTATATACTTCTAAGTGCTGCACATAGTGCATGTTCCACGGATTGGAGGATGAACATCAGCTACTCAGATGAGATTAAACAAGTTTGGTTCAAACAACTTCTCGAGGCATCTCTAAGATCTCTTAGTAATTGTACAGTTTATGTGAGATGGAGAATTGTTAGATACTAAGATCTTTTAATAATTACTTGATTTATCTGAGATAAGAAACTGCTCGACCTGGTAGAGCAAAAAGTTTGGTTAGGAGCGTGGGCATGGAAGATTTCACGTCACCTACACCAACTGAATACCAACTAAGAAGATTTGTGTCATTCAATGGGCTGGGCCACTATATTTTATTTTTCTGCGTAATAAGTTTCAAATTTCTTGCTCAACCGTTGAAAGAATTCATTTTACCTTCCTTGTACCCCACAGATTTTTCCAAGTTCCTATCCTACCCTTATTAACTTGGAGACTCGTGGGATAATTTATAGCTACTCGCATCTGTGGATTTATTTCTCAACGGAGACCTTCCTAATTACTTTGATCGCGAGGGATACCAAACTTTCCATCCACTTGCCTGTTTCGACTCCAAATAAACGGAGAGAAAAATCATTGCTGGCTTTGAATACCGGTCCATGAAGAATTGAACAACTAAAGTCCACCATAGATCTTATAACAAAAAAAAAAACAAAAACAACTGAAGTCCACCTCCACACGCTAACACCCGTTCAACAAAATCTAGGGGCAGTAGAGAGTTAGAAAATTGGAAGAAAATATACTAAATTAAAAGTGAAATTATCTAAATAGTTTATATGATTTTATTTGTTATAAATTTATCTTTGTGGTTATAACTTTAACGATTTAGTTTTTGTAGTCACTAATATGTTGCACGAAGGTTATTTCGTTTACATTTCTATTAATTTCTTGTTGGAGTAGGGATTATTTTTAAACATTTGAACAATATTGACATCTTAACATATTCCGTTAAGAGATTAACAGAAACATGAATAGAAAAATTTATGCGTCATATTGGTAACCACAATAACTAAAGAATTGAAATTAGAATTATAGAGACTAATTTGTAACAAAGTGAAATTATATAGACCATTAGGATAATTTTACTTAATTTTTATTTTAATATTTTTTTTCTAAGTTTTATTATTATTATTATTTTTTTAATCAAGGCTGAAGTTATTACTTGCTATAAGTAAAAATTAAGCCGTAAGACCGTGACCACGGACAACGGTCTATTCGGCGCAGCCTAAATGCGCTTGACGGTCAAATGGCGAAGTCGCAATATCATCGAAAACCAGGACCTAATCCAATCCGTCCTCTTCCCTCTACTCCAGCGTAAACAGATCCGTTATTCAAATTTTTCTAATTTTTGATCTCTCCGCCAATCTTCTCCTGTAAAACATTAAGACATTAAAACCCCTTTCCTGTCTCTGGACTGTCCGTGTCCGCACGTCGGTTGAAATTAAATGTTCGCATGGCTGAATCTTAGACCCTGGTCTTCCTTATATACATATACATATTTCTGTCGTTAGATTGGTGACTCTGTGTTCAAATGGCGACGTCGGCCTTCAAATCGACGACCAAGAGAACTCCGATAGGAGCCTCATCATCTTCCGCGGACGACTCCGGTTCCTCCAATCGGAGCTCAGCTCACCGCCGCTCTAGGAGCCTCAGCCGGTTCTCTCGCCGGATTCCGGCGAATGGAGCCGATGACTTTGACAACGACGTTCCTGCTCCGAGAGGGAAGTTCGTGAACACGGTGAGAGGCTCGGGGTTCCCGGAGATCAGCCTCGACGACCTCGGCATCGAGTTCTTCGACTCCGGCGACCGAGGCCGCTCGGGTTTGAGGACCTCCGAGGCAGGCACTGGTGGGACTGGGGCCGGCGCGTTGTCGTCGCAGAGGCGAGGGAGGTCGGTGTCGAGGCAGAGCTCGAAAGCTGTCGGAGATGGGAGGGGCAGTGTATGTAATAGTTCCGCTGGGGGACGGGTAGTTTCTGAAGCTAATTCGAGGAGGCGACGTTCGGTTTCGGTGGTGCGGTGTCAGATTAGCGATTCCGAGGTGATTTCTCTTTGCATTTGTTGTCGTTGTAAAGTTGCATTGTTGTGCCCAACCAAGAGCTTGTCCTAGGAAAGCAATCACGTTACATTAACTGGAATATGCTCTTTTTTGTCAAAAGAAAAATTGTTATCAACTTGGATGTGTGTTACAAGTAACACAATCTTGTAATTCAAGAACTTAATGTAACACCCAGACCCAGTGGTGGGTTTCGTGGACGAATTACCAAAAAGAGAAGTTGCACGCATTAATACTATCCGGGAGCTTGCTTTGTTAGTAGTAGAGCTTATTGATGTCGTTAACCTTTGCCTACACAACTGAATTTTGGCTATACTGAAGTTGGACTAATTACTGAACTTGTTCATGCTTGCATATATTCTTCTGAATAACAGAGCGATGTAGACCATTCTCAGTATTCTAGCAATCGGGCTAATCTGAAGAGTTTTGGAAATGGAAACAAGCAAATGCCATTCTCCCATAGGCCAGCGGTTTCAAATCAAGGACAAGTATTGAGAAGGTCTTTTAGTCAAAAAGATTTGAAGCCCCATGATGGCTATTCTGTAAGCTCTTCTCTTATTGACTCATTTTTGTACCACTTTTGTATAGCTTAATTGGAACTTAGAAAGCACTGGGTTCTGAAATACATGAAGATGCTTGGGTGGAGATCCTTAAATACCCGCTGTTTTGAAGTTATCTTCAATTTGTGACCTGTGTTCAATGTCTTTGACCTTTCAGAGCCAGTCTTCTGTCCTTACTGATGATGAAGGAAAGGATGCTCCTTCCAGTAGAAGTAGGATCGAGAGAACAACAGCAGCATTTCCTTCCCAAAAGAAGGTTGATTCTACCCTTTTTTTCTGCCTATACCAAAGAGAAGAAGTTTTCTTTTATACATCTCTCATTGTTGTTACCTTTTTCTCTCCTCAGGCAGAGCACCCTGTTGCGGATGACTGTAACAGTGACCCGTATGCTGCAATGCAGGAAGAATTTATAACTGCTGTGGAGGAGATCAGAATGGGACTTGAACGGGTCAGTGATTTATTATGTAGAACTTGCCAATGTTGATGTTCTTTGTCCTGAAGGCATACTTTTGATTTGTACTTTGTTAGGTTCGCTGAAATAACTAGTCCTCCTTGCATCTTTTTCAGGAGAGGGTTAAAACCAAAAAGTCTTTTTCAGGAAGTGGTGATTGTTTGCAACAAAATAATGCTGACGTTCTTCAGGCTGCTTCTTCAATCAGAAGGAACTACTCTAAAATATTGGAGCAGGTAATTTCAGATTATTTGTCCAATGGAAACTTCCCCAATGGTATTCTTGTGTATGAGAAATGCAATCAACAGAAACTATATCATGAGGGATCGTTCATTCAGATTATTTTAGTGTACCTATAAATTCTTTCCAGCTATTACTTGTGAGTTGTGACTTGTCCATTAGTTGGATAGAGGCAGTCACTATACTGGATTTTTTGTGTTCATCAAGTAGCTATTGTTAGCCATGGTATAGCGGATTTGGATTCCCTCCTATGGGCTCATTTTTTAATGAGTCCGATTGAACAAAGAGGATTCCCTCCGCAAATCTAACAACACAACCATCCACATCATTTAATGAATGACTCTAACTGTAGAAATTACAATACTCTTTGCAATGACGTGGGTTGTGAGCTGCTAAATTTGTGGGAGAGAATCCTCTCCATCCAATCGGATTCATTCAGAAATGAGCCCTTAGGAGGGAATCCGTTCCCATGATATAGCTTCCCTATGTAATGCATACTAAAGTTGTTCTCACTGACTTCTCAATGAGACAGTATGTACTCGTCAAAAGAATCTTGATCATCTGTAGGGTAATTGGGCAATTAATATATGTTTCTCGCAACTTTCTAGATGTTAAATTGATGCCGCAGTCAGATATGTGTGGTAATAAATTGAGAAACCAAACATCATTCACTATTCAGATTGCCTTCAATGTGAAAGAGAGGCTGTTGAAGTGCATATAAACTAGCTAATAAACACGACTTCTGATGTTTGTATTCTGGGCAGGGAGTATATTAGCCATTTCTTTCAGGTTCTATACCATGAAATTGCCCTTTAGAATACTTTGATTTTGAAGTTTCCATCCAACAACCTTTCATTCTTGAGATTGTGTCATCTCCAAAGTAATGGATGTTCTTACTTGAATCCATAGTCTGAGAAGCGTAAACAAGACCTGTTGGCGGAAGTTGTATTGGAGGAGCATCGTGGTCGGGAACTGTCTAAGATTGTGAAGGAGTTGCTTCCTGATCCAAAGAAAACTGCTGTAGAAAAACCTTCACGAGCCAGAAAGGTGTGAGGCTCACTCATTGCCCCAGCAGACTGTTGGTTTCCATATATCTGTAGTCTAGTCTCTTCCATTAGTTTGATTTTTTTCCGCATAGTGCATTCTTTGCTGATGGTGTAAGGGAGTTATTAACTTTGTAGTTGAGATGTTTATTGCCACAGAGCAATGACAGAAGTAGGATGTCAAAGCGGTTGACCGAGGAGGCAGAGAAGTATATTGAGGACTTCATTTGTAATGTTGAGGACACAGACATTTCATCTCTGGATGGAGAAAGGAGTGATACAAGCTCATCTTTAGGAGGAATTCTAAAGCCAGAAGCCCTTCGAGGTCCCGTGACATCTAATCCTCTTCCTGTTGAGATGGATGGGGTTGTACTGCCTTGGTTGCACTGGGAAGCTGGTAACGATACTACTCCTCAATCATGCAAGAGTAGGGCGGAGCCTATAACCCCAAATACAATATGGGATGCAGCTCAGGTAGTCTTGGCTTAATTCTTTCGTGTGGTGCAGGGAGATAATGCTTCATTAGACAGCTGTATTACCCTTTAAGATCCTATTTATTTTGCATAAACACGCCGCTGGCATGCAGAAATTAGTTTATGGGCCATAGAAGCATGTTTACTGTTTACAGACATTAGTACACCTTCCCTATCTGTATTGGCATGCATATATTTTTCTCTTTTCCTGTAACTCATTCCTTTGAAATTCTTACTTTAGGAAGTGACCAGTGCACATTCTGCCAGCAGTCGTGGGAGTTGGAGCCCTGGAGTTGTTTTTGGTCCGTCAATGAATCTAGTAGAAGATTCAGGGAGTAACTCTGGAGAACCTGGGAGTTGTTATCGTATAGAATCTTGCTCTCGTGAATCAAGAGAGTTATGGCTTGACATGGATGAGTACTGCCAGAGGCAAAGCAATGAAGATTTTCTCTACGAAAGATGGAAGCAACAAGAGAGAATAAACTCAGGCGGTCTTTTGCTTTGTAATCACATGTTCTTTCAGCTATAATCCCTTTTGGAAGGCTTTCTTTCCCTCACCTCGGGCCACAGTAATTACTCTGTATAGAGACTCGATTTTAATTTTTTGTTCGGAAGTAGCCACGTGGTTTCTTCCTAGCCCAACTGGGGTACCTATTTCATATGGCATCAAGCCGCCACAGTGCTGGAACATCGTCTGTTACGGGATTAAGATTTTGAAAGATTTGAATTATTAAGATAATTTGAAATAATTTGTGTTGATATTATTGTTATTTGAAATATCTTAAATTTTTTTTAAGATTATAAGACATCTAAATGAATAAATAAAAATATATAGTTGAATATTTCTTTTTGATTAATCTAGATGGATACTTTTACAAATGTATGATTGTGTAAGGTTGAGATTATCTTAATAGAACTTAATAAATTGTTCTCATTTAATTTTATTTTTTTCTAGAGTTGTTCTCATTTAATCACTGTATCAATGAGTATATCAACGGTTCAGATCGACCTAGTTAGCTCATTATAGGTTCAATAGTTAATAATGGATTAGTGAGAATAATGGAGTTGTAACACTACCAACATGATATTTTCAACATCCAGATTCAAGCATAGTTGAAAAAAACTTGTAATATACTAAAATAAAAAATATTAAAAATTTGATAAAAAGAAATTATTTATATTTGAAAAAATAGAAATTTCTAATTTTTAATAAGTGTGTGTGATGCGGTATTCAAGAATGTCTTTTTTTGAGGGGCACATTTTGAAGTCACAAATCAATGAAGATTGGTAGATTGGGTTTTAGGTGTTTTCCTTATTTTGTTTCAAAAAAATAAACAATTAGGCTCAATGTACATGTCAAAAAAATAATCTGATTTCCAGCTAATTTTTTTACTACACTTAACAAATTTTAAAAACGAATCTATTTTTTTATTTTTTATTTTTTCAACTTTAAAGATCCAAACACATTTCATCCATACTGAATAAAAATGGATTATAAAAAATTTCATCAAACTTATTCTATCTAAAAGTCAAACTTCAATTTAAAAAATTAATAAACTATGAAATTTTTTTACATGCAAAACTTGATAAAAATCTGGTTTGAAAGCAGACTATGTTAAGAAAAAAAATTTGAGATATATATATTTTTTGAACGTTGTGAGAATTGTAGAGCCCATAGAAAAACTGTTTGGAATGAAAAAAATTTTGAAATTTAGTTGATGTTTATTTAAACAAAAAAAAAAATCGACTTTAAAAAACAAATTCAAAAAATTAAAATTTTTACAACGAAATATCAAAATTCTCACACAAATTACAACACATTTTCACACCAATCTCAACACTTTTTCATTAAAAAAAAGTATATAAAATCTTCTCTACTTTTAATTTTAACAAACTCTATTACTTTCTCATTAAAAAAAATTCCATCAAATATTATCTCTCCTTAATTTTGAACAAATTTCAATAAAAATCATTTTTACAATCAAATATGTTTAAACTTTTTTCACAACTTTTTATAAACTCATAAAAAGTCAAACTCTTAAAAAAAAAAAGGATTTTTGTGAATCAAGAGAGTTATTTTTCAATCCATCAATGAATCTAGTAGAAGATTCAAAGAGTAATTCTGGAGAATTTGAAAGTTGTTATCGTATATAATCTGCTCTCGTGAATCAAAAGAGTTATGGCTTGTCGTAGATGAATACCGCCAAAGACAAAGCATCGAATATTTTCTCTAAGAAAAATGGAAGCTACAAGAGAGAATAAATTTAGGCTGTCTTTTGCTTTGTAATCACATGTTCTTTCAGCTATGATCCCTTTTGGAAGACTTTCTTTCCCTCACCTTGGGCCAGAGTCATTACTCTGTATAGAGACTCGGTTTTAATTTCTTTTTCGGAAGTAACCACGTGGTTTCTTCCAAGCCCAACTCGGGTACCCATTTCATATGGCGTCAACCCGCCACAGTGCTGGGCCATAGTATGTTACGGGATTAAGATTTTGAAGGATTTGAGTTGTTAAGATAATTTGAAATTATGTGTTTAGTGTTGATATTATTGTAATTTGAAATATCTTAATTTTTTTTAAAAGATTATAAGAAATCTAAATGAATAAATAAAAATATCTAGTTGAATATTTCTTTTTGATTAATCTAGTTGGATACTTTTACAAATGTATGATTGTGTAAGCTTGAGATTCAGTCTTAATAGAACTTCATAAATTGTTCTCATTTAATTATTATTTTTTCTAGAATTGTTCTCATTTAATCACTACATCAATGAGTACATCAATCGACTTATTTAGCTCATTATAGGTTCAATAGTTAATAATGAATTGGCTGAATGTGAGAATAATGGAGTTGTAACCCTACCAACATGATATTTCATCATCCAGATTCAAGCATAGGTGAAAAAAACTTGTAATATACTAAAATTAAAAACTATTAAAAAAATTTTAAAAAATAAATTATTAATATATAAAAAATAGAAATTTCTTAATTTTTAATAAGTGTTTGTGATTCGGTATTCAAGAATGTCTTTTTTTAGGGGCATGTTTTGAAGTCAAAAACACTGTAAATGAAGATTGGTAGATTGGGTTTTATGTGTTTTTCCTTATTTTGTTTCAAAAAAATAAACAATTAGGCTCAATGTACATGTCAATTAATATTTGCTTTTTTATCTTATATTCCTGTAATCTGATTTTCAACTTTAAAGATCCAAACACATTTCATCCACACTGAATAAAAATGGATTTTCATCGAACCTATTCTATCTAAAAGTGAAACTTCAATTTAAAAAATTAATAAAATAAGAATTTTTTGACATTCAAAACTTGATAAAAATCTGGTTTGAAAGCAGACTATGTTAAAAAAAATTGAAATATATATTTTTTGAATGTTGTGAGAATTGTAGAGCCCGTAGAAAATTGTTTGGAATGAACTTTTTTTTTAATTTAGTTGATGTTTGTTTATAGATAAATTTCAACTTAAAAAAAATAAAAAAATTAAAATTTTTACAACTGAATATCAAATTCTCACACAAGTTACAACACATTTTCACATCAATCTCAACACTTTTTTTATTAAAAAAAATATAAATTTTCTCTCTTTTTAATTTTAACAAAACTCTATTACTTTCTTGTTAAAAAAATTCCATCAATCAAGAGAGTTATTTTTGGTCTCTCAATGAATCTAGTAGAAGATTCAGGAAAAATTGGAAGCAACAAGAGAGAATATATTCAGGTGGTATTTTGCTTTGCAGTAACATGTTCTTTCAGCTATAATCCCTTTTGGAAGGCTTTCTTTCCGGCCGCAGTAATTACTCTGTATAGAGACTCGGTTTTAATTTCTTTTTCGGAAGTAGCCATCTACAGGCAGTGTTCGGTTTGGTTTTAAAAATATTTTTTTGTGTTTATTTTTTAGAGATAGTGTAGATTCTTTTGGATTGGTGAAAAGTTTGTTAAAAATTGTTGAAATTTGTAAAAGTTTGTTAAAAGTTGTTGGAATTTATAAAAAGTTGTTAAAATTTGTAAAAATGTATTGGAATTAATAAAAAAGTGATTGTAAACAAATTTTGAAAATTTTTTAAGACCAAACCAAACATAGTCATAGTTTCTTCCAAGCCCAACTCGGGTACCCATTTCATATGGCGTAAACCCGCCGAGAGGCGGATTTAGGGGGGCAGAGGAGGCCACCGCCTCCCAAACTTTTTTGAAAATTCCTTTAAAGAATATTTTGTTAATTTTTTTTTTTTTTTATATTTGATTAAGGAATTTTACTATTTTTGAAAAATCTGCCCCCATAACCCTTCCTAAAACTATTGAAACTTGAAATTTGATTAAGGAATTTGAAATTTGAAATTCTTCTATCTTTTATTTAAACTTGAAATTTGATTAAAGAATTTGAAATTCTAGTATAAAGATATTATAATTGAAATTTTGAAAGACAACTTTTGAAAAAAAAAATATTTTAAGCAAATATTGCCATAGAACTACAAACTACGCCATCTCTCATCAAAATTAAAACTTTTCTTTGAGCTGCAAATTCTACTTCAATTAAATAAGGAATTTTTTCTCTTTTTGTCGATTTGTAGTGATAAATTTTATCAATACTCATTGATTATTTGTCCTACAAATTGTATTGACAATCATAATTAATAAAGAATTATTTTTTAGGTTCTTTAAAAAATTACTTCATCCCCAAAAGAAATTTCCTAGATCTGCCACTGAAACCGTTGGATTAAGATTTTGAAGGATTTGAGTTGCTAAGATCATTTGAAATTATGTATTTAGTGTTGATATTATTGTTATTTGAAATATCTTCTTTTTTCTTGAAAGATTATAAGACATCTAAATGAATAAATAAAAATATCTAGTTGAATATTTCTCATTTAATCACTGCATCAAGGATTATATCGAATTAGTTAGCTAGGTTCAATTGTTTTATTTTTGTATTATATTTTTTTGGAATTATTTAATCTAGATTGTTTATAAAAAAATTAATAATGAATTAGCTGAACGTGAGAATAATGGAGTTGTAATACTACCAACATGATATTTTCATCATCCAGATTCAAGCATAGATGAAAAAAAATTTGTAATATACTAAAATAAAAAATATTAAAAATTTGAAAAATAGAAATTTAGTAATTTTTAAAAACTAGAGTGACATTTTCGTTGGACCCTCCCTTACCTAATCTACTGGCTTCCCCCTGATGCGGATCATATCCCTCCTGAAAAATAGGTTGAATCAGTTAAAGTCAGGAGATCTTTACTCTTTAGTATCTAAGAATCTTTACTCATAAGAATCTGTAAAGAGTCGAAAGGGTCTTTTTGTATCCAAGAATTTTTAACTCACATTGAATCTGCTCCGAGAGACAATGGGAGAGGCTTCTACGAACGCGAAAGATCTGGATGACTGGCTTCCCATCACCAAGTCGAGGAGCGCAAAGTGGTGGTACTCTGCTTTCCACAATGTCACTGCCATGGTCGGCGCTGGAGTCCTCGGTCTCCCTTACGCCATGGCTCAACTTGGATGGTATGCGGTTTTTGTCCTTTGTTAAAAGATGGTATATAAACCATACCGTGCATGCATGAACATGTTTTCTATCTCCCAGTAGTTCTATATTCTTGTTTAGGTACATTATGATCTTGGGTGATTTAGATTATGATCTTTGGGTGTATTTCACATAGGGGTCCTGGGGCTGCTGTGTTGGTTTTGTCGTGGTTCATCACTCTGTACACGTTGTGGCAAATGGTGGAAATGCATGAAATGGTCCCTGGGAAGAGATTTGATAGGTACCATGAGTTGGGTCAATATGCTTTTGGAGAAAAGCTTGGCCTTTGGATAGTGGTACCCCAACAACTTATGGTGGAAATTGGCGTGAACATAGTGTATATGATCACTGGTGGGAAATCCCTGAAGAAGATCCATGATTTGTTGTGCACTGGCTGCAAACCTATCAAAACCACCTACTTCATCGTGATCTTTGCATCAGTTCACTTTGTTCTCTCCCACCTCCCCAGTTTCAACTCTATCACCGGTGTCTCTCTTGCTGCGGCTGCCATGTCCTTGAGGTAATTCACCTTGAAATGTTTACCTTGTAAGTATCAAAGAGGTTTCTGCTCTAACGCCCTTGCTGTTAAAGCTTCCTTTGTAAAGAAATATTGATAAACTGGGACATAAATACATGCAGTCACAGATATATATATATATATATATATATATAGGTGTGTGTGTGCGCGCGCGCGCGCGCGTATCCTGATAATTCTGTGACCAATTCTTGAACAGTTACTCTACCATAGCTTGGGCAGCTTCAGCTCACAAAGGGGTTCAACCTGATGTGGATTATAGTCCCAAGGCATCAACCACAACGGGAAATGTGTTCGACTTCTTTTCAGCTATGGGCAATGTAGCTTTTGCCTATGCTGGGCATAATGTGGTGTTGGAGATCCAAGCAACCATACCTTCTACACCTCAAATGCCTTCCAAGAAACCCATGTGGAAAGGTGTAATTGTCGCCTATATCGTGGTGGCCTTGTGCTATTTCCCGGTTTCCCTAATTGGTTATTGGGTGTTCGGAAATGGGGTTCAGGATAACATTCTCATGTCGCTTGAGAAGCCCGTTTGGCTTGTTGCAGTCGCTAATATGTTTGTTGTTGTTCATGTCATTGGAAGTTACCAGGTGGGGACTCAATAAGACAAACAGATACTACTTGCACAACGCTTGAGCAAAGTTCATCCCTGTCATTGTTGTCAAAATCTAGCTTCAATCGCGAGTTATATAAGTTTTTGGTTTTTTGTTTTTTTTTGGCAAATTAATGGCAGGGATGAACTTGAAGGAAAAAAAAAATTGTTTACGAAGTTTGTGCACATGACATTCACTGACATGTTTTCATTTCTTTGATACAATACCCTGTCTCTATTTCTGCAATGCAGATTTTTGCGATTCCAGTTTTTGACATGTTGGAATCATTTTTCGTAACGAAGATGGATTTCAAGCCAAGTGGATTCCTTCGTTTCATCATACGGAACGCATACGTTGGTAAGCAATTTTCCATCTGAAGAGAAACCTTTATATTCCCTCCTCTTTAATGGAGGAGTTCTAATGAATTGACTTTCTTTGTCTGCAGCACTTACCATGTTCCTTGGAATTTCATTCCCTTTCTTCGGAGGGCTTCTCAGTTTCTTTGGAGGATTTGCTTTTGCTCCCACAACATACTTTGTACGACATGATATCTCTGTGATCTCTTGCTCTTGTTTCTCAATGCAAGAACTGCGGCAGTAGTTCAGTATATCTAATGCTGTGTTATTTTGCAGCTGCCTTGCATCATGTGGTTGGTAATCTATAAACCAAAAAGGTTCAGCTTATCTTGGTTCGCAAATTGGGTATGTTAGCAACAAAATTTTGGTTCAGCTCGTATATTTTCTCTCGGTTTACTTCATGCAAATCTATGTGATGTTCTTACACCGTGCCCTCTGCTTTTTGACTGTTGCAATTTCAGTTCTGCATTATAGTTGGAATCGCATTGATGATCCTGGCCCCTATCGGTGCATTGAGGCAGATCATACTTGAAGCCAAGGATTACAAATTCTTCTCATGACTGTCTTGTCAGAGGATGGACGAAAAATTCATTGATCCCGAACAAATTGGGTTAAAGCTTCTGATGTGATATTGCCATTCCCGTGTGATTGATTTCAACTTGTGTTGGTAGCTTTCCTCGTCAAAAGTGCGTGTGATTCAGTATTCAAGAATGTCTTTTTTTGAGGGGCATGTTTTGAAGTCAGAAACACTGTCAATGAAGATTAGTCGAACATTGGGTTGGAAGTGTTTTTCCTTATTTTGTTTTAAAAAAATAAACAATAAGGCTCAATGTACATGTCAATAAAGATTTGTATTTTTCTCGTATATTCGTGCGAATTTTTTCACTACACTTTTGCTCAACAAAATTATAATTTTTTTTTTGTTTTTTACTTTTAAAACTTTAAAGATCCAAACACATTTCATCCACACTGAATAAAAATGGATTATAAAAAATTTCATCAACCTTATTCTATCTAAAAGTCAAATTTTAATTTTAAAAAATATGAAATTTTTTGACATGCAAAACTTTGAGATATATTTCTTTTTGTATATTGTGAGAATTGTAGAGCCCATAGAAAAAATGTTTGGGATGAAAATTTTTTGAAATTTAATTGATGTTTGTTTATGAACAAATTTCAAAAAAAATTAAAATTTTTACAACTAAATATCAAAATTCAAAATTCAAAATTCTCACACAAATTTCAACGTCGCACCAACCTCAACACTTTTTCATTAAAAAAAAAAAAAATATATATATATATATATATATATATATATATATATATATGTAATCTTCTCTCTTTTTAATTTTTAACAAACTCTGTTACTTTCTCATTGAAAAATTTCATCAAATATTATCTCTCCTTAATTTGAGCAAACTTTAATAAAAATCAATTTTAGAATCAAATATTTTTAAACTTTTTTCACAACTTTTTATAAATCTCATAAAAATCAAACTTTCAATTTTGTTTTCCTAAAAATTCAAAATTTTTAAATCTTCGAAGATGTGAGAGTAAAAAAAAACTTTTTGTGAAAGAGTTTTTATGGTTTTAGTAAAAAAAAAATTTTACTTTTGTGTCATTAAAAAATTAAAATACTTTTAATTTTAAAAAATCATTTTTGAATTATTAAATATTTTTTATATTAAAAAATTTTTATTTTTTTTCTAAGCAAAATTTTTTTTCAAAACAGCAAACATTGACCATGGTTACATATTTCCCCTGTTTCTTTAAACTCCTTATCCACTCTTACCTTTCCATAAAAGCTTTCTATTCCTGGCATTATCCCGTATGCACACTTTCCACTTGAGACTGTCCAAGCTCTCCCGTCACCAAGACAGTTTCACCAAATGCAAATCCTCCAAGCACCAAACTTTTTCACCTGCCCAAAAACCTTAAACCCTATCTACAAACCCCGCCAGCACCACCACCAACATCAATGTTCTCCTCTCTTCCCCGCCAAAACAGTAATTCCCTTCTCCAACCTCACCAGACAATCCACCTTCACCGTCAGCTGCTTCAGCTCTGACGAGTTCCCCGTCGACGAGACCTTCCTCGAGAAATTCGGCCCCAAAGAAAAAGAAACAGAGGACGAAGCCCGAAAACGCAACTGGATAGAACGCGGATGGGCCCCGTGGGAAGAGGTACTCACTCCCGAAGCCGATTTCGCTCGAAAAAGCTTGAACGAAGGCGAAGAGGTGCCTCTCCAGACTCCCGAAGCCATCGAAGCCTTCAAAATGCTCAAACCTAGTTACCGCAAGAAGAAGATGGAGGCAATGGGGCTGACCGAGGACGATTACTATCGCAAGCAGTTTGAGATCAAGGGGGAGATACCTGAGCCTCTGGAGACGGTGTGGGCAACGCCAATGGTTGCGCAGCACGTGCCGCCCAGGGATTGGCCTCCGCGGGGTTGGGAGGTGGATAGGAAGGAACTAGAATACATAAGGGAAGCGCATAAGCTGCAGAATGTGAGAGTGGGGCTGGAGGAGGTCGAGAAGGAGGTGAGGACGGAGACGGAGGATATGTGTTTGGATAGGTACAAGGTTTTCTTGAAGCAGTACAATGAGTGGGTTGCGGTGAATAAGGATAGGTTGGAGGAGGAGTCTTATAAGGTTTGCAGCAGAAACTTTTTCAGTCTGTCCTTGTTCCGTTTTCTAAACGGTACGTTATGTTTTGGTAGTCTTGAACCAGAGGCTACCGTGGTGTTATGGATTTCTATAGGAAGCGACGTTGGACCGAGTGAGCGTATCTGTAGGTTTATGTCAAGCAAAATGTAGTGTAAAGTTGGGAGATGGATCAAATTATCATTTTATTGAAGTTTTGTGATGCAGAAAGAGATCATACTTTTGAGCGGGATATTCGTCAGAATCTAATTTTTCAAATTTGATCAGAGTGTTTAAGAAAACAAGTTATTTCCTTTGAAAGGAATGTGTTAGAATAACTGAAGGTGTTGGTACCTTGGGGCACAATACTGTTACAAAAGATTTAATCCTTAAGATAAAGTTCGGTCATAAATTTTAGGGCTTAGGACTAGCAGGCATTACTTGTTTTAGATTGAGATTGTGAGTCCAACTTGAGTCTGCGAGGAGTTCATTTCTAATAAACATGTAGTCAAGCTGAAGTCTATTGTTATGAATTTGGAAATTTGGCCCAGATTCTCATATATGTGGGGGTAACTATAACAAATAGGGAGATAT
The DNA here is from genome assembly GCA_003952965.2 of Morella rubra. Taxonomy (NCBI): domain Eukaryota; kingdom Viridiplantae; phylum Streptophyta; class Magnoliopsida; order Fagales; family Myricaceae; genus Morella; species Morella rubra. The sequence continues at coordinate 26,493,250 of CM025852.1, forward strand.
TGATTAATGTGGTTCTAAATTTGGCTTACAGCCTTAGTACATCTGGACTGGTCCAGGAAAACATGGGTTTGGGCAGACGTAGATTCAGAGATTTCGAGTTGTTTATATTAAGTTTATGTACTTTTTGTTGCTGTGGCCTTGATTTAAGCCATGAACTTTGCTCTTGCATTGTCTACAAGTTTGATTGTTCCATGTGGGAGAGTAATGTGCATGTTTTTAATGCCTTTACAGTACGACCAAGATTACCATCCAGGTAGGAGGAAAAGAGGAAAGGACTACAAAGAGGGAATGGTAAAAATAGGTGGTGAATTTTCTTTGTTTATTTTAATTTGGTTTATGGAGGAATCGTAACATTGATCATTATTGTTTTCTGCAGTATGAGCTTCCATTTTATTATCCAGGACAAGTAAGTTATTAGCTCATTCTTTTTACTTTAATCAATTACATTTTTATCTTGCTCTTGGAATTTTACTCCGAGGTCTCATCCTAATGATTCCTGCATGAACCTGGGTCCCCTCACCTTCATCAAACTAGAATATTGCTATGCGTTAATCATTTTTCATCATTGGATGTGACATGCTATGCCCCATACACGAAAGAAGTTTAGTTTACATGCCACTATTGAATTGTCCATGACTGTAAGGATGAATTTTGCTAGAACCTTACCAATATCGAATGCTGATTTTTAGTGACCAGTGGTTTCAAAACTGTCGAATGCTTCGTGTATTACTTATCCTTTCCCTTTGTGTATACAAAATGTAGCTGAATACTTTCTAAGTATCAATGCGTAATGGCAGCTACAACATGAACTATATATCTGTCCTACAGATAAGCTTATGCCAGGCTTGAGATAGTCTGCTATATTTGCAGCCCATGCTAATGTGCCATGTGGTGATTCTATTTCCTCAACTAACTCTTTCTAGAATGTTCACATTCTCGTATCTGCAGAAAACAGTCATCTAATTGATGCTATATGCAATTAGATTATATTAAACGTTATTGTGCAATTTCCTGTGCAGATTTGTTTAGGGAAAGTGACTACTTTGCACCTTTATCAGGGAGCATTTGTTGATATTGGAGGTGTATATGATGGGTAAGTATAATTCTCTATCCTGGTTTTCATCGATCAAAAGTTTCGTTAATTGACTGTGTTTTATAAAAATCCTATCCTAAGTGGATAAAGTGATTATGAGTTTGTACGGTCGAATATCAGATTAGTGATGGTGTTTACCAACCAAGCATAGATCACCTGATGCATGTAATCTTAAGCGCTGCCTTGCACCTTTAGTTTTGTTGATGGTGAGTTTCTTCACTTCCACGAATTAACTAACCTGAGAGGTGTACTTAGTGAGGACTCGAGACGTGTTTGTTACAATTGAGCTCATAAATAAAGTTGTATTACGGTGTCACTAGTCTTGTCAGTTGAGTACTGTTTGGGATGTCAAAGTTTACTCTAAACATCAAAATCAATCATTTTGCTGAAACCATTAAAAAAATGTTATATTCCTACTGCCAAATTGCTGGTTTGTGTTGTATGTGGGTATCTGGCTTCTTATGCGGGTCAGGCTGTATATTTTGTATGGTGATTGAGGAGGCTTTGTCTTCTGTCACTTCGGTAGGTACTCCAATATTCATGGTCTCCTTGTTTTATGGTTTAGCATATAGCTATATTTAGTGCAAAGTTTCCTCATAAATTGTGCGTATTGATTTATTTCAGGTGGGTCCCTATAAAAGGCAATGATTGGTACTGGATTCGCCATCACATAAAAGTTGGAATGCAAGTCATAGTTGAGATTCTGGTGAGCGTTTCTGTTACCAGGCTTGTGTTTCTTTCCTTTTAGGGACCATTTTGCTGAATATTAATCTGGCTACATTAACAAGTTGATTCTATCAGTTTATTCAGCACCATAGATCAGAGTCATTGTGGGTTTGAGAAATTGACCTTTTCTCTAAGATTTTTTGTTGTACATCTCATTCTTTGTTGCAGGCAAAGCGAGATCCTTACCGTTTTCGATTTCCTATTGAAATGCGGTTTCTCCAACCAAACATAGATCACTTGATGTATGTAATCTTGTACCTCCAACTATTCTCCTCAACTTCACATCTGTTTTAACATAATATTGAGGTCTTTCTCTTTTCATTGTCCTGATAAATTAATGGTGTTGTTAGTTTTAGATTCCTTATTTGCTTACTTCTCAATTTTTGACATTTGTGTCCACACTTCCAGCTTCAACAGATTTGACTTTCCGCCCATATTTCATCGTGATGATGATTCTAATCCAGATGAATTACGGGTCTCTACTCTCTCTCTCTCTCTCTCTTCTCTAATGGGCTCATGGCAAGCTTTTCATATCTTTGTTGCATATGTAATCTCCTTCTATGTTTCCATCATGAAAATATTACTTCTTGTTTCCTATCTTCATTTGGACATTATTGTGGGACATGGCTGTGGCCTGTGGTCTATGTGATCATGGGGTATGGCATGTAGGTTTAATCAAGGATTAACAGGTTCAGACTTGAAAAGTTGGGCGGAACTGCATGGAAAAGCAATTCTACTAGACCACCTTGTAAATTCATGTGCTACCTCATGTTTTGACCTGATGTTCCTACAAATTCTTCATAAACGAACTTATCTTTGTTCTGCGAGTGCAAAAAGTGCAAAAAATGGTCGTCACTCAAGTATCCGGGTAAACATCTAAAAATTAGAATCTAATACACTACTGTAGTTAACTATGAACATGATCTTCTCTGGATTTGAGGCCAGTCTATTCTTTTTGTGAGCCTTATCTTCCTGGCATGCTGGTTTTTTTAAGAGGCAGGGAAGAAGGCTTCTAGTCTTCTAAAGGGTCGCAACTGGTCTTCTTGTAACGTATGTTGAAGTCGTATAGAATATAAAGCAATCAGTTTTTCTGTTTCCTGCACATGCACTCTGCTTTGAGGTTGCAAAAGATGGAATTTATTGAAAAAAGAATTATAATATTTCTCCTACCAAGCTTACGTGTTGTATTTCATATGCTTCCCTTGCAGCGTGATTGTGGAAGACCTCCAGTTCCAAGAAAAGATCCAGGGGATAAACCAGTAGAGGAACCTCTGTTGTCTAATCACCCTTACGTGGATAAGGTTTGTTTTTACAAGGAATCCTTTTCTGACATTTTTTCCAGATCCAATGTGTTGAAGCGTTTTGCAATTAATGCCTAGAGGCAAGTGCATGCACATTGCATTTCCCAATAACAATGGCAAGCTTTTAACTGAAATAAATGTTTCATCTGTTATGACTTCCCTTCGGGGCGAGTTATCTATCACATCTTTGAGGAAAAATCTTTCTATGCTCATAAAGTTCAGAAAGTTTGGTAAAGCCTTTATATATTATATTTCTCTAAATAGATTAGGTCATGTAAATTTCTTCCCTTCTTTATTAGGATTTAGATGTAGGAAGAAAGATCCGTCGGTGTGTGTGAATATGTCATTCATTTGCATCTCCTTCCTCCCACACCTACTGCCCTGCCCATGAGTTTCTTTCCCTTTGGAGGTTCGCCGCCAGCTTGATATGCACATGAAGTTGCATGCACTGCCAGGGCCATAATTCTTAAATGTTAAACACAAAGATGAGAACATTAGAAACTACATAGAAAACAATCTTGGTGGGGTTCCTCTCTGTTTTATTTTTGTTTTCAAATGTGCTGGCCAGCGGTATGGGTAACGGTTGGATGTGAAACCTTCCTACAAGAAAGGAGCCTCCTTTTGCTGGTTGTGATCAATATTTATCATCATCAGCATCATGGTCAACATTACAAGCTTCTGTTTCTATGTGTATGCAGTTGTGGCAGATACATGTTGCTGAGCAAATGATTTTGGATGACTTGGAGGTGAATCCTGAGAAATACAAAGACAAAAAGTTAGCAGAGTTATCGGATGATGAGGACTTCGATGAGGAAAACAGCGTTGTTTATACCAAAGCTCAATACAAGAAATCTTTAATACCAAAAATGATTTTGGTTAGCACTCCTCTTTTGAGTCTTGTTGACTTGTAAGCTGTCACATTCACCTGCTTGTTATGTATTTTTTTGGGCAGAAAACAAGTGTCAAAGAACTTGACTTAGAGGCTGCCTTTGCTGAGCGTGAGGTTAGCTGTTTCTCCTAGTTTTTGCATGTTTCTCACCTTGCCATTTGATGGACATCTTCTGAACCTTTTGCTTGATTTTCCAGTACTCTGATTTAAGGTCTTTGTTTTTTCAATTTTGCCCTCCCATGTTCTGACGGATACAGCACCATAATAAGCTAAGAAGGGAAGCAAAAGAAAGAGGAGAGAAATACAAAATTACCAAGCTGAGACGAAATACTGAAATGGATGAGTATGACTTAATACATTGGCGTCGATCATTGGAGGAAAGAGAAGCTTTGATCAGGGACATAAGCTGGTACTTTCTTTCGCATAATGTATCATTACTTCACAATCTCACTGCACTCTTTGTGAGGGTCTCTCCATCATCTCACTGATCTCTGCATAATGTTGCAGTGTGTACAAATGAAGCATCTAATTCTTTTTGACTGTCACTAGCATGAAATTTCCGCTCATACCTTTTTCACTGAAACCACACCTCTCAAGCTTCCTATCGAGTGACCTCACTCTTATGTGAGATCACACCAAGTTTAGATCGCCCTTTGGCACTTTGATGGGCACTTACATAGCAACTAGGTTAAGATGCATGTTTAGGTTGACAGTGTGAATTCTATTTCCTGGTTTATATTTAGGATTAAATTCCGTAAGCCAGGTTCCCCTGCAATGAAGTATTGATGACCATTTTCCAACTAATAAGTCGCAAAATGTATTTGGCTTTTTGCATTTGCATCGCATTTCACTACCATCTGGGCCAGTTTCCTGCCACGGCCCTTTTTTTGTACCCCTCTCACTCTCTCTCATGTCAGGTAGATGTAGGAAGCACTTTCCTTTCTTTTTATCTTTTCTAAATAGGAAGCACTTTCCTTTCACTCATTGAAAGTTGTATATTTTGTTTACAGCCGTCAAGCTGTTGGTCTGCCATTGGAAGAGCCAGGAAGGTATAAAGATGCTAGTTTTTTCGGGAAGGATCAATATGACCCGTCAAACCCTCTGTATCGTTATGACTACTGGGGAGAGCCCAAGAACTCTGAGAAGAGCAAGCAAGAAAGGATGACAGATGCCCACAACAAATCTATTGTGGGTAAGGGGACCGTCTGGCACGAAATGTCATATGAAGATTGCATCAAGCAGCAGATGGAAAGAGAAGCCCGTTCTATGGAGCTGGCTCCAGAAGAAACTGATGTTGAAGATTCAAAAAGAGAGGAGGAGGAGGACGATGACGACGACTTTGATTTCAGCATTTTACGCGACTATATTGGTAACTCTTCCGACCAACCTCATGTTAATGGGACTGAATCTTCTATTATTTCAGATGAGGGTATGTTTGAGGATTAAATCATAGTCGAACTGACCATATTTGAGGTTCACATTATACTTATTGTACAGTGAATAATTTCCGGATGAAGTTTTGACCATGTCAGAAAAAAAAAAAGGTGTCGTAGGATTTCCCAAAAATTCTTCTATTTTCTTCAGATGAGAATCATCTGCTTCTCATGTCCCGTAAATAGCAATTAGCGTGTGACTGCAACCGTTAAGTTCTACCTTTTGAATCCTTGGTGAATACCCATGAGTGATACATCTCATCATCTAAATTTTCAAAAGGCCCTAACCGACCGTATCAACAGTATAGCAAGTCTTCGTAAAAAAAAAAGTTACAAGACAAAAGGATCAAGACAACCCTACCGCTCCCTAGATTGTGCAGTGTCAAAGGTGGACGATTGCTATGACCCTGCCTTAAATCTAACACTATTCCTGATTCTGCTTCTCAATTGCTGTTACAAACTAAAAACAATCAGAATGAAGCTTTTCTGTATATGAAGCCGAGCATCAGTTCGGGGTCACCCATCTACATCACCATTCCTCCATCAATGGTAAAGACCTGCAATAAAGAGTATACATACATGAATTCTTAACGGGAGTACATATGAATCTAGTGACCGATTTTCACATGTCAAAAAGAAGAAAACATCATTCACCAAACATTACCTGCCCTGTAATGTAACTGGCAGCAGGGTTAAGCGCCAAGAATTCCACCAAACCTGCAACTTCTTCAGGTTGGCCATATCGCCCTGCGCAGACAGTTAACTAAATAAATAAGCCAGCTCTCCAATTTATTATTGCAGTATTTGAATTTGAAGTATTTCGTTTCCGAAAATAATTTTCAAGCAACAGTAAAATCAACAAAGACAATCATCTTGATGCATGTGACATTGATTACCAAACATTATTTTTGTTCCCAAGCAATTTTCGTAGCAGGCTTCCAAGCCTGCAGATGTGAGGATTTGATTCCTGAACATGAAATCCCCAAAGGAAGGTGCCAACTGAGGATGGCTTATTGACAAGCATTGGCAATCCGTATACCAGCTGGTCAAATCCTAAATGGCAGACACATCAACAGAGGAGAGAGAGAGGGGGGGGGGGGGTGAGGAGGGAGGGGATTCTCCTGTTGGACTAACAAAACCACAGAGCCAAATGCAACCAAGTGATTCAAGAACAGTCAGTAGACAATCCGGGCAAATCTAAAGAGTATGCACTGTATGGCTTTATCAATAAAATAAACATCGTTAAATTGCTTATAAAATCTAGATTTCTCATAGAACTTCAAGAATATATCTCTCATAAACAATGAACAAATGGTACAGGCAATTTCAGTGATACAGTAATGCCACCATTAACCTCAATAAGTCATCTTTTGATCTCACCTAAGGGGATAGTCTGCAAGATTTTCTTCTCTATATCTTCTCCAAGCTTGGCAGTCATATCAGAGGAAATAAGTCCAGGAGCCACAGCATTAACCTATGGAGAGAGAGCTTTCCTTGGTTGCATTAGGTGAAGTGGAATTACACTGGAAGCATCTTGGGAATATGTCTTGTAAGTCAAACAAATAGGAATTATTCCTAGATGCTTACATTGATGTTCCTGCTGGCATATTCCCTTGCGACACTCTTTGTAAAACCAATTACCCCAGCTTTGGCAGCACTGTAGTTTGCTTGTCCAACATTGCCAACCAGACCAACAACAGACGCTATGTTGATTATTCTTCCCTGCAAGACAGCGCAGACTGAGAGGATCTAAAAGCAAAAGAAGGATGACCTGGAATGCAGGCTGGTCTGAATGCACAAACAAGCTGATAGGCATTAGCTGGAATGTGTAAACAGAGATTAGGCATTAGTTTCTTATAATCACAGTTCTGATTTACTTAGAACTGTCAGAGCCCAAAGTCCAAGAGATGCTCCTTCCTGAATGAAGGCACTATTCTAGACATCAGCAAACTATCTTAGTGAAATGGGAGGGTTCATAGAAATTGAAGATATAAATTGCTGCTGAAAGCTGACCTACCGACAAGTGTAGCTCTTTCAACACAACTAAGGGGCCAGAATTCACCATTATCCGCGGCAAAGTTGATCTATGGGCATCCCTGCTGCATATATCACTTACTCTGTTTTTGTATATTATTAAGTTGCGACTCTTTGTTGATTTCATATAGTGGACATTCATTTGCTTAAATCATGTCCATTTGCGGAAAAGAAAAGCCAGGATGATGAATACCTTTCTCTTTTTTATCATAATTTTGGCAGCAGCCTGCAAAATTTTTTAGTAACATAGGTCAAAATTGGATAGCTAAGGCTGAAAACTCAATAGATGGTCTCCTGAATATACACACCTGCGTGCATAGGAATACTCCAGTAAGATTCAGATCAATAACCTCCTGCCACTGGGACTTCTTCATTCTCATCAATAACCCATCACGAGTTATTCCTGAAGTAATTCCCAACAGTAAGTGGAAAATAACAAAAAATAATAATAATAAAAAAATCTGCAGTTGAATAAGTTATCCGAACTAACCCGCATTATTTATCAAGACATCAACTGTTCCCCATGCATCAACCACCTGTGAACATGAGAATTAAATGACGTTGCTGTGCAAGCAATAATTGCAATCTCAATAAAAGGCATTGCCATCAACATGTAGTGCATTTACTTACCGTTTTAATCATCAATTCTACGTCATCTTCTTTTGAAACATCACCGCCAAAAGTAAGAGCTTGACCACCACATGCCTCAATCTGCAAGGAAAGACGTAAGCATTCACACTGATTTGGTTCCCTGACTGAGCACTCGGTATTGTGACATAGTCCATTCTAATTTATCCAAAATGTCACTATTTGAGAACGATTATAAGGAATAGTTGCAATAAGTAACATTGGGCATCTGAATTAGAGAGGAAGAGAACAACCTCCTTGGAAACTTCTTCAGCTTCCTTTGATGACCTTGCATAGTTTACGAGGACCTGTAATACGGCGGTCAAGCCAATAGTAACAAAAGGAGGATTGATACAAGTACCTACAATTCTTAAGAAGCTTGACAATGAGTCATTGAGTATGATTGGCTGCCCTCACCAATAACACAAGCTTCAGTGGTTACTAGGAAGTAGCAACAATCCTAAAGCGTAACTCATTTGAAGGATCAACCGGTGGCATGCACAAAAATAGACAATATATTCGTGTCATTCCGTACATATAACTTGGATCAAGAAACAAAGTATCTTGCTGTAATTCCCAGAGTAAATTTTTTTGGCATGCAGCAGTCTCCTACCAACACAGTGTGTATGTATATACACACATTATACTATTTCCTAAGTTCGATAAAATTTAACAGATAAAAGATCTCTCTCTATATCTCGTTATTTGCAACCATATGTATGATTAGTAACTGTCGTTTCTGAGCCAACAGTGAGAGAGTGAGAGTTCTGAGAGACCTTGCAACCAGCCCTGCCGAGAGTTAAAGCAATGGCCTTGCCGAGGCCTCTAGAAGCTCCGGTCACAACAACAACAGGAGCTTCCACATTCCGAGCATCCTCTGCACTAGATTGCTCAACAGCAGCAACCGGAGCTCTTACACCTTGACAGCATTGAAAACAATCCATAACACATAGTTGTTCAAAGAGACACATTACTGTACAGATAGTTAAGAAGTCATATTTGCCGAGATTATAAAGAGAAAACAACCGGAAATTTTCTAAATTTGGAAAAGCAAGAAGAAGAAACGTAATTTACCAGAGGAGGAGGAGGTTGTGAATCGAAGCTGAGAAAAGAGGCCAGGCGATCTGATTGAGGCGGCAAGCGGAGGTCGTAGGTTGAGACGGAGGAGAGAGAATTGGGAGATTTTAGCAGAAGCTGCAGCGGAGTTGAAAGCGACAGTGGCTGCGGCCATCGAGAATCTGAAAACGCTGGGGCCCAGAAGCGTCGCCAGCAGCAGTGACAGTCTGACAGAGCAACTGCGCAGGAAATTTTGGTTCCTTTTCTTCAGAAAGAACAACCAAGAAAACAAACTGGAAGTGGCGCAGCGACCGACCGGGAGAAGATGGCGCGCGTCCTTTTCTCCGAGATTACAGTTTCGCCTGCGTACTCGGCCGTTTTTCACTCAAAAAATTTTTTTTTTATGAAAATAGAAATTTGTATTGAATTTTGGTGCGTTAGAAAAATTTAGCTACTGAAAATGGCATATTTTTTTAATGATTTGTATTTAAAAAAAAAACATGAATTTTTTAGTAGCCCAAAATCACCCTATTGACATTCAATGAAACCTTTTCCCATCGAGAGACAGAGAGAGACGCTCAAATAACGGGAAACGGACATTTGCTGCATATGCAAAAACTTGCACGAGTCGGAAATCACTCCCCGACCAATGACCTGGGCAAAGTTGAGAAGAAAATGGATGAACGCCATTTGCGTCCGATTTGTATAATTTACACTTGTGCTGCACGTCAGAAATGAATATGACCGAAGTACTATATGAATTTTCCTCTTTTTACAAACAAAAAATTGAATATCCTGATATGGTACATCTCTTCTATCAAAAAAAACCCACAATCCACCCTTCAGAGGTGTCACAGAAGCTACGTTTCACAATTCCACACTGCATCCCAATCCAAACCAAGTATTTTATGATAAAGAACCCAACCCCAATCCCTCTCAGCTGCCGATCATGCTTCTGGTATTCCATCTTCACTTTTTTCAAAGGTTTAAAGCCCGCCATTTGACAGGAATCCAGCCCGGAAAGCTGAAAAGGATGCAAATGGAGATCCAAGGTGCATGGCTAATGTTGACCGGGATGACCATCTCGAAGTCTCGTTCCTCAACCTGTTCAACCCGTTCGACAGATTGAAGAAATTACTCTCATCAATCAATTTCTCCTTCCTCAACATCATTTGCTGGTTCTGGATCACTTTTGGGTGGCTCGCCTTCTTCTTCTTCATCTTCATCATCCACCTTCATGTATAGGCCAAGTTGTTCCAAGGGGTTACTACCCTGAAGTTTAAAACTACTAAACGCATCTTGAGAATGCTCTGGGCTCATCTCTTTCGTAAGACTTGGTAGATTTTCATCGTGGGCAGCCCTAAGCATTTCTAGATCTTCCATAAATTGACTGTTCTCATTGATATCCACAGTTTTCTCCATCTGCAAAAATTCAAAAGCTTTATAATAGCCTTTCAGAGAAGCCATCGCAACATGACCATCTGTCAACCTTACCTTCAGCAATGCCTGACGTGCAGCTTCTCTCTCTAGCTCCCTCTTCCTTTTAGCTTCAGCTGCAGCTTCCGCCTCAGCCTTTCGTCGAAACTCCTCAGCAGCCTTGGCCTCAGCTTGCAATCGAGCCTTTTCTGATGACAAAATGCAAGAAATCAATACCTGGAATAGCTTCGTATCTGATTAAAATCAACTACCAGTAGATAGATGCACATTGATGACATAAGAAATGCTCAAGGCAGTACAATACACACCTTCTTTCTGCCGCCTTTCAAGTTCCTCTCTCTCAAGTCGCAGTTTCTCGGGATCCCGCTTTTCACCCTTAACACAGCCAGTACCACATGGTAAATTACAAAATCTCACGTACTTCAAGGGTACAAAAAATAGCAATCCTAGGTGTGAAACCAACCTTTTCAAGTGCCTTTTCTCGAGCTTTAAGTATGGTGTCAGCAAAACGACTCCTCAATAAAGCTGCACGATAAAGCTTCCCGGGGGAGACTTGCCTCTCAGTAGGAGCACTCTCCCCTATAATGTTACAGCATGAAGCTGTGAGATGATGCGCCAAACTAACAGCAGATAGTTTTCTTCGTGATTTCATGCTTACCCTCTTGACGGTCATCTGCCTCGGCAGAAATTGGCTTGCACTCAGACTCGTGCTCAACTAGGCCCACCCCTTGTAATGAATCTGCAAAAGTAGGAGGCAAGCTTCAGAACACTCCCAATACTAAATACCTCCAAGGGCAATAATCCAAGAACATCCACATGTCACATATATAACCTAGAAAGTCGCTATTTTCAATTGCTGAATCTCCAAGATCGCTTTTCTTTTGATCTAAAGTTGCTTCAGTGCCCAAGTTTCCCTGCCATAGAAAGAAGACATGAGAAAACTTCCCTACCAAGAGGGGGAGGATAACTCTTGTCCATAGTCTTCCTAAAAGAAGTTTACAGATGCTAAGGTATACCTTAACATCAATACCAGGAACTGACACTTTCGCAGCATCTGATCCACTCCTAGAAGAACAGGCCGAGTCTGAATCTGCCATTTAGTAACATAGAAAACAAATACACATGAGAATCAGAAAACAGAGAAAAAGACCCATAACTTTTTAACCTTCAATCAACAGATTCAACGATCTAATTATGCCAACCACAATCATATTTAACCTAATAGGATATTCAAAAAAATGTGTATTATCATACGCGCCCCACTGAAGATCATTAAAGCGTCAAAAAGAAGCTGAAACACATATTTTACTACCCGTAGAAAAGCCGACAATATGAAAACTACTGCCTTGTATTTGATATCCAAGCGAAGCTTTGCAAGGACTTGAGAAGAGAATAACATATGAGACAAGCTCCTAAGTTAAAAACTTCAACCCAATGAGTGCCCCAAAAGAAATCTGCAGAACAGGCTGCAGGATTGGGGTATAACACAATAGCTAAAACCACAGAACAATTCAAAGGCATCAACGTATAGACTTTCCCATATCACTCTGGTTATAGAGTTAAACCACTGAAGGAACTGGACCACATAAATCCTATACTACGAAAGGAGATCACAATTGGTACAGTATTCTATCAACTCAAGTAACAGATCTAACACCTGGGGTAAGTGGTAGCACGAGAAATGAGTCAACAGACGCATATTGTCGTAGATTTGAACAATAATTGAATCCTCTTGTAGCCATCATAACTTTTTTTCTATATCATGCGAATATATGTTAATCTACTCGATATCGGCTTCCAGTGAGACAATTATCACTACTATCCAAGCACACTGCACCAACAACTGAAACAACCGACACCTTAGAGAACTGGATCCAAGTCCTCATCCTGTAAATATGAATTTCTACAGTTTTCCAACTGTATTTTTGACAGGATTCGTTACACGTAAATCTCACCGTATAAGCAAAAAGTGTAACAGCAAAGCTTCCTTCCTAACATATTTCACCTCTGCAACAATCATTTTTTCCTTCTCAATCACAGGTGTCGTACCTCAGCAGAACAACATACTTGGAACACAGGTTTCCACTACAACGCTGATTAGACCCGACTGCCTATGCTAGCTATCATCTTCAGTTCAATAGACTCCTAATTACTTCACAAGTTTAAACAATCACATTTTCATCTATGCTTTTGTAAGCAACAACCACTTCATTCCGATTTTTATGATTATGTGATAAGGTGCAAAATAAACTTAAAACAGACAGTCAAGCTTGAAGATAAAAAGAAGACAGTAAATGGCATGAAAACAAAGGCACAAGATCTTTTATACAAAAACTAGAGCCAATGTTATTTTTCAGGACAAGAACGGGTGCATGCCAGAAAAAGGAAAGAGAGAGCTGCACTGTCCCTGGGTAGCAAATCTCAAATTTGACAAGAGAAAATGACTCGAAGCATGCGTCCAAACCATACAGTGGCACATAATATATTAAATCATGTCTCCCCACTCAATCCTGATCTGATAGGGAGATGCATAAACAACGAACTCCTAGGCTCTATTCTCCAAATTTCAGTAAATTAAAGACAAGTTGTAAATCCCAGAGGTACATATAGGGTATGCAGAGACACAAACCACTGGATGAAGAGCCTGATTCGCTACTGGAGCTACTTGAACTACTGCACTTGCTGGTTCTATTGGCTACATCCTTCTCTATCTCTACAGGAGGGTAGCTTGAAACTGGAGGATCATTACCACCAACAACATCCACATCCTCATCAATCTGGTCATTGCCTGAGGATATGACTGAAATGAGATTTAAAAAGTTCCCCTGGCATTGAATACATGTGATAAGATCCATACAGAAGAACGAGGGAAAAACCTTTACATGGTTGCATTGACGAATTGCTTAACCCAGAATCATTAAGAAGCTGCAGCAATAAAGGTGTGCACCTTATCAGATTTAAGAATCGGAATCTAGTTCAAAATAGATCAATAGAGAAAGCCAAAAACAAGCTTAAGGGAAAGAAAGGTACCTCAATTTCACAAGGTTCAGCTTTCTCCTGGTTTTTCTGCCTCTCCAGCATATAGTTATCCAAAAGCTTTCTAAGTGTGAACAGGGTATCATCACTGAGAGCATCAATATCAATCTCAATCTCATCCTCATTGGCTTGCCCTGCACTATGTTCCTTCAAGAAATCAACAATGCTCTCAGGCAATTCAGCTAACAAAGCCTCCAATTCTGTGCTCAGTTTCAGCCTCTCCTCACAAGTCATTATCTGCCCAACAGTCTCTGGCTTGACAATATTGTCATTCTGTACGAGGTTTTTCTTCTTTTTTGTTGGTGGAATTTGAGTAATAATTTCTCTTTCTATTTGGTCACCGGCTCTTGAAGGCACTGATTGCTCCTCAGTGGTCGTCGGAAGCTTCTTCTCAATAGATCTCCATCTTACTTCAAAATATTTACTCAGAGTTTTGGCCATGAAATGGAAATCATTTCCCGGTGGGTTGTAAGTCAAAGCATTCGAAAAGGTAAGCCGAACATCTGCAGCAAACTCCAGTGGACTTGAATATTCACCTGAAGCAAACTTACTCTTCACCGTGCCTAAATCCATTGGATGCTTAATGACGGTGTAATAATCCGGAATGTTCAACTTCACAACATCAACTGGCTCATTGAAAGCCCAACCATACTGATGCGACCTCAAACTGTCTAGCAACACCTTACATTTTTCCATCAACAGAACATTAGAGGTACTCACAGGTGCAGCCAGTTTCGCGTGTTCAAAACCCCCAGCCCCAGATCCAGAAGTACTCTTTTTTGTTCGTGACCCATTACGCCCTGCAGGAGCCCTCTTCTTACCATGGGGGGCCGAAAATTCAGATGACCTCTCTAGTGGAGGCCTCTTCTTCCCATCACTGCAGCTCCGTATATCACTAGATGGGGATACTACAACAACATTCGACTTCAGACTAGCAACTTTCCTTTGAAGGACCTGGACCCGTTCAAGTTCCCTTTTCAACCTCAACTCTAAATCCTTCCTCTCAGACCGGGACATCTTTGACAGTGACAAAACCTGCATTGGGACAACAAAACTCTCACAACCATCCGTGTTTAGACTAATGCATTTCCTCTTTGGTGCATACGAATCCTCAGAGACAGCCATCTCAGTCTCAACCCGTCCAGAGCTACCAAACCCCTCCGATTCACCCACTGTCTCAACTGCATGCCGGTAATCTGGAACAAAACCCGATGAATGCCCTTTAGAGTACTTCCGTGACTTCCCCATCATTTGTGGTAGTGAACACTTCTTCGATTCCTTCTGTCCAGCGAACTCTATGGGAACGGTCGGTGCCATAAGATAAACCTCCAATGACTGCACATATCAACTGTGACAATAAGCGACGCCCCTGCTCAGTCTTAGAGAATAGCAGAACCCCAAATCTTCGAAATCATGCCAAAATCCAACTCAAGTATCAAATTACAACACATTTCAATATTTCCATCATTACCCGATTGGCTTATTTTCCTTATCTCCAAAAAATAATCTCAAAAAATTTGGCGCAAAATTGTGGCACTTTTTCGGTTCTCTTCAATACCATTCGAGCTCGAAAAAATTCGAAAACTTCAAAAGTTCCCGTATAAAACTGTTGGTATAATAATGCTCTTCTTTATTCTCCACCAGTACCAATTTCAAAAAAAAAATTATACAATTTGCATTGTAGTTTATGAATAAGAGATTTTAACAGCAACTAAATGATGAATGAGATTGGGACGACCTTAACCACGACAAATTCACCGACCCAATCCAAGCAATGTAAAACCCAACCCGCAAAAACCCCAGAACACGACCACAAACCGAAGAGAACTCTCAAAACTCCTCTTTTGGGTCAGTCAATAACCTAACAGCCCTCCTCTTTCTTTGGTTACAGAAAAAGCTCTGAGGGATCAACATCAAATATGGAATTAGGAGGAAAACCTAAAGTGCGTCGAGAAAACGACCCCCAAATCGATACCCTAGATCGAGAGGAAAAACCAATCGAAGCTAAATGAAATTGCACGAACCGCACAACACGGTGCCAGAAAACGATACAAACCCCAGAATTGCTTCGCTGGAATCCAATTCAAAACCTGGATCTCTCGAGCAGAGCCGTCGCCAATCACCTAGGGCACCAAACCCTAGTTTCCAAAACCCTTCTTCGCTTAACCTCCTCAGAACAAGAGAGCCACAAAGAGAGAGAGCGCGCGCGCGCGAGAGATAGAGAGAGAGAGAGAGAGAGCTATGTAAAAGCCTGAGATCACTGGGCTAAATCCCTCCCCTACTTAAAGGCCCGCGGGCCGCCTTCACTGCCGCTGTTCTCTTAAATCTCAGTCGCTCGTTTCCCAAGCGACGATGTCTGACGGTCATAATTCAAACATTTTGTCGGGCGTTGATCCAGATCTGGGCCTTGCGTTTTTCGGTCGTGCTGAGTGGACCGTGTTGATTTACGCTAAATTATATTATATTAATTTTTGCCATTTGAGGTATCTTATAGACACGCTCCAGAGTAACAAAACAGAAATACTCGCTGCTGAAAGCCAATCACTCTGCCTTTTAAATTGAAATAGGACACGTTCCGTGCTTCATCAGGCGAGTCTCACAAATTGTTTGGTTGACAGAGTTGTCTAAAGATTGCTAAAAACCAAGTGTCGGTCTTGACTTTTCACCGCCATGTGAGAGGCAGGAAGCGGACCCACTTTTGTTCCGCGTTCACACGTGCTAGATTTCAACCTGCCAGCTCTGAGTTATCTTTTACCGCGGTGAGTGCAAGGCTACGATTATTTTGATCTCAAAATGTTTTAAAAAAATTTTAACAATATTTTTTTTTATCAATTTTAATTCTTTTTTATAAATTTTAACAATTTTTTACAAAATTTAATAAATTTTAACGTATTTTTTACAAATTCTAATAATTTTTAACAAATTTTTCATTAATTCTAAAAAAATTTACACGAACATAAAAAATATTTTTAAAACCAAACCAAATCAAATATAGCCTGAATCTTTCAAAAATAGCCTTTTTACAATCATGGGCAAGAGCGACACAACAATAGACCAGACCGGTTTAGACAGTAAAGGCCCAAAAGAAGTTGATGGCTAACTTCAAGAGGGCTCTTAACAAGGCCCAATAAAATAAAAAAAGCTTCTCACCTCTTAACAATTATTGGACTGACGAAACTACTGCATATATGTTAAGAATATTAAAACAATTTGTCAAGGCCATATGACTTGCCTATAGAATTCAAATAATTTATTTATCCAATTTTATGATAATTGTGAGATTCACAGAGAATATGTTTAGAAAGATAACTTTTTAAAATTTATTCTCTTAAAAAATATAAGTGTAGAAATGTTTCTCATCTTTTTTCACGCTCGTGAGTGTTGAAAGTGTACATAAGCCAATGGTATTAACAACAAAATGATGAGATCACAACATGCTACAAAATAGATTACTTTCTTTCTTACTTTCTTTAATAGAGAGGGGGATTCACTTTTCTTCTTCAAATATAAGTCTAATGTCGTTTTAAGAATTTAAACTATTAATTTTGTTACACCGAGTATTGTGAAAATTTATCTATTTACGTCATTCAACCAGATCATACGATGTAAATGAAAAAAAAAAAAAAAACAAGCTCTGCTACACAAATCTTTAACCGTCTAATCATATCAGAAAATTTGGATTATATAAAAATTAATAGTTTATCCTTGAAAGGACATTATACATAAGCTTCATAATTTTCGAGACAAAAAGTGAAAATGTTTCCAACTAAAGCTAGCGTACTTTTTTATTTTTCTTTTTTTCTAAACATAAGCTAGCGTACTTGACCCATACAATATGTTGCCCCACTCGAAAAGTAATTCTCGTTTTTTGCTTTATGGTTTTCCTAGGTCATAATGTTCTAGTAGGCTAGGCTTCTTTTTTTCCTCTTTACAGGTCTCAAAAGACATAAATTGATACAAAACGAGAGGCTTTTGTGTTTGTTTTTTGGTGCCAGACTTTAGTCGATTTCTATGATTTAAGCAACTGCTCAGGTAAAAAAACATAAGAAAATATTACTTAAAAGCACTTCCTTTCAAAAATTTCACTATCAAAAGATTAAGCGTCTCTTTAAAATATATATATATATATATATATATATACACAATCGAAAAAAAAAAAGAAAGATAAAGAAGTTGGGTTTGGAGTAAATTCGACTGGTACAAGACGGATAAATTGGATAACCAAAGTCCAATCCACATTCTTCAAAGGCTTCTGTAGAGGAAACAAATCAAAATAAGTCCGTACTAATTTATGGTGACCATAGCTTAAATATATATTATTGTCCCACCAATAATCTTATGCGTAAACTTTAACGTTATGGTCAATTAAAAAGTAAAACTCTTTTATCGAAAAATTTAATTATGGATTATGATGGTACGAAAAAAGATAGGATAAAAAAAAGATAATGGTGTCAAACATATTCTTTCAGTAGGATCAAGATACTTATTATTTTTTGCCTGAATTATATAATGTAACTTAAAAAAAGATAAATATGCACTTTATCAAGAGTACAAGCTCTACAACGAAATTTATTGTTATACATATCTCAGTATTATTCGAACAAAAATTACAAAAGATCTGACTCTTTTTAATGATACTTTAATAAACTACGTCTTCGCCATTCTTTTCACATAAAACTTATTATGTAAATTTGACTTATGAATATTCAGATGAGAAAGTAGTGACCTACTTAACCAAAAACGAGGGGAAGCATTACTTAATAATAAGTGGTTTATTATTAATGGGATGCGTATTATGTTAAAAAAAAAAGTAGTTAGACTTTACTTGTATGATATAAAAAATAAAAAATTATCTATACAATTCACTTCTCTACCCCAAAAAAATCTGCCACATGATTTCTTGAAAACACAACCGATTACTATTATCCCAAAAATCATACCATCCTCTGATCCTCATATAAGAATCTGACATTTAAACACTTAATCCGGGTGGACAAATCATCCACCTTTTAGCAGGAAAAATTATTAGTTTTTTTTTTTAAAGATCTTTTAAATAAGGCAATTTCCAAAGTAATATTATTTTTTTGTTACGAAAAATAATGGATTTCCGTCACGTCCCACTCAGATGGATTTCAAAAGTAATAACCTTATAATTATACAAATTTTTAGATGTTTTATATATATATATAGCCATGAATAAAGATAGTACGTGATACATTATTATATATATCTTGCATGGACACACCCGAAATTAGATTTTCCTCTTATGCCCTTGTTCTTGCTATATATATATACTCGTTAATAGTACTTCTGATTACTTTGTTGATAAGATCGAATAATTCCGCTACCAATTATAACATTTCTGTGGTACCGACCAGCATATTTTTAGCGCAAAGAAAACGAGAAATGGAGAGAGAGAGAGAGAGTCAGAGAATGGTGTTCATGCAGCGACGTGGTGCAATAAAGAGAGGAGACTTAGGGATCAAACGGAGTTAAAGCGGATATCACAATATAGCAGAATTAATGCTAAGAGCCTCAGACCCAACTCCTCCCATCCACCTGTCCCTCGTACGCGTTTTTTTTGCTGTTTCCACTGTCCCGGAAAATCTTCTGCTTATCCTCCTCCAACTATATTCTCGTTCCCCTATCTCTGCTGCAATCTTTCCAATCTCTCGGTAGCCAATCAAAACTTTATGCATATTCTTATCCGGTTAGGAGTCTAAAATTTTTTACCCTGCTCTCTGCGTAAGCAGTAATGGCTAAAGAAACAAAATAGTTGCCTCTATCACCTGAGAATACATCATTTACTACGGTCGGGCACATGTCGGGCAGGTTATACCGACCTACTGAACCTATGATCTGTACCCTACCCAGTCTATCCATAGATACTCGATGACTAAAGAAACATAATAGTTGTCTATATCCCTGGAGAATTAGGGATCGAGGTAAAACAAAAAAAATAAAAAAGTATAAATTTATCTTTAAACTTGGCTTCTTAGCAAATTATATATATATATAACACAAAATTCTTAACAAATTTATATATAAGTCAAAACAACCCAGAACAGTAGTACAAGGACGTCGAAGAACAGTAAGTAAAGTTGAAAGCATAGGCAAATCGACGCCCCAAAACTATTTACATTTTATAAAGGTAAGGTACCGAGGCTTAGTTGTTTTGCATACCTATGCCAGCTACTCCATTCATTAAAGGCTTCAAAAGGCTTCGATCGCAGTGCTCTTAGTCAGAGATGCCTCAGACTATGTAATAGACTTTGATTAAAATCATATTCATAGGGATTATAGCTTGGTTTCGCTTGGCTTTTTATTACCTACCCAGACTAAGGGCAGCCTTGACGTCCAACCTCCATGCAAACCCACCACCGTCCATTCTCCACACATCACACGGGAGCGTCAGAGAACTCCTTTCCTTCCCACACGAGGAGTACTGAACCAGCCTCACCCTGCAAGTAAACGCCGGGTAGGTTAGCCTCCTGATCAAGCTCTCCTCCTTGATCACCAGCCATACCATCACCTGCTGCTGATCTCGCTCTGCCCACTCTGATCCCTGGTCCATCATCCTTGTGTACGCCCCATTCGTCCACGTCACCCTACCAAACACGTCGGATATGAACCCGGGACAGGTGTCCCTCCCCAGAATGCTCCTCCTCTCCTCGTCCGTACGCCCCAGCCCATACCCGTCCAAACACGTCTCCGTCACGCATTCCACTATCACGCACGAACCCACCGCCGTAGCCCCCGCGGGCACCACCGCTGTCCGATCTGATAACCCACCCAACTGTAACGCGTGCCCCACCTTTTTAGTCCCGTCAAAACTCAGCCACATCTGTTCGTTGCGTGCATCTTTCAGTTCCACAGTCGGTTCATGTTTCCGCTGCGGAGACTCCCTATCCGGCGAGCCCTTCCGGGCAGGCGCCTCCGGCAGCAAAGACAGAGTCACCACCGTCTCTTCCGGCGAAACCTTTCTCTTCCTATTGCACCGCTTGGTGTTCACGATATTATTATCTCTGACGTACCTTCTTTTTGTTCTCCCAATTTTAGCGTTAATATCAGCTTTCTCCGGCGTGGTATCGCTTGGAGATGAGCCTCCGGCGACCGGCTTCGGCGCGATCGGCCGAAACTTTAGCATTATTCTGCCCACCCTCGACATATCATAAACTCCACCTCCATACCTCGCTATGCCAATACAGCACCCTCCTCTCCCGTCCATTCTTTCCTCCCCCTCTCTCTCTATCCCTAATCCCCTGTCTTTATTGCTCCCTCTCCCTCTCTCTCTCTCTCTCCCTCCTTAGATGGGTTCCGAGAACGCTCTCAATACGAATAATGGGATGGACAATAGCGGCTATTTATAAGGCCTAGCGCGAATCGACACGTGTGAGGACATACACGTGCGAAACAGTGGGGTTGAACACCGCAGAGGAGGGATTCGTCCAGAGACTTGACGTGGCAGCGAAATTAAGATGGGCCCCACAAAAGAGCAGCAGGAGCTGGGATCGTGATTGGGCCCCATAGGATGGCCAATGGGATTGCGGGAGGTGTCTCCTAACGCAGTCAGAGGGGGCACGTAGGCTTTGAGTCTCGGACAATGTGTAGAGCTTATGGGTCTCAGTCTGCGTTCCAGAAGAACAGCACGTGGGCCAATGGGAGACGGATCTGTTGGTTTTCTATAATTGGCATGAAGTGGAGAAAAGATCTAGCCACCTGTACGGTTCGATAGTGATTTCATTTCTCTGGCGTTAGATTGGTCGGGTGAGAGTCATGATTGAGGAAAGAAATAGCCTTGGGTTATGGACAGAAATAGCCTTGGATTATGGAAATTATTTCGAAGCATACCCAAAGTGACCTTTGCTCGGCCCAGAAGGAGAAGGGAGAGGTTGCAGGATTGCCGCTTGTTGGCCTTGACCAAAAGGGGAAAAGATAAAAGTCTTAAAGACAAAGCAAACCAAGAAAGAGATTTGCTGCTGGTGGGTATCATGGATCCTATGAGAAGGATGAGCAGAGTCCCCTTGCATAATTCCATTTTCGGCTTATGTTGTTTTCAGGAGAAACTGGGGCAGAGTGAGAACTTTGATTGTGACAACTGACAACCAAGTGCAAATAGCTCCCTCAAAGACTTAAAACCTGACCAAAAACTATTTATAGTCGATCATAGAGTGCCCTTGGGTTCTCCTCTATAATTGACTTGCGAGATGTATATATGTTGGTTTTTTTTTCTCTCTCTCTCGCTGTGGAAACATGGTTATTGCTTGCTTGGATTTTGTGAAAAATTACTAAAACTTTTAATTTCTTGCGACCAACCTTTCAAACATTAATTAGAGGGCTTTTTGTAGCTTTAATTAAGGTACGTATCTTACTAAACCAGAAGGCAATAGCCAATCAGGTACCGTATCTTTGTAATTTTGTACATTAATTAGTTTTGGGGTGCTTGATTTCTTAGTTTCATATATATATCGTTTGTTATTTCCTTTTCTTTTCTATCTAAAAGAATGAAAGGAGTTGAATTATATAAAGAACTGCTTCGATAAATGGAGCTTCCCAGAGACATTAACGAGCCAGATTGAAGCTAGGTTGAATTGAGTGCGTGGCCGCTTATTGCAAATAGGCTCGGTTAAGGATGCCATCAATAGAACTAATTCCAAAAATCTTCCAATTCGTTCTCTGTCAGATCTTCTAGGTTGGGATGTCACCACAGTGACATAGTGGGGCTAAGAATATTCGGGCAGGAAGCATAAGTTCCAATGTCTCTTCTCACAGCAGGCCAGACGTCGATAGAACAAGATAATGGGGAAGAAGCTTCTCTGTTAGGTTTTGTAAGTCATTGGCTCCTAGCTCACAACTTCACTTGATCCCAAAATTGATCACCGTCCCCACAAGCAGTGATCCAAAAATCCCTTGGTTGGGAGCTTTTTCTTCTAATGTTTTGAGTTTCTTAATTTTTTCTCTTTTTGGTTGAGAACATACGTATCTGCAAAGGTTTGGAGGTAAAGGGCCTCAAATATTATATGTCTCTTAGAGCTTCTTTTTTCCCCCCGATTATTCGATCCCAAATGGCAGGAAGTACAGAACTCTGATGACTCATCAAATTCATCAATCTTACCCTAAGAGAAACAGAACAGATTTTATTGGCAGCTTCTTTTTCCTAGGGTCCACTTCCTGTAGAAAATCCTACTTGAAAGGGTCATTACATACTCTGTGCTAATTTATATAGATAGATTATTAGAATGCATTTGCTGCGGCTAAAGCTATTCTCTGTGGCAGAAATAGGAGGCCATGGTGATACCTTCTTTTATCGTAAAGAATAGAAAGGTCACCTCCAAGAGCTTTTGAACTCTGTGCTAGATAGAAGCTTTCAGACCACAGATGATAAATGTGCGGTAGTCAATTTCTTCTGCGGCCTACCTACCATTTCTTCATTGATTTGGCAGTGTTATCCACTTCTCTTTCAGGGGGCGTGAGATTAGGTTAGGTTTCCAACGGAGGATGACTTTAATTGCTGAATTTTCCTTTACGGCCAAAAGCAGGATTCTTTCATATATAGTACGACCAAGCAAACCAATTGGATCACGCCAGATCCTGTGACATGATATTTGGGGTCCTAGATTTCTGCCACAAGCCCACGTGTGAGCACTTAGTGTGTTTGGGAACTGCAAAGAACTAATATTTAATATTCTTCTTCAACTAATTTTAAGGTCGATCCAGTTTATTAGTTAAGATATCTCATTCATGAGTTTTTCTTCAGATGGGAACTAGGATAGAAAGTCTGCAAGTGGGTTGGGTTTGAGGCCAAAGACCACGATGCACAATCTAAATGGTTGAACAATCCAAACAACCAACTCTCGACAGCTGCCCTATTCCCAAGGCAGAGGCTCGTGAAAAGCCGAACTCTATCCTTTCAACGGTTGGGAGTCTTGGGACCCCAGCCCCATCAAGTATAGCACGGCAATGCCGCAACGTTATCCTGTCGCGCAGCATGTGTTTACCCGACCTGAATTTGGTTGCTAGAGTGGAAGACTTTGCAAAGACAAGGACACGGCGGGGCATATTAATGTCGCGAGGAGAGTAAAGACCATACGGTACGACATTAGAGTCAAGAATCTTTCCAAATTTAGGTATATTATGACCGGTTCAATGTCATCAGCTTGAACATGTTCGCGAAAGATCGTTCAAAACATAAACTTTCCCGAGAGGCTGAATTGTTAAATTCGTTACCACTCAAGTAAATGACTTATTGAGTAATTGATCATTCCGAAGGGTTCGAGTTAAATCTCTATAACTTAATTAGACTGGATGTATAAATTAATCCTTGTCCCTCTAGCTAGCTAATTAATCATCTTTCATGGAAATATTCTAAGTGATTAATAGCTAGGTTCCTTTTAGTCTATTTGTGTTGCTAGACTTATCTTTTTGAATATGTACCGGTGGTTCAGTTAGGTCACCTTTCAGATCAAGGATTTGCCCCCTAACCAAATGGAAAGGATGGCTTGCAGTGTCATCAACTTGAAAGTGCTATCTGCCACTGAGTGAGAGAGATCTAGAAAGAGAGAGAGGAATCTTGATTACATCACTCACAAAGCTCTGTCTTTCGCGAGTGTTCTAGACTTAAGGGTGCTATTTCTTTAGTTTTTTCTTGATTACATCACTCACAAAGCTGTCTTTCGCGAGTGTTCTTTTCCAATCATCGAACTTCAAGTTCTATCAAAAAATATGATTAGATTGCTCTAAACAATATTAAATTAATCTCTAGAGATGTTTTCACTAGAGAAATGACAAAATGTTCATTTTAAAACACAGCTGAATCTCTTTATACAAATTTCTTTGCATTAAATATACTCATTTTTACTATTTTCAATAAGATGATTTGATAAGACATTTCTTTCAAAGCACACCTTTTTCACTCCGATTGTCGCAAATCAATTACTTCACTGGGTGAAAATCTTAGACATATTCTAGGTACTGAAAATCTTTTGTGCATAATAATCTCTATATATCAATTAAGAATCTGAGTTCCTGATGTAAATAATTTCTGTAATATGAAAGAATGTGTAGATGATCATCAATTCCGATTTGACATGAAAGGAGACAGACAGAGACAGGTAGGGGGATTCGGTGAGACGAATTAGATATCACATAGATATGATATGTATGTTGAAACATCACATGATTCTTAGACATTCCTCGGTTTCCCAAAGAAAACTTTCCAAATGATGACTAGCACCATGAAAAGACTATATATTAATGTCCTTCCTTGTGTCATCATGCGTAATGCAAAGCATAGATGATCGGTATCCAAATCTTTCAAGATTTCCACTGCAAAATATCTTCCTCAAGATTGATAGGGACTGGCATAGAGGTGGTATTCTATTAAATAATAAAACTCATTTTTTAATAATTGCCTTTGTTGTACATGCATCTCTACCATCCACATGGTGCTCTCTCAGGGAGATCGGAGTATTTGATGAAGACATCTACTTTTGAGTTGGCTCCTTAATTTATTTAGTTGGATAGCAGTCAATATCACTAAATAATTGCCATGCATGCATTATTATGGGTATAAGAGACAGTAGCAGGACTAATTCCCATATTACTCGATCGTCTGAAGATTGAATCTCAAGAGAAGGCGTGAAAGCAATGGAGATTGGTGTGTACTGCGGTAACATCATAAATGAAAAACTACCAATTGGTGGCTACTGTGTGAAACTTAGCAAAAACTATTCTTTACGCTACTTCGGTTCTCCATATATCGGAAATGCAGTTAATTCTCTATCAGATCTTAAAAGTATATTGGGTAGGCTGTCTCTAAGTCATTGCTAATAGTAGATCAAGGTGCGCTGCTAACTTTATCATTGGCTAGAAAAGGTTTTATGGAATCCATGAGCTAAAGCCATGATGATGTCCATAAACTTCTCCATTTATTCTAGGGATCAAGACGCAGCAAAAGCGCAGTTCTTTATTGGGATGTCCTTTAGCTCTTTTCTTAATTACCAAATATATCATGTACTTGGCCGACAATGTGGGAGCATCCTCCTTGCTTTGGGCATGTGCAGCCAATGGAATCTCAACACCTCAAAGCAACTAGAAGAATCACTATCAGAATTATTAACCAGTTGTTTGTACAATCTCTCGGTTTAAATTATTCTTGGGTTCTAGGAGACAGAACCACTCAAAATGCTCTAAACAATGTGATCTTAGCTTAAGTTGGAGACAAAGGCAGGCTTTGTGACACGTGTTGTGTGGGTACCGACCACGCAGAGCAGTAGGGCATCTAGGGTCAGTGCAAAAGTCTACCTAGAAGGCTAGCTTAGTTAGGTCCGGTCTTGTAGCTTTTCCCAGTCAAGAGAAAGAACCAGAACA
The DNA here is from genome assembly GCA_003952965.2 of Morella rubra. Taxonomy (NCBI): domain Eukaryota; kingdom Viridiplantae; phylum Streptophyta; class Magnoliopsida; order Fagales; family Myricaceae; genus Morella; species Morella rubra. The sequence goes on from CM025852.1 coordinate 26,519,251, forward strand.
ACACAAATTAGAGAACTATTTCCATTTTCCTGGGCACAAAGAAAGAGACACGATAACTACCTCTTTGGAATATCTTCCACATACTGTATTGAGTAATCTTTACGTTCAGAATCTTACAGGAAAAATCTTTACGTTCAGAAAGAACCCATTAATATCGCTTCCTTCATTAATGATATATATATATATATATATATAATGGAATCATTTTGTACGGATACATTCCTAAGCAGGATTCTGTATTCTGATTACAAAGGAGTACGTTCCAAATAGTACTTCTTCACCATATAAATTTTGGACATGAGAAGTTTTTGCCCATTACTAATTTCGCCTTAGCAGATTGCATTACAACTAAGTACAAGAAATTCCCGTTTCTGATCTGTAGCGGCCGATGCTGCAGGTTGGACTGGCTTTTCGTTTTTCATGCCTTCGCAAACGCTAGGTCCTCCGTCACACGGTGGATGTTCATGCCGGAGGGTCAAAATTTATAACTAGGAGAGGAACTTTGTGGCTAGGCTGTTATAGTTGTCATCATGGGAGGCCAGAAAGAGCATGACAGAAGCGTGACTCCTTTGGGCGTTAAACCCTAAAATTTTATCATTATTATATTTTTTTTTTCTCTTCATATTTTTATAAATTTTCTTTTACTTTTTTTATAAATTTTTTTATTTTCTCTCACCACAATTTTACCGACTCTTAAAATTTTACTAAAATTTTAATCCCAAACACCTCTGAGTTAATCCGGCCCAGTAGTTGGTTCCCACCCTCCAACCGTAGTTTGTTGTTTGCAAGTGTTTAATCGGTCCATGTTGCAGACGCGCAGGCCTAGTCATTTTGCTGACAACAGAAAAAATAACGAACAGCAGCCTCACTGTAGTCTGTAGAATAATGGAAACACTATGCAAGCTTTAGGATGATAGCAGAATCCAATTGGCATCAATGTTTGATGTGCATAAGATCGATCGATGGATGCCGGCCAAATTTGTTGTATAAAATAACGCCAAGTTACGTAATGTTATTGAAAACTGGTTTGTAAAAATCAGGGACTACTTCCCTGTCTAGGTGACAAGTGTAGAAGAATCTATCAACGTTGCTTCCCAACGTTGCCATATAACCTCCGATATAGAAAAAGACACTCACGTTGCTGGAAACAAAAGAAAAGAAAGAAACTGACAGTAATGTTTCAAGAATTTTTAAAATAGTTCCCTAATTTTTTTTTTTGAGGTCCAATTTGGTGTTTGTGTGTTAAAATTTTGAGGTATATATAAAAATTTATAAAAAAGTGAAGAGAAATAATTTAAATAAATTTTTTATAGTGAAATAGATGATTTGATGAAAAAAAAATTATATTATAATTATTTTATTAAGCCATCGTCAAGTTATTCACTTTCAAAGTGCTACTTCCAAATGATCTTAATTTTTTTTCCCTTTTACCACGAATTAGGACTTCAAAACATTTAATGAATTTTCAATTCACTGGGCCGAAATGTGAGAGCTGCCGCGGCAGAATGTCTTGCCAATACAACAGGGCAATCCCAAATGCTGCATATTCTGAAGTTGAAGACGTTTTTCTTCTGCTCAGGCTTGACAGCATGATTTGGACGGTTTAATTCAGTGTTCCATAAGAACGCGCGTCTCCACGTTTTGTAAGAACGTTTCCACGTTTTCAAAGAATAAATTAAGATCTCAGAAAAGTACGCCCTCCTCTAAGGTGATCCTGTTGAAGCCTTTTTATCTAGTCGTTCTACTTGTATTTGTTGCTTGATTCAAATATAAGATGCAACTTATTACTACGATGAAAAGAAAATACGACACAAAAAGGTCAGCTGGTCAGGGATCGATTTCTTCAAAATCTCCTCGCACTTTGATGAAGTCTTAGTTTCACATGAACTATCCTTAAGTAAACTTTAAGTGCAAGAACAGCATGAAAAACCTACGGAAATGACAAGGAGTTATTCAGGAATGGTAGTAATAGCACAATACAAACACCAAATCAAACAACGAAAGGAGATGCTGTGAACAGGTTCAGAGCCTGGATGATCCTTTGGGGCGATGTGTGACGATATGATTATAGGCATCTAGAGTAAGAAAATCATCGAGTGTTGGGGCTGTGCACTGCCGGGTGAAAATCTTGCAAGCCTCCTTGTACATTCCCTTCTTAAACTTTTCTTTGCCAACCTCTCTCTCAATCCTAACCATCTCCTCTTCCACCACTCTTCCAAAGAGTTCCTTGGTCACTTTCACCCCAAGCCCATCTCCATCCAATTCCACTCCATATTTCAACCACTGCCAGTTCTGAACCCTGCTAATTTCAGCAGTTGCAGCATCTTCCATGAGGTTGTAAAGAGGAACCGACCCTGATCCAGTGAGCCATGCTGCCAAATACTGTATCCCAACCCGGGTATTGAGCCGCAGACCTTCCATGGTACGCACCCCTCTAGGCCTTTGCAATAGGTCCTCTTCAGTAAGGGTAGCTGCATCTTCACGCTTCATGGTTTGGATCTGGTTAGAGGCGTGGCCCATGTTGTTGGTGAAAATTTCCATACAGGCTGGGATAAGTCCAGGGTGGGCTGCCCATGTTCCATCATGCCCTGCTTTCACTTCTCTAAGCTTGTCCTTTCTCACCAAGTCCAATGCTGCCTCATTTGCTGCTGGATCATCTCTAATAGGAATTTGTGCTGCCTGTTCAGGAGTTGAGACTGAAACTTTGTTATGCAAATCCAAGACCAGAACATTCACAAAATAAGTGGCTGAAGTAATAATAGATATACATTAGCTATGGCATCATCTATAATGCATCATCAGTTGCCTTTTAAGTCCACGAGGTGGAAGATGTGAATCTAATCGCTTAACTATCAATCAAAAGTAAACATATCCATTTCTAATGATGCTTTGATCAGCAAGAATCACATACCATGCCTCCCATAGCATGGACACCACGCCTGTGGCAAGTCCTGATGAGGAGCTCAGAATAGCTCCGCATAAAGTGTTGAGTCATGCCAACCTGAACCCTGTCTGGTAGCAGGCGATCAGGATGAGCCTGGAAAGTCTTGACATAGCTGAAGATGTAATCCCATCTTCCACAGTTCAAACCCACAGAATGATCCTTCAGCTCATAGAGGATCTCGTCCATTTGAAAGACTGCTGGCAGTGTTTCGATAAGAACAGTGGCCCTGATGCTTCCTCTTTCTATCCCAGCCTTCTTCTCTGCCCTATCAAACACGCTGTTCCATATTTTTGCTTCCCTGCCAATAAGGAGAGAGCTTATTTCACTCTCCCTCAAATCCTCGTTGTGAAACTGCTATAGCTACTGTCCAAGTTTTTTTTCTTTTTAAGTTACAGGTATTTAATCCTTTCTCCAAACTAATGACTCTTGATGCCAACTACAACACCCTCAGCTACCTAATTACTCAAGAGTTTAATATAAAGGACAAAATGGTATGTGAAAGCATATTGTTGAATCAAATACTTCCTCCTGTCTGCCTCTGACATATTAGTCCTATTCAATTATCCCTAGATCAAGTAAAGGACTAGCTTCAGTAATGAAATTGAATTAAGTTCTGAAATGCGGATTTGATTTCAATATGACATGCTTTGCAAATTATTTTTGTGCTGTTTCCGCTCTTACCTGGAATTCTCCATCTTAGGGAGGTAAAAGAAAGGACCAAAACCAGCACCTTGAGTCCGGCGGAATGCTGCATAATTGTGGTAAAAATAGAGGCCAAAATCAACAAGGCAACCAGTTGCAGGTTCACCATCAATGAGAATGTGGGCCTCGGGCAAGTGCCAGCCTCGCGGGCGGACAAAAAGCTTGGCTATCTGATCATTGAGCTTGTAAACCCTGTTCCTGGCCTTGTCTTGGAAACTTATACTCCCATCAACAGCATCCTTCAAGTTAACTTGGCCTCTCATGAGGTTCTCCCAACTTGGTGAGAGTGCATCTTCAAAGTCAGCCTATGGGAAGAAAAGTATAAAAAAACAAATTCATTCTTAGATTCCATTTATCAAAATAACGACAGATGAGAACACACAAAACCAAAGAAAGGAGAATTTGATGCAATATTAATCAGGTTCCATTAATCTGCAGGAAAAACTCGCACCCCGCATGATTGGTCCAAAACCAGGTTAATAATAGTACCAAACATGTTATGGACTTTATTATGTAGATCACAGCAAATAAAAGACTAAAAGTATCTTAAGAATTCGTGCGTTAAGTTAAAAAGTTTATTGGCGATCGATAAATGGACCAATTACGACACACTAACCATGAAAACTTTAGCACCAGAGTTGAGTGCATTGATGATCATCTTCCTCTCCACAGGTCCCGTAATCTCCACCCTCCGATCAGAAATAGCCGGTGACACCGGCGCACATGTCCACTCGCCTTCCCTTATGTACGTCGTGGCAGGATCAAACCCCGGCAGTGCGCCCTCATTGTACCTCCTCTTAGCTTCCCTGCGACACTCCATTGCATACTTGATATGGTTTCGAAACTCACGCTGCAAGTCCGCAACAAACTGCAAAGCATCCCTGGTGAGGATCTTTGCAAACTCTTCGTCATAACGTCCCCTGACGTCCACTCCTTCAGGCACGTCGTAGCCCATAACAGTCTTTCTGGGCATGGAAGAAGCCCCACCATAAGTCCCATGGTCCATCATCTTCTTCTTCCTCTCTAACAAAATTGAACTCCTGTGTGTGATTTTCGAGTACTAATACTGGTGTGAATGAAGGAAGCTATATGAATATATATACATATTTATAAAAAGTACACAAATATTAAAAACAAAAAACAAAAAAAATAGTGGATAGCTCCGTGGAGCATTATCGTTATGGGCTTTATTTGGAGGTGCATGGCTTTTTGTGCGTAAAGATGATCATCCGTGACGCAAGTCTTCCGGATGAAGGGTGAGGATAAGGGGGTTTGCTTTGGACGTTGTGCCTGCCTCGAGAGGTGCAGACGGTTATCATTCGGTGGATTGGTGGCTCGATGACACGTGGCATATATGACTGTTTTTCATGACTTTAATGTTTTTTTTTTCTTCAGCAAGTGATAATGCATTAATGTGGTAAATATTATAGACAAATTAAGACGAACGTAACAAACCTAATCTCTAAAACATGGACAAAATCAAAATACAATCTACCTCGTAGCCGCAAAACAAGGGGTATGATCCCATGCACTACAATTAAGAAAAAGTGCCCATAAGCTCGGAGAGAAACTTTCAAAGACAAGGAACAACATATATATAAGAGAACAATTTACTTGGCCATGGAACGGCGGCGTTGTAAGGGGTGCCGAGGATCAAAGCTCCACATGCATTATCTCTTCCCGTGGTGGAGAGAGTTCTAATTTGAAGATGTTGAACAAGCTTATCTATTTCTCTCAAAAGAAGGATACAATATCCGACCAAAAAGGGGGAAGAGAAACAAGGAAATTCACCGTCAAAAGATGGGGCACGTAAAAAGAACTACAACTCAACGATTAAGGATTTATATATATAGTTTAATTTTTTATATTTATTTAATTCTTTTATATTGCCCTATGTTTGTTGAAAATATTTTTTTTTAAAGAAATTGGTATTTTAATCCTTAAATTTTGATCACTTTTTCATTTCAGTCCCTCACTTTCAAACTTTAAAATTTTAGTAGTTCAGTATTCTTATTTTTACCTAAATACCCTTCCGTCAATATTTTGCCTCTCTTTTTAACGACAGCACTTGCCACATCAGCCTGAGGTCAATTTGTCACCTAACTAAGCCATGTCAGCACCAACTAAGCTAGGTCCATGGCAAACGGCGTCGTCCAAGGGAACATCGTTTTCCTTGGTTCTCTGTGTTTCTTCTGGCGAGGTCTTCAGCTCTATCGGGCACTTCATCTTTGGCTTGGGTTTCTTCGCCATATACGGAACATAATTGCGATCTTCTTTCTTTCCCTACCTCAAACTGAAATGGTACTTTGGGAGTGGCTCACCTCCACTTGGAGGGCCTCCCTTCCCAACAATTTTTAAATGAGAGGGCGCCACCTGCACAAGATTAGAGCTCCGAAGACTAGCAATGTCTTTCAGTTCTACAAGATTGCGTTTGGCGCTGAGGAGCTCGGCCGTATCATGCACCCCAAGTGCAAGGTGGAGCAAGACCTTCCTTTCATCCTCTCTGCGTAGCTAAAGTTTGGTGGCTCCACCATTGTCGTCTTTGACATAGCTAATGGCTCTGCTATCCCGTAAGCCTTTCACTATCTGTCTTTCATACGCGTTTTAGACACTCTTCCATGCATGCTGGTTAATAAGTCGAGTTTATTGGTTTTCCCTGGATCTGTTAAACATAGGGCCAACTGTTCACACTTGATAATTTATTTTTGTTATTTTTGGTCTGAGTTTTCAGTAGTTACATGTTGAAATACACTTGGAACTCTCTAGGTTTTGTTAGTGAGTCTCTTGCCTTCTAGTTTTGATACGATCTTGCTCACTTCATAGTAACCTTTTGGCTCTGTCATATTATTTTTCACCGGCTCCTCTGTATTCCCTTCTTTTCAGATTTAAATGTTGTGATTCTCTCTGATGATTCCCTTTTCTTTGTTGTATTCTTGATATATCCAGTTGAATGCATGGTTATGTTTTCACCCCTTTGCTTTCGGTTTGGCCTTTACTTATCGTTTTGTTTTCTTCTCCATTTGAAATATACCGTATACACTTACCTTCTAGTTTTGTGATCTTTCCAGAGTTTTTTTTCGTCTGACTTTCTAGTTGCTTGTTTAATGTTCTTTTTGCTAAACATGTAGGGATAAACGCCATAATAGGGTTTTTTTTTTTTTTTTTTTTAGGTTGGAGACAAACCGCAGAGAAGCTCTGATTGTTTGTTTGTTTGAGTAAGTTTTTTATCTGTCCTGTTGAAAATGATCTCTGATCGTTTGTTCGTCAGCGAGGATCCGCTGCCATCCTCCTGGACTCCTTCTGGATGTTGTAGTCGGCCATGAATAGCAAGGCTGAAGTTTTGGAGCCTCTGCTAAAAGAAGCCCCGAATTTAGTACCAGAAACAGAGTCTGCTTTTACTTTTGGATTTTTTCGTTTTTTATGTTTTTATTCTTTTTTTTTTAGATATATTTTTTGGCTCTTTTCCTTTATGGATTTCTGGTTTCCGGTGGATTTGTGATGAACTTGAACTCTAGTTCGGTGGTTTTTGTTGTTGGGCTATGTTTTTGGTTTCTGGGTTTGTTATGACTCGGTAGTTCGTATATTTTTTTTTTGTTTTCTCGGGCTTTTTTTTTGGGGGGTTTCAGTGTTTTTCTTCCAATGAATGTTTTTATGGTGTTGTATCTAAGTTCGTAATATAATTTTTATTCTTATTGTGGGAGAATGTACCAATTGAAGAGGTTTTTCAGATGTTGAAATGCAATAAAGATGGTCTCACAACACGGGAGAGGAAGAAGAAGCATAGGGTGGCAAAGAGGATGCGAGTAAACCGGAAGCTCATTTGGCATTGACATGGCTTAGTTAAGTGACACCTGAAACCTCGGGCTGACGTGGCAAGTACTGTCGTTAAGAATAGAGACAGAATCTTGAAGGAAAAATGTTTTTGTAAAAATGAGAATTCTGAAGGACTAAAATTTTGAAGTTTGAAAGTGAGGGACAGAAATGAAAAAGCGACAAACACCTAAGGACTAAAATATCAATTTTCCTTTTTTTTTATGATGAATAAGATTTTTTGGATATATTTTTTAAAATGTTTGTGAAAATGATGGAGCCTATATTTGAAAAGAAAGTTTTTGAAATTATTCTCTTAGAGAATGTAAGAGTAACAAAGTAAGTTTAGAAAAAAAAATTGTGAGAGAAGTTTTAATTTATAATTTTTTGTAAAAGTTTTTCACAGAAATTTAGGCTAATGCTTTCATAACATTTTTTTTTAATTATTGAAGATTGATTCGTGGGTTTGGCGTATCGGATATTAGTATCATTCTGTGTCAATTTTATGAATATTTAAAAGTATGGCTAAAGATTTTCTAAGCAAATTAATAAATGAAAATATGCACAATATTTTTCTTGTAACCCATAAGAAAGAGTCACACCTTCTACAAGAGAGTTTTTTTTTTGTTTGGTTAAAAATACATGTTAGCAACTCGGTATTTGCATTTTTTTTTTGTTCTTGTTGTAGTTATGGTATATTTTCAGATGTTTGGAAAGAAAACTAATTTTTAATTGGAGGAAACTTTGGAAAACATTTTTGGTCAACGAGGATCTTTTAGTTGCACTAAACATCAGAAATATGCAAAAATTAGTTTTTTAATAACCTTGATATATACTTGTTTCTGTTTTTTTTTTCCTAGGTATGACAAGCCGTAATTTTTTGTTTTGTTTTTGCTTTTCTTTCTAAGTGATATATGTAGAGTTGTTCTTTTTTTTTTTCCTAAGTATATGTGTAGAGTTGTTCACTTCATTGCGGTTTTATGTGGGCCGAGCTAGAAGGTACGGATAGATCAGCTTGCATTGTCTCCAGATTGGGCTTTAAAATACAAGGTAGCTGATGGGCTAATTTTAGCCCAAAAGTAATTCCGTAGCCCATTAGAATTGATCTCAAACTATGACCCAAAAACACAAAACCGCGTCGGTGACAATCTACTATAAACTCTGCTACGGTCGGCGACCTAACTAGCAAACGCGTTTTCCTACTCGAAGAGCAGTCTTGATCTTGAAGCCTTTCCTTTAGATTGTCTTTGAGGTTGCCATCGTCGCTATTCTGTTTCTCTCATTATTCTCTCACTGGTAAGACCATTCGATGCCTGTGAATCTCTGGGGCGGACGCTACAAATAAAATCCAGGATATTGATTTCTAGGGTTTCGTTCGCGATCTGATTCGTTAGCTGAAATCTCCGATTTTGTCTGCCTAATTCTGATACCTTTTACTGAATCTCACCGATTGTTGATCGTGTTTGTGCTGACTTTGCTATACAATTTGTATTGTCTCTCTCTATTGTCTGCTTTTGAAAAAGAACTAAAAAAAATTGAATTTTCGGTATTGGGATTAGGGTTTGTTAGGCTCTCATGGTATCACAAAAAACAAAAGAAATTGACTGTTGAGTTTTGGGAGTTGGGGTTTGTCCTCTGCAATTGTTGGCTTTTGGAGTGTTTGGGCGTGGAGAGTTGGGGGTTTCTTTGCGGGTTTGGTCAGTGCTTGTGTTTCTTATATACTTGAGTTGATTATTGATTGAGAAGACTTGTTGTTGTGGATCACATGGCGGCAGGGCAAGTCAATAACTTGAGGAGAAGGCAGTTCCTTAAGCACTCCGATAGAGAGTATGCTCATTACAGGAATGGTTCTTGTGCTGTTGAATATAGTAGGGGCCGTGATCATGGTGCTACACATAAGAGTGGGTACCGATATTCATCGAGAGCATGCGATTCAAGGCCTAGAAGAGACAGGTTTGGCAGTAAAACCAAACAGCAAAACGTGGACGAGTCATGTGCGGGTAATAAAGTCATGGATTGCAAAGATGGGGTGCAGATGCCTCCAGAGAAGAAGAGGAAGTTTTCCCCCAATCTATGGGATACGGAAGAGAAGAGTGTGAGGATCTCATCTAAGAACAGAGTTGTTGCTGTTGCTCCTCTATCTCCTTCTCATCAGTCCCCTCCCAGTTCGGATGGTTTGGCATTGGATGTGGATGTTTTGAAGTGTGATGTTAGGGGAAACGAGATTCTGGGGTTGGAGAATTCACCAGACATGCCCATTGTGTCAGACGGGTTTGTTGGTATTGCTGAATTCAGTTCTCAGTTTGATTTGCCTCCTCTGTTGCCTTCGGAACGATTTGGGGACGATGACTTTGGGCAAGACCACGTGGAAGAGGGTGTATTTTCTAAAGCACGGAATATTGCAATGTCTAGGTGGGCATCTGACAGTGATTCTCCTAGGGATTTTAATGATGAAGAGTTGCCTGACATGAGGAGGTCAAGTCCTGAGAGTGGGGAGATTCAGATAGAAGATTCAGGAGATGGTTTGACTGGGTCATCTGGCTCCATTGGAAAAGGTCGCTCTGCAGTGCATGTTAGTGGAGGTACTTTTGTGGAAAATGAGTTTTTAGATGTCAATTCGATGAATATTGGTGAAAAACGAGACTCTGACTCGGGGGATGATGGTGATTCCCAGTGGAGTAAAGAAACCAGTGGGCAAAGAAGCATAAACATGCTTCAGGCTTGCAGAAGTGTATTCGAGTTTGAAAAGCTTAACAAAATAAATGAAGGAACTTATGGTGTTGTGTACAAAGCAAAGGATATGAAGACGGGGGAAATTGTGGCCTTGAAGAAAGTGAAGATGGGTGTAGGAAAGGAGGATGGATTCCCTTTGTCCTCTTTGAGGGAAATAAACATTCTCTTATCTTTTAATCACCCTTCTGTTGTTGATGTTAAAGGTGTTGTTACGGATGAGCTTGACAATGTCTTCATGGTCATGGAGTACATGGAATATGACCTCAAGGGTCTCCTGGAGGGGATGAAACAGCCTTTTAGTATAAGTGAAGTGAAATGCTTGATGCTACAGCTATTGGAAGGTGTTCAATATCTTCATGACAATTGGGTGCTTCATAGAGATTTGAAGACATCAAACCTTCTTGTGAGCAAGGACGGTGAGCTGAAAATATGCGACTTTGGGTTGTCTCGCCAGTATGGGAGCCCTCTGAAACCGTATACACCTGTTGTGGTCACCCTTTGGTACAGGTGAGCGGCAGCAATGTACTTTTTATTTGAGATGAACAATCAGGAGTTCTATGTATTTGAATTGTTTTGCATGTCTGGAGCTTACATGGTTAAGTTAGAGATTTGGTTTTTGTCCTGTTCATTATTGTTGCTTTTTAAGCAAAGGGCTTTAGTTTTCTATTCTTTTTTAGCCTCTTTGTAGTGATGTTCTTTAGTTTTCTAGCAGAAACAGGTGCGCGCAAGTTTTGCAAACAGCAAATAATTTTGTAGTCTTTCCCTTGCAGAGCTCCTGAACTTCTGTTAGGAACAGAACAGTACTCAACAGCTATTGATATGTGGTCAGTGGGATGTATAATGGCTGAATTGGTGGCAAAGGAACCGCTTTTCAAAGGGAAAAATGAACTTGATCAGCTTGGGAAGGTAATTCTTGCTTCTTATTTGTTGGATCTTTTAGTCCTGCTTTTCTTTTGGCCCTCTCCTGGTTTTATGTTATATGTTTTACTTATTGGTTTCTACCAGTAATGCAATTTTGTTTTGATGTTACAGATTTTTCAAATCCTAGGCGCACCCAATGAGAAGATTTGGCCTGGACTGCCAAAATTGCCCAGAGTTAGACCAAACATTAAGCAACAGTAAGTGTTGCTTTCCTCTCTCTTTGATCCCCATGTAGTGTTTTCTGATTGCTTGGGGTGAACCTGCTTGTGCTTTGCTGGTTTTGTCTCAAATACTTCCTAGTTAGCTCCCTACTTTCATTCTTGTAGTAATAAGTTGGCGAATTTGTCTCAGGTGTAACCTATTGCGGAAAAAGTTTCCTGCCCAAACCTTCACACGATCTCCAGTTCTTTCTGATTTGGGATTTGACTTGTTGAGCAAACTTTTAACTTACGATCCTGAGCAGGTAAATTCTATTTGCAAATTGTTGAAGTAGAATGTGGTACAGACTGGGGGATTTTCATGCTCATGAAATTTATGAGGACCTTCTCTTGTTTTTGCAGCGGATAACAGCAGAAGCTGCTCTCAAGCATGAGTGGTTTCGTGAGGTTCCTCTTCCTAGATCTGATTTGAAGCACAACTTTCCTGTCTGGCATGGCCAAGATAGGTAGTGGTGAAGCCTGGCAGGCTAATCATACTTATAGGGCAAGTTGTTAGCTTTATGCAATAGTTTCTTTTTCCAACTTTTACTACCTAATTGTTAGTCATCAGCAAGGATAACAGAGAGCAGGATCCTTTGGAAGAGCAGCAAGTGAAGTTTGAAGGAGAGTTGGATGGTTTACTTGGTCAAGGGTAGTGGATGATGCATATTTGGGAAGGTGTGGAATAACAACTAACCTTTTTGTTTGTTGCTACGTGCTTCCTCCTCCCTCAGCTGTGTTTCCATTGAAACTTCTTTATATATGTCAGGAATACTCATTGTAAATTATGAAACTCTGGCTGTAAATATAGATTTAGTATTTTTTTTTAATACGACTTCTGCTTTTTCTTTTTCCTTTTCTCTTAGTTTTGCTCTCTTAATCTTCTTGTCAGTCGACTTGCTATGCTCAGAATCCAGTATTCAGTACAACAATTAAAACTTCAAAATAAATGTTCAGAATAATCATGTTTGTGTTCAGCTTCAATCTTCATGATCTCATCCTGCCAAAAACAAAATTTAAGTGAATAGAACTATCCTTTTCAAAATTGTTATCTACTTGTGTGATTGATAGAGGATTTTTCTGCAATCTGTGGAGGTATCAGGTGTTGCTATGTAAGTTGTGACCTCTTAGATGTCAAAGAAGACTGGAAGTCTGCCAAAAACTGGTCAACACTCGACTGTAGCAGCTATGACTTAGTCGAAATCTCTAACTTTCCATTGCATTTTCCAACCCCTGCACATTTCACTTACTGTGAAAGAAGGGGAGGTAAAATTTTCGTATGCCTCTCAAAAGTGTGCTTTTTTATAGGCGGTCTGGATGCAGTATCTATGTCTCACCTAGTGATTCTCAGCATCTTTTACATTGTAGATTGCTTCACTATTAACAGAAAAAGAAACAGAAAGGATGATGTTTTGCTTCCTGCATTCCTTGATATGTTTTGTGTTGATAGTGATAACCCCAATTTACATTTTTGTTTTTCTTCTCCACTTTTTTTCACCTTCATTGACTCTTATGTTTTTATTATCATTGTTGTTCTCAATTTTTGTCCAGTTTGCGTATGTGCAAACCTATGGAGTAGGGAATTCTACTTGTGGTAACAAAGGTACCTTCCACTTTTCTAAGCCAAGGTACCTCCCTGCAATTATGTTCTTTGGGGGCTGCTATGTTCTGAACTTGCAGTTCCATTAGAGCATATGGCATTTCTACTTTGACTGCAGTCTCTACATTTCACATCTTGTTGAAGAGCTTTTCGAATAAATTCATGCATGTCAGTGGGAGACCATCATAACATGAAGTACACACTAAAATGATGCTTAAACTGTATTTAGCTCCTCGAAAGTACACTTTTTGAAGGGAGACGTCTTATGAGTTGTCACGGTATCCTCATTCTATTTTATATTGATGATAATCACTTATCCAAGCCTTTCCCAGCTCACAGAATTGCAGATGGACGGTTCTGCTGATATAATCTCACTCTTCTTCTACGGTGACACGGTAAGCGTTAAGGTTCCCATTCCCAACCAATGCTGCATAATATGTGTGATGGCGTTGATATGATGATATAGGTCGAAGGTTTCTAGGGATGGCATTGACGACCCTCATGTTATTAATGTGAGCAAATGCTTCTGTTAAAACTTTGTTCGCAGGGAATTTTCATGTAGATAACAAGGAACTACTGTGCTATTACAGCAAGGATACAGATACGTTTTGTATACATACTTCTGTCAGTTTTTTGGTTCATTCATTCTCAGCGGAATAAAATATTTCTCAGTTCATTTAAGATTTTGCCTTGTGTTTTATTTGTTGTTCATTAGCATCTCTAATCTTCCCTAGAAAACCAAGAAACAAACCAGAAGAAAAAAGATGTACAGATTATTTCAGTCGTGAATTAAAATACCACCAGTGTATGTTTCATTCTCAGAGTTTAAGCACACCGTGTAGACCGGTTTCCAAACAAGTCTTGTCTCTACAAATACATGGCTATCGGCATAGAGTTACACGATGATGCGATGTTGTAAAGAGGCATCTTTATTTGGTCTTTCCAGAATATGCTATAGCTCTACCCTTAACATTATTGGATGCATTTTGAAATGAGGAGTAGATTCTGTAGGCAAACTCCTGTGGAATGATTAGTAGATGGGAGGTATCCAAAGCGAGAGCCAAAGAAGGATGAATAACCAGACTAGTTACACTGCTGCTGCTGCTGCATTGCTTAGCACAGTCCCCTCAACTGCTAATCATAATCTAGATGAGCTAGTAGAGAGAGCATGAGTGACCAGCTCCCTTCTCAAAATTTTTCCTGTAGGAGATTTTGGAACACAGATGATAAAAGACACGTCGTATTTTATTCTGTGGTGCAACCTGCAAGCGGAAATGCAACAAGTCTGTCTCAAGTAAGTACACCAACAAATACACCAGTTGTGCCTTCCTAATAGTTGTCAAAGCAATTTACGAGGCCAGATGTGACCAAATAATATGAAAGAAAATTGGTATCCAGAAGCCTTACCTTTTTTGCAATGAACTCTATAACCTGTGCCTCTGTGATGTTGCTTCCAGCCTTTCTTACCACAAAAGCCATCGGAATCTGACCTGCTGCTTCATCAGGGTACCTGCATCCAAGAGCATATAGGATGAAAAGAAAGAGGTAGAATTGGTCCCAAGTCCTCCTTAAAAAATAAATACACTCTTTGGGCAACCGTTTCTCGTCGTAGACAAGGCCTTAAAGTTTCTCTAACAAACTGACAATTCCAAAGAAGTGAACTACAGTATTTGGTACTTACGGAATTACAGCAGCATCAGCAATTTCAGGATGGGATAGGAGTAAATGTTCCAATTCAGCCGGGGCAACCTGCAATTTGTCAAGCGACAATGGGATCAAGTCATCCAAATGGAGTCAGATTTCCCCTGTAACATTTGTTTTTTTAGAAGGTGCAGGACCAATGACCAATCCACGCACCTGATATGCTTTGTACTTTATCAGTTCCTTTAATCTATCAACAACAGACAGGAATCCATCGGAGTCAAAATAACAAAGATCACCAGTCTTCAACCAGCCTTCTGAATCTAATATTTCTACCGTTGCCTTGTCGTCTCCAATATAACCTGCAGAGTTTTTCATCAAGTAAGAAGAGCAGTAATGGTTTTAGGAAAGCTTGACTCTTGGTAGCTGTAGTATTATTTTTCAGGGACATGGCTTGATGGAATGGATTTATTACCTTTCATGATTGTTGGCCCTCGCAACCAGAGCTCCCCTTTCTGACCAGGTGGTAAGGCCTCTCCAGTTACAGGATCAACTATCTTGGCTTCCATATTTACAGTCAGCCGACCCACAGAATAAAGCCGACTGTACTCCTCACTCCCCTCCATGCTTGCTCCCCCTCCTCCGCTCTCAGTCAAACCATATCCCTGAGACAAACTAGAAAAGGTCATGAACATTCAACAATAACCAGCGATTGACAAGATTGACAAGTTTCGGACTCGGAGAGTAAACGGTTTAATACGACAAAAATAATACGCGAGATAAAAAGTGTCGTTTATTCAACTTTCTTCAAACCACACCCGCTAAGAGACAGAATCCACCTGGGCAATTTCCACGTTGGGAAACTTGGCCACGAAGCGCAGGGCGACGTCCTTTCCAAGTGGCGCACCGCTGCATGCGAGCAGCCGAAGAGAGCTGAGGTCGTATTTCTTCACAAGTTCTGACTTGGTTAGCGCCACGAGAAGAGGCGGCGAAGCGGGCAGGTGGGTGACCTTGTACTTCTCTACTGCCTTTAACATGACCTCGAGATCGAATCTCCCCATCAGAACCAGCGTCTCTCCCATCGCCACCGCTCTCATCAGCTTGAAAAAACCGAACACGTGGAACAAAGGCACTGTGATCAATGAGACCTGCTGTGGCTCTTTCTTCTTCTGAGCCTCATTCCTGTCCGACTCGAGCCGGTGCCCGAACAACCCCGCGAAAAGTGCGATCATGTTCCGGTGAGTCAGCAACACGCCCTTGACTAGTCCAGTCGTTCCCGAGGAGTACAAGATAGCCGCCGAGTCGGACTGACTCACGTGGACTGGCTCGACTGGGTCAGCGTTAGGACGATTTTCGTCGTCGATCATTGAAAGGAACTCGGGTGAGTCGAGGAGTACGGTACCGAGAGGAAGACGGGGGAGCTTGTGGGAGGTAGAAGAAGTGGCGAAGGCGATGACGGGGTTACTGAGTCGTACCTGGTGAGAGATTTCCAAGTCCGAACCAAGGGGGTTCGCGGGTGAGATGGTGACGCCCAAGGCCAATAGAGCGAAGCAAAGGACAGGGATGTGGAGCGAGGGAGGCGCGAGAATGAAAGCCACGTGGCCTTTGGAGAGAGAGGTCGACCTCCTTAGCGAAGACGAAAGGGACTGAATTTGTCTGAGGAACTCGGCTAAGGCACTTGGCGGCCGGTAGAGGATGAATCGATAAGGACGGTAGTGGTGGAGGTTGATGTCGAGGATTGAAGAAGGAGGGAGACGATGTAGTCGGTGATGGAGAGAGCTTCGGAGAGGGGAGGGAGCGGGACCCGGGGCCGGAGGCTGTGGAAGGTTCTGGTCTGCAGGCAGAACCCGCTCTTGGGATCTTTCGTACGGCAGGGATTTGTGTCGCTGTCAGCCATGGAGAAGTAGTGGTGGAGACTGGAGACTGGAGAATTTCTGAACTGCTCAGATGGAACAGAGAAAGACACCGGAAGATTTCAGTTAGAAGTTTTCGGTTTTGGCCTTGCAGATATCTGACTAGTGCGATCTGCTAAGGCGAAATTAGTAATGCGTATGAGCTTCTCCTGTCCAAAATTTATGTGGCGAACAAGTAGTATTTGGAACTCCTTTGTAATCAGAACAGAATCCTGCTTGGGGATGTTTCCGTACAAAATGATTCCATCGTATATATCTAATAGTTGAAGGACGTCAATGGGTTCTTTCTGAACGTAAAGATTACTCAATACTCTGGAAGATATTTCATACTTATCATGTCTCTTTCGCTTTGTGCTCGGGAAAATGGAAATAGTTATCTGATCTTAAGATGTCCCTCTCGTAAAGAATTCTAAAATGTGTAGATTTTTTCTGTAAATATTTATATAAATTAGAGTTTTATAAGTTGGGACACGTTTGTTTTCAAAATTATTTTAGAATATAAATGTATTCACAAAATAAATATCTAAAATTTTAAAAATTATACACGAATATTAATACCTTTTATACAATCTCCAATAATTTTTCACACAAATTTAAATAACTTTTCAAATAAAATTATAATAAAATTTTTATCTCGACATCTTTTTATAAACTTCAACAAAAATTAAACTTTAAAATTTTACTCAAATTTTGTTTCCAAACGCCATGTAAAGTTTTTCACTAATTTTTATACAAAAATTTATAAAACTTTAATCTACATAAATATTCATAATTTTATAAAAAATTTATAATTTTTTGTAAAACGAACTCTCTCTTGATAAAAAGTTTTAAAAATATTTAATTTTCATTAAAATTTATAAAAAAGTGTAGAAAGATGATTTGATATAATTTTTTAATAAAATAATATTAAAATTTAATAAAAAAAGTATTAAGAAAAAATATATGTTGAAATTTTTTTAAAATAAATTATTAAAATTTGTGTGAAAACTATTGAAATTTGTGTAAAAATTCTTGACATTTGTATAAAAATTTTTAAATATTACTTTTTATAATTTTTTTTGAATAAGTATCTTTAACGATACTTCTGCAAATCAACTTTGTTGTCGTAGCTTTTTCTCTTGACTGGGAAAAGCTACGAGACCGGACCTAATTAAGCTAGCATGTAGCTAGTCTATTGCACTGGGACGGAGATACTCTGCAATTAGGAGAGAGAGGGAAGAGAGAGAGGAGTGGGTCTCACTCGGGACCCACACTGCCTGAACAGCAACTACACTTGCCGAATAGTGTGGGTCCCGAGCGAGATCCACTCCTCTCTCTTCTTCTTCTCTTTCCGAATTGTTACTCGTGCAATACCCTAGCTATTCCAGAGGATCCTGATCCATTGCACTAACCCTAGATGCCCTACTGCACTGCATGGTTGGTACCCACACAACACGTGTCACAAAACTTGCGTTTGCTTCCAACTTAAGCCAAGATCACTTTGTTTAGAGCATTTGTGAGTGGTTCTGTCTCCTAGAACCCAAGAATAGACTAAGATGGTGTTTCCATCGAAAATTTTTATCTTTAATAAAAAATTATAAAATAATCTCTCTTTTTTTTATTAATTTATTTTTTATTATAATATTTATTTAAATCTTCTTTTTTTTTTTTTATTAAATTTTATAAAATATCTTTACTATTTTTATAAATTCTAAAATCTTCAAAATTTCTACTCCTGAACATATCCTAAGCTAACAGATCATACAAGTCATTGCTTAATAATTCCGACGGTGATTCTTCAAGTTGCAAAGATTGTGTTTGGTATCAAAATTTTATCAAAATTTTGTTAAAGTTTTGTAGTGGTGTTAAAAAGAGATGATATTAAAATTAAAAAGAAAATATACTTTTCACCTGTAAACTACTAAGGTAGTGACACATTGCACCATAAACTAACATCTTTAACACATTGTACCTTTCAACTACCTCTTTGGCACACATAGCACCCTCCATCCATATTTACCGTCAGTTTGGACGGATTTTTCTCCCACGTGCAAAGCACCTGCATGTTTATCTAGTAAATTTATGTTTTTAACCCCGAAACTCTTTCCAGTTTGAATTTTTACGAACCTTTCCCTCTCTGTCCTCTTTCTTTTGACTTTTCCTGCTGAGTAGTGTTTCCTTCGAACTTTCTCGCTTTTTGTTGCAGTGAGCACATCTACGCCCACCATCGACCCATATAGCATTTCCTTCGAACTTTCCCTCTTTTTGTTGCAAAAGTGCATGATTTTGTTGCTGGACTTGTTTACTTCCATTTATTTAATGATTTTGTTGCTGGACTTGTTTACTTCCATTTTCATAAATAAGAAAAACGACCAAAAGAAAAAGGAAAAGAACACTGCACGACTTTATGCCTTGCAACTTGCGTCATTCAGAGTAAAAGCATTATGTTACTGTGCAGCTTCTCCTTTGAAACTTCAAGCTACATTTGACCTTTTTGTTCAAGAGCATTCAGTGAGAGGACAGCCAAAACAAATTAAATCTTGTGAAAAAAATGGTCTGATCTCAAAGAACAGAGCTTAAATAGCCAAAACAGATTTCTTTGGAATTACACGTCGTTGTTCCCAAAACAGTCAATATTGTTCTCCGAATTCAAAACATGGACCATAGGATCTTACGTCAAAATTACATCACCAAATCTCAAAACAAGTCATCCTAATATCCAACATCAATACAAAACAAAAGTGGTGATAACATATTCCATAAGAGCCAATAACATTCCCAACATTTGCTATAGTCCTAGTATTGCCATATAGGCTTTTTGCCTTTGTTTTTGGCTTCTATTCGCTTTGTCGCCTGTTGAACTGTTGGTACCAGAACATGTGAGGATTGACAGGTAGCAGTCGCAATTGTGGATATACCAGGAGTGCCCCATGCTTTTTCCAGGCAGCTTGTAGTATATGAGATCCCCAAGTTTGTATCCGTAACGCTTGACTATGTCTTTAATCTCAAAAAATAAAAGACAATCGGAGTCGAATGGCTCGTCGTATTCATCCACATCTCCCCCAACATAACTACACGCATAGTCCCGATTGAATCTCCCTCCAAAATGAACCTTAAAAACAAGCATCCCGGTACGTATGGTATTCTAAAGGATGCACCTGCATAATTAAGGTGCACAAGGAGTAAAAATATTAAGCCTGAAATAGAATCATGCTTTATCTATTTGTATATTTATAGAGATGATTATCATTTTAAGCTTATTATGCAATCCACATAAATCTACCTAAATTTAGTATTTTGGAAAAAAAAAAGTTGGACAATTTAACATGAATATAACTAAATAACTAACGTCAATGGTCCATTTCATGACAACGTGGCTTTGTCTGTTTTATGAGCACAAATGTTAAAGCTATAATAGGTGCCCACCGTAAAGATTAAAGAACACAATAATTTAGTAATATGAATGTAGGGGACCACTCTAACGCATTGTGTCAAACAAGATAGGGACCACAATATAATAACCTCATGAAGAAGAAATGGTTGTCGTGTGGCAAGCCGACAAAGGGAATTTTAAAAATGGGCCAACTTTTCAACATGCCGTTAGCAAAAAAAAAACAATTTTAAACAGCCAAATCATGCACTTTTGCATGCAATCGCAGCAAACAGAGAGACATATGGTAGAAATTCCTCTGACTTCTAAATGCCATTAACTTTTAAACCCTAGCCTCCTTTGACTACAAATTATCCCACTGCACATGTGGTAAGAAGTTTCCCTACCTGGGTCGATGAAGTTGGGTACTCGCAGCCCGCAGGACCAATTTGATAAGCATAGATGTGCTAGTTGCAACAAAAAGCGAGAAATTTTGAAGGAAACACTACGCAGCAGGAAAAGGCGAAAGAAAGAGGACAGAGAGGGAAAGGTTCGTAAAAATTTATGTTGGAAAGAGTTTCGGGGTTAAAAACGTAAATTTACCAGATAAACATGCAGGTACCTTGCACGTGGGAGAGAAATCCGTCTAAATTGACGGTAAATATGGATGGAGGGTGCTGTGCGAAAGAGATAATTGAAGGATGCAATATGTTAAGGATGATAGTTTAAAGTGTAATGTGTCACTATCTTGATAATTTGTGAGTGAAAAGTGTATTTTCTCTTAAAATTAATAAATTAATAATAAAAGTAAAATTACAATTTTAAAATATGTTTAATAAAAATAAAATTTTATTAAAAAATTTTGAAATTCCAAGAGCTATGTCGAATGTTTTGAGATCCCATTGGCTGCACATGCGCAGAGAAAAGAGGATGTTCCCACGTTGTCGCTAAGTACATGAAGTGTTTATATATATATATATATATATATATATATATAAAAAGGCCATCCCAATAAAGAAATGCACTTTTGTGTCTTGATCCCTGGAATAAATGGAGAAGCTTGCGGACATCATCATGGCTTTAGCTCATGGATACCATAAAACCTTTTTTTTAGCCCAAGATAGAGTTAGCCTTCTACTATTAGCATAGACTAAGAGACAGCCTGCCCAACTTGCTTTTAAGATCTGATAGAGAGTTGCATTTCCGATGCATGGAGAACCGAAGCAGCATAAAGAATAGAATTTGCAGAATTTTTTTTGACTTCCGTCTTTGAACCCAAAAGACACAAGAACCCAATCTTTGGAGATATCAGGTGTCGCTTTGTATGTTGTGACCTCTTAGATGTCGAAGACTGGAAGTCTGCCGAAACCTGCTCAACATTCGACTGAAGCAGCTATGACTTGGTCAAAATCTCTAACTTTCCATTGCATTTTTCAACCCCTGCACATTTCACGTATTGTGGAAGAAGGGGAGGTAAAATTTTCATATGCCTCTCAAAAGTGTGCTTTTTTTATAGGCGGTCTAGATGCAGTATCTATGTCTCCCCTAGTGATTATCAGCATCTTTTACATTGTAGATTGCTTCACTATTAACAGAAAAGAAACGGAAAGGATGATGTTTTGCTTCATGCATTCCGTGATATGTTTTGTGTTGATACTGAGAAACACAATTTACATTTTTGTTGTTCTTTCCCCACTTTTTTTTACCTTCATTGACTCCTATTGTTTTTATTATCATTGCTGTTCTCAATTTTTGTCCAGTTTGAGTACGTGCAAACCTATGGAGTAGGGAATTCTACTTGTGGTAACCAAGGTACCTTCCACTTTTCTAAGCCAAGGTACCTCCCCGCAATTATGTTCTTTGGGGGCTGCTATGTTCTGAACTTGCTGTTGCATTAGTGCATATGGCATTTCTACTTTGACTGCGGTCTATACATTTCGCTTCTTGTTGAAGAGCTTTTCGAATAAATTCATGTCAGTGGGAGACCATCATAACATGAGAAGTACGCTAGAATGATGCTAAAACTGATTTAGCTCCTCGAAAGTACACTTTTTGAAGGGAGACGTCTTATGAGTTGTCACGGTATCCTCATTCTATGTTATATTGATGATAATCACTTATCCAAGCCTTTCCCAGCTCACAGAATTGCAGATGGACGGTTCTGCTGATATAATCTCACTCTTCTTGACTTCTTCTACGGTGACACGGTAAGCGTTAAGGTTCCCATTCCCAACCAATGCTGCATAAGATGTGTGATGGTGTTGATATGATGATATAGGTCGAAGGTTTCTAGGGACGGCATTGACGAGCCTTATGTTATTAATGTGAGCAAAAGCTTCTGTTAAAACTCTGTTCGCAGGGAATTTTCATGTAGATAACAAGGAACGGATGTGCTATTACAGCAAGGATACAGATACGACTTCTGTCAGGTTTTTGGTTCATTCATTCTCAGCGGAATAAAATATTTCGCAGTTCATTTACAATTTTTCCTTGTGTTTTATTTGTTGTTCATTAGCATCTCTAATCTTCCCGAGAAAACCGAGAAACACACCAGGAGAAAAAAGACGTACAGATTCAAGTATTATATATCAGTCGTGAATTAAAATACCACCAGTGCATGTTTCATTCTCAGAGTTTAAGCACACAGTGTAGACCGGTTTCCAAACAAGTCTTGGTCTCTACAAATACATGGCTACCGGCATAGAGTTACACGATGCGATGTGGTAAAGAGGCATCTTTATTTGGTCTTTCCAGATTATGCTATAGCTCTACCTTTAACATTATTGGATACAGTCTGAGATGAGGAGTAAATTGTAGGTATCCAGAGCGAGAGCCAAAGAAGGATGAATAACTAGACTAGTTACACTGCTTCTGCTGCTGCATTGCTTAGCACAGTCCCCTCAACTGCTAATCATAATCTAGATGAGCCAGTAGAGAGAGCATGAGTGACCAGCTCCCTTCTCAAAATTTTTCCTGTAGGAGATTTTGGAACAGAGTTGATAAAAGACACACGTCGTATTTTAATGCAAGCGAAATCAACAATCTAGTATGAGCCAAGTAGATGAGCATGAGTGAGATCTTTCTTCAAAATATTACCTGTAGAGAGATTAGAATTGGAACAGTTATAAAAGACACATAGTGTCGATACTTTTTCAGCAATTTCTGTGCGCAACCTGCAAGACGGAAGCAATGCAACAAGTCTGTCTACAAGTATGAATATCACTAACATCACCATCAACCAGCCTTCATCCTAGTTGTGCTGTTTTTCATCCTTGAATAGTTCAGGGTCTTGAAAGGCATGATTGCAACCAGAGGACCAAATGTGATCAACTATCCAATAGTGAAGCCGAAAATTCCGGTATCCCTGAGACCAGAAAAGTTTCAACAATACCTTTTTTGTAAACAATGATACGCTCTTTAACCTTGTGCTTCTGTGATGTTGCTTCCAGCCTTCTCTTACCACAAAAGCCATGGGAATCTGACCATGCTTCTTTCATCAGGGTACCTGTCCCCAAGAGCATCATAGGATGTACAAAGAAAAAGGTAGAATTGGTCCCAAGTCTCTCTAGTAAAAAAAGAAGAAAAAAAAAAAAGAAAAAAAAATACACTTATCTTTGCACAATCCTTTAATTTAAAACCTCGTACTATTAGCATAGACACAGCCTGGCCTTAAGAGTTTCTCTAACAAACTGACAATCCAAAGAAGTGAACTACAGTATCACTCGACTGTAGCAGCTATGACTTAGTCGAAATCTCTAACTTTCCATTGCATTTTCCAACCCCTGCACATTTCACTTACTGTGAAAGAAGGGGAGGTAAAATTTTCGTATGCCTCTCAAAAGTGTGCTTTTTTATAGGCGGTCTGGATGCAGTATCTATGTCTCACCTAGTGATTCTCAGCATCTTTTACATTGTAGATTGCTTCACTATTAACAGAAAAAGAAACAGAAAGGATGATGTTTTGCTTCCTGCATTCCTTGATATGTTTTGTGTTGATAGTGATAACCCCAATTTACATTTTTGTTTTTCTTCTCCACTTTTTTTCACCTTCATTGACTCTTATGTTTTTATTATCATTGTTGTTCTCAATTTTTGTCCAGTTTGCGTATGTGCAAACCTATGGAGTAGGGAATTCTACTTGTGGTAACAAAGGTACCTTCCACTTTTCTAAGCCAAGGTACCTCCCTGCAATTATGTTCTTTGGGGGCTGCTATGTTCTGAACTTGCAGTTCCATTAGAGCATATGGCATTTCTACTTTGACTGCAGTCTCTACATTTCACATCTTGTTGAAGAGCTTTTCGAATAAATTCATGCATGTCAGTGGGAGACCATCATAACATGAAGTACACACTAAAATGATGCTTAAACTGTATTTAGCTCCTCGAAAGTACACTTTTTGAAGGGAGACGTCTTATGAGTTGTCACGGTATCCTCATTCTATTTTATATTGATGATAATCACTTATCCAAGCCTTTCCCAGCTCACAGAATTGCAGATGGACGGTTCTGCTGATATAATCTCACTCTTCTTCTACGGTGACACGGTAAGCGTTAAGGTTCCCATTCCCAACCAATGCTGCATAATATGTGTGATGGCGTTGATATGATGATATAGGTCGAAGGTTTCTAGGGATGGCATTGACGACCCTCATGTTATTAATGTGAGCAAATGCTTCTGTTAAAACTTTGTTCGCAGGGAATTTTCATGTAGATAACAAGGAACTACTGTGCTATTACAGCAAGGATACAGATACGTTTTGTATACATACTTCTGTCAGTTTTTTGGTTCATTCATTCTCAGCGGAATAAAATATTTCTCAGTTCATTTAAGATTTTGCCTTGTGTTTTATTTGTTGTTCATTAGCATCTCTAATCTTCCCTAGAAAACCAAGAAACAAACCAGAAGAAAAAAGATGTACAGATTATTTCAGTCGTGAATTAAAATACCACCAGTGTATGTTTCATTCTCAGAGTTTAAGCACACCGTGTAGACCGGTTTCCAAACAAGTCTTGTCTCTACAAATACATGGCTATCGGCATAGAGTTACACGATGATGCGATGTTGTAAAGAGGCATCTTTATTTGGTCTTTCCAGAATATGCTATAGCTCTACCCTTAACATTATTGGATGCATTTTGAAATGAGGAGTAGATTCTGTAGGCAAACTCCTGTGGAATGATTAGTAGATGGGAGGTATCCAAAGCGAGAGCCAAAGAAGGATGAATAACCAGACTAGTTACACTGCTGCTGCTGCTGCATTGCTTAGCACAGTCCCCTCAACTGCTAATCATAATCTAGATGAGCTAGTAGAGAGAGCATGAGTGACCAGCTCCCTTCTCAAAATTTTTCCTGTAGGAGATTTTGGAACACAGATGATAAAAGACACGTCGTATTTTATTCTGTGGTGCAACCTGCAAGCGGAAATGCAACAAGTCTGTCTCAAGTAAGTACACCAACAAATACACCAGTTGTGCCTTCCTAATAGTTGTCAAAGCAATTTACGAGGCCAGATGTGACCAAATAATATGAAAGAAAATTGGTATCCAGAAGCCTTACCTTTTTTGCAATGAACTCTATAACCTGTGCCTCTGTGATGTTGCTTCCAGCCTTTCTTACCACAAAAGCCATCGGAATCTGACCTGCTGCTTCATCAGGGTACCTGCATCCAAGAGCATATAGGATGAAAAGAAAGAGGTAGAATTGGTCCCAAGTCCTCCTTAAATAAATACACTCTTTGGGCAACCGTTTCTCGTCGTAGACAAGGCCTTAAAGTTTCTCTAACAAACTGACAATCCAAAGAAGTGAACTACAGTATTTGGTACTTACGGAATTACAGCAGCATCAGCAATTTCAGGATGGGATAGGAGTAAATGTTCCAATTCAGCCGGGGCAACCTGCAATTTGTCAAGCGACAATGGGATCAAGTCATCCAAATGGAGTCAGATTTCCCCTGTAACATTTGTTTTTTTAGAAGGTGCAGGACCAATGACCAATCCACGCACCTGATATGCTTTGTACTTTATCAGTTCCTTTAATCTATCAACAACAGACAGGAATCCATCGGAGTCAAAATAACAAAGATCACCAGTCTTCAACCAGCCTTCTGAATCTAATATTTCTACCGTTGCCTTGTCGTCTCCAATATAACCTGCAGAGTTTTTCATCAAGTAAGAAGAGCAGTAATGGTTTTAGGAAAGCTTGACTCTTGGTAGCTGTAGTATTATTTTTCAGGGACATGGCTTGATGGAATGGATTTATTACCTTTCATGATTGTTGGCCCTCGCAACCAGAGCTCCCCTTTCTGACCAGGTGGTAAGGCCTCTCCAGTTACAGGATCAACTATCTTGGCTTCCATATTTACAGTCAGCCGACCCACAGAATAAAGCCGACTGTACTCCTCACTCCCCTCCATGCTTGCTCCCCCTCCTCCGCTCTCAGTCAAACCATATCCCTGAGACAAACTAGAAAAGGTCATGAACATTCAACAATAACCAGCGATTGACAAGATTGACAAGTTTCGGACTCGGAGAGTAAACGGTTTAATACGACAAAAATAATACGCGAGATAAAAAGTGTCGTTTATTCAACTTTCTTCAAACCACACCCGCTAAGAGACAGAATCCACCTGGGCAATTTCCACGTTGGGAAACTTGGCCACGAAGCGCAGGGCGACGTCCTTTCCAAGTGGCGCACCGCTGCATGCGAGCAGCCGAAGAGAGCTGAGGTCGTATTTCTTCACAAGTTCTGACTTGGTTAGCGCCACGAGAAGAGGCGGCGAAGCCGGCAGGTGGGTGACCTTGTACTTCTCTACTGCCTTTAACATGACCTCGAGATCGAATCTCCCCATCAGAACCAGCGTCTCTCCCATCGCCACCGCTCTCATCAGCTTGAAAAAACCGAACACGTGGAACAAAGGCACTGTGATCAATGAGACCTGCTGTGGCTCTTTCTTCTTCTGAGCCTCATTCCTGTCCGACTCGAGCCGGTGCCCGAACAACCCCGCGAAAAGTGCGATCATGTTCCGGTGAGTCAGCAACACGCCCTTGACTAGTCCAGTCGTTCCCGAGGAGTACAAGATAGCCGCCGAGTCGGACTGACTCACGTGGACTGGCTCGACTGGGTCAGCGTTAGGACGATTTTCGTCGTCGATCATTGAAAGGAACTCGGGTGAGTCGAGGAGTACGGTACCGAGAGGAAGACGGGGGAGCTTGTGGGAGGTAGAAGAAGTGGCGAAGGCGATGACGGGGTTACTGAGTCGTACCTGGTGAGAGATTTCCAAGTCCGAACCAAGGGGGTTCGCGGGTGAGATGGTGACGCCCAAGGCCAATAGAGCGAAGTAAAGGACAGGGATGTGGAGCGAGGGAGGCGCGAGAATGAAAGCCACGTGGCCTTTGGAGAGAGAGGTCGACCTCCTTAACGAGGACGAAAGGGACTGAATTTGGCTGAGGAACTCGTCGTCGGACACTTGGCGGTCGGTAGAGGAGTCGATAAGGACGGTAGTGTTGGAGGTGGATGTGGAAGATTGAAGAAGGAGAGAGAGGATGTAGTCAGTGATGGAGAGGGATTGGGAGAGGGGCGGGAGCGGGACCCGGGGCCGGAGGCTGTGGAAGGTTCTGGTCTGCAGCCAGAACCCGCTCTTGGGTTCTTTCGGACTGCAGGGATTTGCGTCGCTGTCAGCTGTCATGGAGAAGTGGTGGTGGAGACTGGAGATTAGAGAATTTCTGAACTGCTCAGATGGAACAGAGAAAAGACACCGGAGGATTTCTGTTGAAGTTTTCGTTTGGCCTTACAGATATCTGACCTCGTGTTATGGCCGGTGACACCGGTATTTGTATTTGTTTTCTACCGCCAACTAACTTCGAAAAACTTAACTTTCGTTTTCGAAGCTAGTTGAAGATGCTCCAGATAAGATTGCTGTGTTTAAGCTATTAAAAAATTCACTAGACGACAAGTCGAAATCAGCGGTTTTGTGTAAATATATATTTTTGTGTCTATTATTGGTCGTATATAACGTGGCGAAGTAAAGGCCTCTATAATATATTAATTCCCAAACCTTCCCTTAATAGGCGCCATAAAGTCTAATATACTAAAGAGTTGACTATGACTGAGCGTCCAACTTCCATGACATTGTCGCCGCGCCCGTTCATCCTTGGGGATCTTCTGGGCCGCGGAATTTTCAGGCGACTCGAGGAGGTTCCAGCGGAAAATGGCGAGGCTTGAACTCGGCAGTGTCTTGCAGGGGGCGGCTCATTTGGGAGCTTTAGGCAAATAAAATTGAAGTTTTTTTAGTTTAAAAAATAAAAAAAATTAAATAATACATTTTTTTTCTTTATAGATACAAAATTATTAATTAAATTTTTGTATTCAAATTTTACTAATAAATTATTTTCATAAATAAAATTACTAAAATTTTAACATGCTGAGACAAACAAATACTTTGAGAAACTGCTTCGTTTAAAAAAAAAAAAAGTTTGTGAGTTTTGTCCTTTAATAAAAAGAACAATCCACTAATTTTAGTTATTATGCCACTAGACAATGAGTTGAAAGAATGACTTTATAAGAATTTAATTTTTTGATATTATTTAAGAAAAAGAAAGAGTAAAAGCTAATAGGATTGCGAGTTTCTATCTTGAAATTTTTATTTCTAATTTCAGTTCCCTTTCATTAACTTAAATTCCCAAATTTTTTTTCCCAATTTTAATTTTGTAAAAGTGTTTCCTGTTTTAATAGGTTAGGCTTTTTCTGCAACTTTAATTTTATAAAATGCTTCCTATTTTTTAGGCTATAACATGAGCATTCCTAATTAGAGAGTTTTTAACTATTTTCTCACCTACCTACCTATCTGAACTGCTCTAGTGTCTAGTTTCGGTACTATGCTTTTGAGATTGTGTTATGAGATCCAATTAAGGCTAATTGCTCTCTTATCTTCCATGGCTGACTAGAGGATAGAGTTTTAGATGATAAATAATTATGTGCAAAGTCAAATTATACAAAGCCATATAAAATTACAACTATAATTTCAAGATACAAATTCAACATTATAAAGTAGTCAATGTGTAGTCAATCTACGAGCGAAATCAAGATTTTGTCGTGTCATTTTATCTCTGGCCTTGTTAAATCACACCTAGCTTTGCATAGAATTTGTTCTCGTTTTAGACTTACAAGACATGTTTCGCCGCTTCTCCTTCGACAACATTTGCCGATTCTCCTTCGGGTTAGACCCAGGTTGCCTCGACCTATCGCTTCCCATGTCTAGTTTTGCGGTTGGCTTCGACCTTGCGTCGAAGTTATAGGCGGAGCGAGCCATGGCGACCTTGTCGATAGCCTGGAAGATCAAATAGCTGCTGAATGTTGGCTCAGAAAAAAAGTTGAAGGAAGTCGTTAGATTGGTGAATTCCAACGGCAGGAAATGGGCTTTCCAACCTGAAAGACCTCCTATCACGATTCATGGTTTCCATCGATGACGTGGCGCGTGAGGAGGCATACTGATGTGGCATCTATTGGGAGAGAGAGAAATGACAGGCCACGTGGCAGCTTACCATTGGCCATGATGTGTGACGACGACGTGGCCTCCGTTAGCCTCTTTGGAAAAAAAAAAAAAAACCCTCTATGTTAATGGGCCTGCATTAACTAAGGGTCTGAAAAAATTATTTAACTACAAAGAACACCAAAGTGAACCGTAGAAAACTTTCCGAAAAAACATTAAACCATATGGACCGGCCTAGCAATTAAGCCTTTTTTTTTTTCTTTTCATGTTATTGATTTAGGTTGTAATATTCTGGTTTTTATTAGAGAATATAATTGGAATATTAAAATCTCTCATCATATCTCCTTCAACTTTTGGTATAGGCGATAAATTCACAGTTTCTTGCAACTTAAAGTATTAAGATTTATTATTAATATTTCACAAATAATTTTTCTTCTTAATTTATATGTATATATTAAAAAATATAAATCAAATAATTTTTCTAAGCAACAATGTTTTTTTAAGAAAGGTGAAGCTTTCAAAGGGGATCAAAATCCATCTGTTGTTTGAAAAGGAATACAGGTGAAATGTTCAAAGGAATACTCTAAAAAACTTCCTAGAAGCAGCCCACTTTGCTTAGTAATCGGCATAGGAATTTGCTTGACCTGAAACTTTTAAAAAGTTTCATGATGGTCTATACAACGCCATTTCACGAATGGCTTCAATGGTATTTCCGAGATAACCCTGCACCACAAAGGAGGGACAAACGCCATTTCACGAATGGCTTCAATAGTATTTCCGGGATATCCCTGCACCACAAAGGAGGAGTTATTTCAAACCAGTAATGGAGATGAAAGAGTCACTAATAGCTTCGCCAACAGCCATGCGAATTGCTAGCAACTCTGCCATTAGAGTAGACATTCGCAGAAATATTTCAGATCTGCCCAGAGAGCACACCCCTGATGATCACAATAAATACACACAATGGCTACATGAGAAGACCGAATAGCAGCATCAACATTAATTTTCAAGGCCCCAGTCAGTGGTGGAGTCCAAAGCTTAAGATCTTGCTTTGCTATCTCACTCCAAGCTGCTATATGTTGTCAATGGCTTCTTTGAATGTGCAAAAGAATCTGATTGGGATCTACAGGTACGTGATTGTGAACTACTTGGTTCCTGGCGAACCAAATGGAGTCCATTGTTATTAGCGCATAGAGCACGAAAGAGTGTTCTAACTTGCGGCTTAAATTCAGCATACGGCTTGGATCTAAGACACTATTTATCCATTCCATAGTAGATTGCAATTCCAACGCTGTCAAATTTATCGGCCATGGTGCTTGTCTCGATATACAGCTAATAAACGGGCAATGCAAAAAAAGGTGCTCCACACTCTCCTCCGCAGTATCACAAAGAGGACATAGAGTAAAATTCTGGGCAAAATTTTGGCACATTAAATAAAGATTACATGTTAATTGCCTCATGGCTCTCTCGAGATGACAGTCTCCCTAATACACCCCAACCTAAAACCCCAAATAGACCGGAGATAATCGTGGCAGCAACAATACAAAAGCTTGTTTAATATTTCTTGTCGAATAACGGTATGGTGCAATGCGAATTACATACTGAACGGCGGAAAAGAAAGCATTACATAACCCGCACAAAAATGACCTATGAACAAAGTAGAATCTCACAAACCTTTTTTTGATCATATTACAGAAGTTACTTTCGTAGCTGTCTGGTTGAAATGAGGCTGTCTAGATGTCTAGCAACAGCGCCAAAATTCTATGAAACATCACACTCGTTACGTCTGTCTGCATCTCTTGCTACAGCCCCTCCCCTGCTGATCATAACCTAGACGAGCCAGCTGAGAGAGCAGCAGTGGCCAGATCCCTCCTCAAAATTTTCCCTGCAGGAGATTTTGGAATAGCTTTGATGAAAGACACACGTCGTACCTTCTTCTGTGGTGCAACCTGCAAGCAGAAATCAATCATGCTATTCAATGATACTCAATTGATTGACCATTTGTGCATTGGGGAATAGAAACTGGGACCAAATTCTTATGTCCTGTGGTGAAACATGAGGCCAGATGTGAGCAAATAGTATGAACGAAAATTGGTGTCCAGAAGCTTACCTTTTCTGCAATGAACTCTATGACCTGCGCCTCTGTGATGGTGCTTCCAGTCTTTCTTACCACAAAAGCCATGGGAATCTGACCTGCTTCTTCATCAGGGTACCTGCATCCAAGAGCAAATAGGATGAAAATAAAGAGGTAGAACTGGTCCCCGGTCCTTCAGATACTTTTGGCAACCGTCAATAGACAAGGCGGCCTTAATGTTTCTCTAACAAGCTGACAATTGAAAAGGTGTGAACTAGATAACACTATCGAAAAAACAGTCCTTATTATAAACTGTTAGCAGTCACTAGAATGCACTCTACCAGAATGATGCAAGAGTAAGAGTATATATCTGTTGCACATGGAAGAAGATGACAGTATTTGACACTTACGGAATTACAGCAGCATCAGCAATTTCAGGATGGGATAGAAGTAAATGTTCCAATTCAGCTGGGGCAACCTGCAATTTGTCAAGCGACAATGGGATCAAATCATCCAAATGGAATCAGATTACCCCTATAACAGTTGTTTTTTAGAAGGTGCAGGACCAATGACCAATCCACTCACCTGATATGCTTTGTACTTTATCAGTTCCTTTAACCTATCAACAACAAAAAGGAATCCATCGGAGTCAAAATAACAAAGATCACCAGTCTTCAACCAACCTTCTGAATCTAACGTTTCAACCGTTGCCTTGTCATCTCCAATATAACCTGCAGAGACACCACGATTCTTTTCATCAAGCAAGAAGCGTAGAAATGGTTTTCGGAAGCTTGATTCTTTCCCCCACAAAACTGATCTCAAACCATGCATAGACTTATCATTGTCTCCAATGAATATTCCTTATGCAATCGAAGTTATCGCCTCCGGATCATGCGACGTGTCTAGAGCATAAATTGATTACCTTTCATGATTGTTGGTCCTCGCAACCACAGCTCCCCTTTCTGGCCTGGTGGTGAGGCTTCTCCAGTTACAGGATCAACTATCTTGGCTTCCATATTTACAGCCAGGCGACCCACAGAATCATGCCGACTGCACTCCACACTCTCCGCCATGCTTGCCCCGCTTGCTCCAGTCTCAGTCAAACCATATCCCTGAGACAAATTAAAGTAGGAAAAGTCATCATTCAACAAATTTGACAATAACCAGCGATTGACATACTGTAGACAGCAAGCTATCTGGACCCTGAGTTGGAGTAAAAACAATGGTATGTAGGACCCGGGGTTGAACTTTCTATGAGCAATTAAATAGATTCTGTCCAGAACCGTCTTTTATACATTCAAAATTCTTATACCTCCATTTTTGTTATTTGTATGGAATTATTCTTAGCTCTATGATGAGAAGATCTAAAGTTTAAAAAAATAGAAAAAAAAAATTCGTTTTAATATGAGTTGTAAGATCAATATGTACAGATATCCATGTACAAAGGCATAAATAAGTTATAAAAGAAACAATAAAGTCAACATTTATTGTAGAAATTTGCAGATGAAGTCATCAGATGTAACAATAAGAAATATAATTCCTATTGAGAAGTCATATATGATTTCCTACAAATAAAAGTTTGAAGAATTCAAATTTTCTAGATTTACAAATATGGTTTATCCAATAATTAAGTGATAATTGTTTAGGAAAAAGTAACCAATAATTAAAAACTATAAAAGCTTCAGTAATAAAATTTTGGATAAAAATCACTTTGAGCCCTTAAATTAATAAGCAAATTATAAAAAGAGCACAAAATTATCAATCTTGACACATTGAGCCATTTAATTTCTACATTTGATTAAATTACACCCTGAACTAAAATCAGACAGTCAAAATCGTGTCACGTATGTTATAAATAAGTCACGTGGCACGATTTTGACTATCATATTTTAATTCAAAGCTTGATTCAATCAATTATGAAAATTAGAGAGTTCTGTGTCAAGAGTGATAATTTAGGAAACTATTTATAATTTACTTGATAGTTTAATAGTTTAAGAGCTCAAAGTCACTGTGACCTAAAATTTTCTTTCCATCAGAACAATAAAATAGTTGTCCAACTTTGAACGTAATTTTATAATTATTCTTAAATTAGCTAATTAAAATTTCTTCACACCAACGCGCGAAGAGACAGACACAGTTTTCACCTGCACAATTCCCACGTTCGGGAACTTGGCCACAAAGCGCAGGGCGACCTCCTTTCCAAGTGGCGCACCGCCGCATGCTAGCAGCAGAAGAGAGCTGAGGTCGTATTTCTTCACAAGTTCTGACTTGACCAGCGCCACGACAAGCGGCGGCGAAACCGGCATGTAGGTGACCTTGTACTTCTCTACGGCCTTCAACATGACCTCGAAATCGAATCTCCCCATCAGAACCAGCGTCTCTCCCTTCGCCACCGCTCTCACCAACATGAAAAAACCGAACACATGGAACAAAGGCACTGTAAACAATGAGACCGGCTGTGGCTCTTTCTTATTCTGAGCCTCATTCCTGTCCGACTCGACCTGGTTCCCGAACAACCCTGCGACAAGTGCGATCATGTTCCGGTGAGTCAGCAACACGCCCTTGACTAGTCCAGTCGTTCCCGAGGAGTACATGATAGCCGCCGAGTCGGACTGACTCACATGGACTGGCTCGACTGGGTCAGCGTCAGTACGATTTCCGTCGATCATTGAAAGGAACTCGGGCGAGTCGAGAAGTATGGTACCGAGAGGAAGAGGGGGGAGCTTGTGGGAGGTAGAAGAAGTGGCGAAGGCGATGACTGGGTCACTGAGTCGTACCTGGTGAGAGATTTCCAAGTCCGAACCAAGCGGGTTCGCCGGTGAGATGGTGACGCCCATGGCCAATAGAGCGAAGTAAAGGACAGGGATTTGGAGCGAGGGAGGCGCGAGAATGAAAGCCACGTGGCCTTTGGAGAGAGAGGTCGACCTTCTTAGGGAAGACGAAAGGGACTGAATTTGGCTGAGGAAGTCGGAGTAGGACACTCGGCGGCCAGTAGAGGAGTCGATAAGGACGGTAGTGGTGGAGGTGGATATCGAGGATTGAAGAAGGAAAGAGAGAGCGTAGTCAGCGACGGAGAGAGGTTGGGAGAGGGGAGGGAGCAGAACCCGGGGCCGAAGGCTGTGGAAGGTTCTGGTCTGCAGGCAGAAACCGCTCTTGGAATCTGTCGGACAGCAGGGATTTGTTTCGCTGTTGGCCATGGAAATGTGGTGGTGCTGGAGATTGGAGAATTTCTTTGTTTCGCTGTTGGCCATGGAAATGTGGTGGTGCTGGAGATTGGAGAATTTCTGGACCGCACAAATGGAACAGAGAAAGACACCGGAGGATTTCGGTTGAAGTTTTTGGTTTTGAGACTTCGACCATTCAAATATCTGACCTGTTATTGGTGACATGTCTGTATCTGTTTTCTACTCGACATCGATGAGACTGCGTCGTATACAGTCGTCGTTTTCGAATCTAGTCAAAGATGGTAGACAGTTCAGACAGGATTGCCGTCTCTCAGCTTTATAAAAGGCATCCAATAGACGAACAGTTTTAAAGTAAAAGGTTTGATATAATTATGGATTTTGTTGGCATTCTGGGTTGTATATGATATAACGCAGTGAATAATAAAAGATGCATTTACCGGCAAAAAAAGAAAAAGAAGTAAAGCCATAATCAGCCCCTTGTACAGAGATAAAAATCAAATAGCTAACATTAACTTTTGATCCAACGATTCGCGATCTATAACTTTCAAAACCTATCGGTGATTTCTAGATTACCTCGACCGCCCTTGTTAAGTTCGAAAGCCAATCGAGTTTGAAAACATGTTCCCCCAAACCAGACGCGAAGGAAGAAGACGATCTGCTGGTTTCCCCCCTTTCCTTGTCCAAGCGCAAAGAAGATCTTTCTTCCTTCATTTCCCCCATTCAGTTCGGCAAGACGCCAGAGTTCATTATCGGGTTAGGTTATTATGCTTTGCGTTAATATGCTGAGCAACGGCTCAGATTACGCCTTCAAATTCCAACGGCTGAAATCGTGCCATGTCAATTAAAATATTTTGACCCAAGCCCGACCCGGATATATTGAAATAGCCGACCCGCATTGAAATCAGCCGAATTGTTTTTTCCCGTAGATCTTCGTCTTCCTCCCGCGCACAGCAGCCAAATCTCCGCAGTTGTCTTCCTCGCCAGTTCTGTAAGTTGCTCGCGCGCACAGCAGCCAGCCGTCCACCTTCTCTTCCTCGTCGTCTTCCTCACCAGATCTTCCTAGAAGTCGGTGATTTAATTGGTTTTTTCGTTT
The DNA here is from genome assembly GCA_003952965.2 of Morella rubra. Taxonomy (NCBI): domain Eukaryota; kingdom Viridiplantae; phylum Streptophyta; class Magnoliopsida; order Fagales; family Myricaceae; genus Morella; species Morella rubra. The sequence continues at coordinate 26,554,900 of CM025852.1, forward strand.
CACTTTTGTTAGTTTTGATATTGTCATCCATCGATGATGCTGCATTTTGAAGGATTACAATGTTGTTTTAGCTCTCGGTTGCATTACGCTTTTTGATGCTGAATTACTGGGGTGGTTTGCAGAAATATGTGTGACTATTTTAGGTAAAGATGTTTCGAGGACAAAATCAAATAGAATAAAGATTTTCTTATAGCAGAAATCATAAAACTTACTGATGTCATACGAAGATATCAGCTGTGTTTATTAAGGTTTTGATATAAGCTTATCCCTGGCCCAATATTTTCAACCTCTTGATAGGCTGTGTGGAATGATTTGATACTGAGAATTTTATTGTGTCAATGGAAGTCCAGAATAAATTATGCCCACACACTGTATATCTGCATATTCCCCGCAAGACTCCATGTCCTTGTAGAGACTTACAAGCCCTTGCCTGTTCCCTGCCAATATTAGTTGGTTTGGACAATCCAATTTGATGCATTATAAGGCTTAGGATATATATGACTTATCTTTTGATTCGATAAAATTGATCAATTCCCAAAAAAACTAAAATAAATACGTGGCAGTTCATCATTTTCTGTAATTTCTAGAGCCTTCTTATGGGTACATGATTTCACAGGTTGCAATCCTACCATTCTTACATTTCTTCTGACATTGCCTGCAGAATATGCCAAAGTTGGCTATGTTTTATTATTTGTTCAACTTTCTGCTGCATAGAGGTGTCAAGCTCTGTTTATATTTTGAGCAATAATTCAATTTACTCCTCTTGGTTCAGCTAAGGAATTAGCATTGTGTTTGGAGAAGCTAACGAATGAGAAACTTCTGAGCTTGCACAGTCTAATGCATCTTCACCATCTGACTTCTGTTAATTCCTCTGCGTATTGTTTACTCTTGTTGTTTGGGTACTGTGAGGAATATTCATTCTATTCCTTGACAAATAACATGTTAGAGACCTCAACATCGTTTGTGGTTGAGCTTGGAAGCAATGAGAGTGAAAAAAGTGATGCCTTGAAGAGATATCACGATTTTGAAAAGTGGATGTGGAAAGAATGCTTTAATTCCTCAGTGTTATGTGCAATGAAGTATGGGAAGAAAAGGTGTGCACAGTTGCTGGGTACTTGTGATTACTGTCATGATATTTTTTCTTTTGAAGACAACCACTGTTATCTACTTGGCCGGTGGATGTTACTTTACTATCTGATGATATGGTTATCAAATGCACAGTTGCTGAGCATATGTCTCAATGTGAAGAGAAACAGAAGGCAGACCCGGATTATACCCGGCATGGTTCACCCTCAACTCCTCTTCAAATAAGATTGCTTAAAATGCAGTTAGCTTTGGAATGGACTAATGTCTATAAGTTATGCACTTTGATTGTTATCTAAATTTTAACTGATACAACCTCGACTTACAATTCTTAGTAGCACGATCACACTATTTAGACCGTTACTTTTTCTTTTCTTGGATTAGATTTTTTGGCACCTTACATTATTTGTGGTGGGTCTTTGGCAGGTTTCTATTCCACCAGAGGCACTTCAACCCTTTTGGACTGATAGTTATTGAAAATCATGGGGCATGAAATTGGCGGTCTTATTGAGGAAAACAAGAAAATGGAACACCAGCTGAACACCATGGAGATCTCCTAGCAAGAATGGAGGATCTACTAAAAAGAATGGAGGAAAAGATGCGAGTGATGGCAGCTTAGCTTCAATTAAGTGAATAATTGCGTGCGAAAGGATTGAACATTCTAAAATGCTGAGGATCATGTTGATTTGTTTGTGTGTGGGTTTTGTTTTTATTTGGGATTTCTTGCTTTAGTATGACGTACTCAATTAGTTATATAAGAAACTACTCGTGTTTGGGCATGTTGTTATGTACTCAATGTAGAGCTTCGCTTTACTCTATTTTTTTTTTTTTCAATGAATGTCTATTGGAATGGACTTGCAGATTGTGATGAACATATCCGTAATATACTGGATGAATGCTTTTGGCTATACTTGAATAGGAGGGACTTAAACATTCCAATTGACATAATAAAGGCTGGAAATTTGTTACAAAATTATATCCTACTCAAGACAAAAAAAAAAAATACACCATAAATATTTAGAACCCAAAGACTGAAAGAGGGGCAAATTTAAGTGAAATGCACGCAGTCAGATTTCATCGTAAGGGGCAAATATAATTTTTGCTTCAAATAAAAAATTATAATAATGCACCCAATTGATAATTTTTTAAAAAATTTAGGTTCAATATTATGGCTTAAAAAAATAAACATCATTTCGAGTTGAAAAGTAGCAAAAGGTACAAGAAAGAAAGTCTGGCGTGGGAAGTAGCAAATCACTTTGTTGATCCATTCAGTTGTCTTTAATATTTGCTAGTAAGGTAATCAAAGATAAGGTCGGCACTCTTTGCTCTTAACGCGAGGCTCCATCACTCCCCCCACCTCCCATCACCATCAAAATTTGTAGCCTCCGGTTCTCCACAAACACAAGCAACTCATCAAGTACAGTAGAGAAGAAGGAAACAATAAACACATCGATACGAGCAACTTACAGAACTGGCTTCGGAGATCTGGCTGCTGTGCGCGCGAGGAAGACGAAGATCTGCGGGAAAAAACAATTCGGCTGATTTCAATGCGGGTCGCTCATATCCGGGTCGGGTTTGGATCAAAATATTTTAATTGACGTGGCACGATTTCAGCCGTTGAAGTTTGAAGGCGTAATCTGAGCCGTTGCTCAGCATGCTCAGCATATTAACGTAAAGCATAATAACCGAACCCGTTCATTATCAAGCTACTCCAGTTTCTAGTTCCCCTTCTAATCTTGGGATTGGCTGTTGGCATTCGCTTCTGTACCAGATCTGCATAATTATCAATACCACCAGCGAAGACAATTTGAATAAATCCATCTGAGAGGGGAATAGCCCCTTGGCATTTGTTTTGCGTTTGGAACTGTTTAAATTAAGGATGGTTTGGTATTTGACTGCCTTCTGGTAATGAAAATGTGTTTTTTTTTTGCCAGTTTTCCTGTGAAATCTCAAATGTGTTGTGTCCTCGACGTGCCATTGGTAAAAATACCTTGATCGTAGTGTTTGGGGATAGTTCATGTTCCTTGATGGCAGCATGAATATTAAGAATCTGAAGCACCCACGGCTCACCTGTTTACAGTCGAGTCAAATCTTGCCAGTTGGGACTTGCCAACAAAAAATGTAAATAAATGACCCTCCTTATTGGAGGGCTTATGGGCTCGCATTTTTCCGTCCCAAGTGTCTCGATGTGGGGAACTTCGACCGTTTATGAAGCCAGTGGGTTCTGAATGAGCACACGAATAGGCCGAAGATCTATGGCCCCTTTCCTCAGAGGAGGAAACACTCCCCTGCCAATACCCTTTTACGTCCCGATCTTTATTTGCAAACAACCTTATGATCAGTGGCGGAACTAGGAATTTAATCGAAGGGGGTCGAATTCTTAAGAAAAAATGACAAAAAAAAATTTTACTACGTAATGCAAAAAAAATATCTTAGAGTTAAAATATCAAAAAATTAAAACTAAAAACAAAAATTAGTACCCTACGGGATGCATATTCTGAAAACGTTGTAAAATAGCTTCGTTCTCAATAGTATTTCGTTTCAGAAATAGCAGCGTTAGGAGTACTAGATGACCCTACGTTGGTTGTTTTTTTATCAAAAACTTATCCATTATCTAAACAAAACAAAATTCATCAATCTAATTTCATAACCTAATCACAGTTTCACAACCTAGTCCTAATCACAATTTCAATATAATGCACAATCAAATCCTAATCAAAGATTCACAATAATCTCAATCAAATTCATAATCACAATATAAAATTCATCACATTACTCATCAAAAATTAAAATAAATTCATCATAGATTCACAAACATTTAACAATTTAAATTCATGTTGATTTAATCTGTGATGAATTCATAAATTCATCACATTACTCTGATTATCTTAAGGAAGCCTGTAAGATCATCTAAATGTTGCAAACTTACCTCTTTTTAAGGCAGATATATGTAGAGAATCTTCAGCTCTTCACATAAGATTGGAATGTGTGTAATCACATCAATAGGAGATATGTTCTCAGCTATCACACATAATCTGCATTCCACATAGGGAGGGAAAAAATTTTTACAACTTCAAATGAAAAAAATCAATCAATTATCCAAGTTGCAATTACCAATATCAAACGGGACAAAACCCTTATTTTTCAATTTCAGGACATCTGTATAATGAGAGCAATCTCTATCCCACTACCATCCTTAAACTTTATTTCTCACCCATACTCATTACTGTCAGTTCATTATTCATCTCTGATTGACATGAGACTTGAAAAGCTTCAGTTTATTTTTTTTCTTATTCGAGAACATAAAACAAGAATTCATCACAATTTAAATTCATCAATTTGAAGTTAATAATTTCACAATTCGAATAAGAGAACATAAATTCACAAATTCATGTTGATGAATTTAACAATTTAAATTTATGAATTCATCACAATTTATGAATAGAATACATAATCTATTAATGGGGGGCGGGTGGGCTCTTAACACATATAAAAATAAAAAAATAAAATAAATTAAATGAATTTTCAGGCCATGGGGGCGGCTGCCCCCCATGGTCCACACGTAGTTCCGCCCCTGCTTATGATGTAGGACTAAGCGGGTTTTGTTTGAGCTCGTGAGAAGAGAGCAAGCTTCAATAGACAAAAGCACTTGTTTTGCTCTGACCAAGCATTGCCCATTTTTGCTGCTTTGAAGAACTCTGCAACCCAATATGGAGGAAAATCAAAAGGAAATGATTTTTCTGCATTGACTCAATGGGTGGCAGGAGGCTGTCGGCAGCAGTGAGATTGAGTGGAGAGAGAGCCGAAGGTTCGTGCGAGAGAGGGGAGAGAATGGGCAAATTTATCTCAACACTCGTTGACCCGAGAATTTAGACAGTAAAGATCGAAAGGTTTTAAAAATTATGGGTCTAAATTTAAGAGTAATTATTTATTTTTTTTTAAATATAAAAAGTTAACTATGACTTTATTAAAAAAAATAATAAAAGATGCATGACATAGAAAAAATTATTATTTATTTAGCATAATTCAAATGAAAATAGAGAATTACATATTTATTTATGTATAGATAGACACAGAGGTCACAAGTTTAATTTGCACTCCATAAATATCGTAGTTGCAATAATATAAATGAGTCTTCTCTTAAATTTACACATAGTAAAAGTTTACTCCGGTAACTTGCCGCACAGAATTTACTTGATTGCTCAGAAATAAATATATTAATATCATTAATTGAGGTTTTAGTACTCTGATTTTATTTGGTACTTGCGTTATGCCACAACTTAAAGTATTACAATTTATCTATACTTCACAAACGATTTTCTTCTTCTTATTATTATTATAATATAATACATATATATACATATAAGCTGTACAAAAAATGACATACGAAACAAATAATCTTGAAATTTTTAGACGATATCACAGAATTAGATACTTCGGTAGGTGTCTGGTTAAATAATAAATGATATCAGTAGCCCGCCAACGCTGATCTACATCCAAGCTTGCTTAGATCATGTCTAGCAAGAGCGTCAAAAATCGATGAAACATCACACTCGTTCCGTCTGTCTGCATCTCTTGGTACAGCCCCTCCCCCAGCAGAGAGTGCAGCAGCGACTAGCTCCCTCCTCGAAAATTTTCCCTGCAGGAGATTTTGGAATTGCATTGACGAAAGACACACTTAGTACCTTCTTGTATGGTGCAACCTGCAAGCAGAAAAACAGAGTCTAAAGTAACTTGACCAACGAATATGCAAGTTGTGCCTTGCAAATAGTGGGGGAAAAAAAGGCAGATAGCATTGCACAAGGACTTATGACATAAAAAAAAAAAAAAAGCTTGCTTGCGCCCCAACACTTTAATATGCATCAGGGAACCCGAAAATATAATGGTATTTGGGAAGAAAGAGGAGGACCGCCTGGTTTTTCTTTTTTTCCTCTCCTTTTCTTGTTTTCTCAAGGAGAAGGAAGAGAAATTGAGTGGCCTTACTCAAACAATTTTTGTTATATGAACATTAAGACCTGCAAAATAATCACTTATGAACCCAAAATATCCACAGAAAATCAAACACCTCTGCTATTAATGTATTCTTGTTCACGTTCTGTACATGGCTTTCAACTGATATGCCACCCAAATAATCATTTTTTTTTTCCAAATCCAAATTTAAGAAAAATCGAAACTACAAGAAAACGGTGAGATATATAGGATATGATCATTAATGAAAGAAGCAGAGAATGAGCTTGGGGGCCCATCCCCCATAAATCATTAGAAAAACATTTTCTTTTCCTTTAATTGCCTCTTAAAATTTGGTTTGTTAATTTTATTGTTGGGAGGAGTGGATTATGGAGAAACCAGTGGTCAGTGGATTATGGAGAAACCGAGAGACAACTAACAACCATAGGATAAGATACGCCAACATTTTTCGATTTTAAAGGTTTAATTAAGAATATTTGTTTTATTCTTTCTTGTTTATTTAAGGGACAACAATTCTTTCTTATGGGGTGTTCATTTTGTTTATTTTGTTAAAAACTTCACTAGACGTACTCTAAAAGCCTAATGGAATAGATTTATTTTGCCTCTTTATTGTTGTTGACTTAATGTTTAGCTGGCATTGACATTCTAAAATCGACGTAGATCATTATTGTCTTGCGGATGTGGGTCAATGGTTTTCTAGATAAGAGCTGTGGCTTCTGGGATTCGCCTTGTGTGTACTATATATGACATTTTAAATTCATAAATAAATAAAAACAAAATACGAACGATTAGTTCTACCATTCTCCCACGTGAATGACTTTATTAATCGTTTTACTATTCTCCCACGTGGATTGTTGGAAGTTAAATTTGATTTGGGTTTAAGATGCGCTTCAAATATAGTTTTGGCCCAATAAAACATGAAGTTTTGGAGAGTTTTACAAATATCTAGAGTATGAGTGATCAAATAACTTTTTAAAAAGTTATAAAAAAACATGTTAAGAGATGAGTATAAATGCTTTATCTAGAAAGCGCTACAAAAATATCTAGATATTTTATATGAAATGTGTGGTTAAGATTGAATTTGTAAGCTTATATAAATAAATGTAATCCCACCACTTTATACAAGTCAAGTAAAGTCCAGACATGTCAATATAATCAAAAAAAAAAATTTGAGAAAATAAAGTGTATTCTTTCATATTTTACCTCACTATCTCTTTCACGTAAAATTACTCTATCTTAAAGCCTTACTTCCTTTGTATAGTAAACTCCTCTTCCAACATGGATGACTTTATTTCCTGAGGATGCCTCGCATCTTTAAAAAATTAGAATAAGCTCCATCTTCAACTCTGGATTTCTACCGTACAGATTGGTTTTTTGGACTCAAAAGTCTAATGCTAGGTGTGTGCGCGTTGAGAGAGAGAGAGAGATAATATGGCAAGAGCCTTGATGCACGTGGCTGTGTGAAACCACAAATTAAATGAAAGCCACTGCTTTTGGCAACGTCACCTCTTGGAAACCTCAGCTTCTGTCAAGCATTTGTGAATATATGTGAAGGTAATAATTAGCCCCTGAGACTATTTGTTTCATTGCAGTAATTATGATTTTCCTCAAGGGCTACACTTGTAATTATCATGCATTAAGCAATTAGATGCAGTCTCGTAAAAGTTATGCATAGTAGGCTCACTCCAGTGACTTACCACACATAATTCACTTCGTTATCCAAAAATAATTATATTAATATCATTAATTGAGGTTTTAGTATTCTGATTTTATTTCGAAGTTGCATTGTGCTACAACTTAAAGTATTACAATTTATCTATACTTCACAAATGATTTTCTTGTTCGTCTTCTTCTTCTTCTTCTTATAATATATATATATATCTATACAAAAAATGACATATGAAAGAAATAATCTCGAAATTTTTAGATGATATCACAAAATTAGATACTTCGGTAGCTATGTGGTTAAATAACAAATGAGACCAGTAGCCCGCCAACGCTGATCTACATCCAAGCTTGCTTAGATGTCTAGCATAGAGCGTCAAAAATCGATGAAACATCACACTCGTTCCGTCTGTCTGCATCTCTTGGTACATCCGTTCCCCCTGCTGATCATAACCTAGGCGAGCCATAACAGAGAGTACTGCAGCAGCCACCAGCTCCCTCCTCAAAATTTTCCCTGCAGGAGATTTTGGAATAGCATTGATGAAAGACACACGTCGTACCTTCTTGTATGGTGCAACCTGCAAGCAGAAAAACAGAGTCTAAAGTAATTTGACCAACGAATATGCAAGTTGTGCCTTGCAAATAGTGGGAAAAAAAACTAAAAGAGGCAGATAGTATTAAACAAGGACTTATTGCATACAAAAAAAAAAGAAAAAAAGAAGCTAGCTTGCGCCTCAACACTTTAATATGCATCAGGGAACCCGAAAATATAATGGTATTTGGGAAGAAAGAGAAGGACCACCTTTTTTTTTCTCTTTTTTTCTCTTTTTTTTTTTTTTTTTTTTTTTTTTTTTTTTTTTTTTTTCCTTTCTCAAGGAGAAGGAAGAGAAATTGAGTGGCTTTCTTACTCAAACAAATTTTGTTATATGAACATTAAGGCCTACAAAACAATCAATTATGAACCCACAATATCCACAGAAATCAAACACCTCTGCTGTTAATGTATTCTTGCTCACGTTCTGTACATGACTTTCAACTGATATGCCCCCCCTAATAATCATCTTTTTTTCCAAATCCAAATCTAAGAAAAATCGAAACTACTAGAAAACGGTGAGATATATTATTGGATCATTAATGACAGAAGCAGAGAATGAGCTTGGGGGCCATCCCCCAAAAATCATCAGAAAAACATTTTCTTTTCCTTTAATTGCCTCTTAAAATTTGGTTTGTTAATTTTATTGTTGGGAGGAGTGGATTATGGAGAAACCGAGAGACAACTAACAACCGTAGTATAGGATACGCCAACATTTGTCGATTATAGACGATTAATTAAGAATATTTGTTTTATTCTTTCTTGTTTATTTAAGGGACAACAATTCTTTCTTAGTTTGAGCCACAATTATTACGCGATAATTTTGTCCAAACAAGTGACGTTATGGAGCGTACGTCGATCTGATCCATCACTCAAGCATTTTGGGCTATAAATGTAAAAAATAAAGTGAAAAAAAATTAATAATATGTAGTTTACATGTTGAGCACGGAACGGGAATACAAACACACGGAGACTAATATTTAACGTGGTTCGGCAACTTCCCATGTCTACAGAGGAGAGTATTTTGATTTCACTCATAGGACCAAAACTTTACAAACTCTCAACTCTCACACCGCACATTTCCTCCTCACATTCTCTCTCAACCCACGAGGGTGCTCTTCATCGAGGTACACCAAACTCTCTCAATAGAGTTCACATTTATAGAGCAAACATCATCGTGTTAAATGAGGAAAATTTTTTTCAAGATCTACAACTTGCAAATCTTCTCTTCGATGCAATTACTGCTGTCAGGTGCTGAAATTGTCAAGATTTGCAGTTTGCAAATCCTGACTCTGTGGGGTGTGGATTTCGCGCTGAGGTTGTCAAGATTTGCAACTCTTCACGCCTTTTAACTTGTCAAGATTTGCAGAACCTTGACTTTTCTCATGCCAACATTACATACTAGTTTAATGATTGACTTGCAGTTAACGGAAGGACAATAGTGGGTTAAGATAGTAAGCAAAAACATGGTGGCGCCGCGAAAAGTGGATCCAGCAATGTCCAGTCCTGAAGTGCCGGGTGCGCGGTCAAAGTAAGGCTGGTTTCGACGAGTAACAGGGTGGTTAATTAGAATTACTAAGTATTTAAGACGATGAGGTTCTTCTGTATTCTTCATCTTGTTCTTACAGAAGAGAGACATTTGTAACCCCCCACTCCCAACTCTTGGAAAACTCAGCTTCTGTCAAGCACTTGCGAACATGAAGGTAAGAACCCTAAATCTGTTTGTTTTTCGTTGGAGATGAGCTCTTTGCAGTAATGATTTTCCTCGAGGCTTCACTTGAAATTATCATGCATCGTGCAAACACGTCTGTCTCTTCATGCAATGTAGAGTACTTCAGTTTTCAACTCAAGAGAAAAGGAAAAAAAAAAAAAAAAGAAGAAGAAAAGAAGCAGTTAGTTGATTAGAAAAACACAAGGAATTATAATTATGCGTGTTTCTGTGACCTAATGGTCTGCAGCAAAAGATAGTGATCAAGTTGCGAGTGCCATGCGACAAATGCAGTTCCAAAGCCTTGGCATTAGCTGCAAAAGCAGATGGTATGCACCATTTTTTCTTTTCCGATCTGTTCCACTTGAGTGTTTGCTTCTTCATGCTTAGGGTGTTCAAGCTGGAGCAGTGAATTCTTGATCTCCCGATTGTTTATTATTTTGACTCTTCTTCTCTTGGTTTGGACGTTTATCATGTTATATGTAGGTGTCTTGTCGGTGGCGTTGGAAGGGGCGGAAAAAGATCAGGTGGTGGTGGTCGGAGATGGAGTTGATGCAGCTTGCTTGACCACCTCTTTGAGGAAGAAGGTTGCCTGTGTGCTCTTAGTGAGCGTGGAGGAAGTGAAACCGAAAGATCCACCTCAATGTGTAAGCACAATTTATCCACCTTGTCGCCCTCAGTGTGAAATGTATAAAATTGTTTACGAGGATTCCTACTCACAAATTTCATGCACGATTCTGTGATGGAATGGACTTCACCAGACGTACGTACTCTAAAAGCCTAATGGAATAGATTTCTTTTGCCTCTTTATTATTGTTGACTTAATATTTAGCTGGCATTAACATTCTGAGATCGATGTAGATCACTATTGTCTTTGTGGATGTCGGTTAATGCTTTTCTAAATAAGAGCTGTGGCTTCTGGAATTCATCGCCTTGTGTGTACTATGTATGGCTGTGGCTTCTGGAATTCATCGCCTTGTGTGTACTATGTATGGCATTTTAAATTCCTAAATAAATAGAAACAAAATACGAACGATTAGTTCTACCATTCTCCCATGTCCGGATGACTTTATTTCCTGAGGATGCCTCGCATGTTCAAAGAATTAGAATAAGCTCCATCTTCAACTCTGGATTTCAACCGTACAGATTGGCTTTTTGGACTCAAAAGTCTAATGCCAGGTGTGTGTGTTGAGAGAGAGAGAGAATATGGTCCATCTTCAACTCTGATTTCTACCGTACAGATTGGTTTTTTGGACTCAAAAGTCTAATGCTAGGTGTGTGCGTTGAGAGAGAGAGAGAGATAATATGGCAAGAGCCTTGATGCACGTGGCTGTGTGAAACCACAAATTAAATGAAAGCCACTGCTTTTGGCAACGTCACCTCTTGGAAACCTCAGCTTCTGTCAAGCATTTGTGAATATATGTGAAGGTAATAATTAGCCCCTGAGACTATTTGTTTCATTGCAGTAATTATGATTTTCCTCAAGGGCTACACTTGTAATTATCATGCATTAAGCAATTAGATGCAGTCTCGTAAAAGTTATGCATAGTAGGCTCACTCCAGTGACTTACCACACATAATTCACTTCGTTATCCCAAAAATAATTATATTAATATCATTAATTGAGGTTTTAGTATTCTGATTTTATTTCGAAGTTGCATTGTGCTACAACTTAAAGTATTACAATTTATCTATACTTCACAAATGATTTTCTTGTTCCTCTTCTTCTTCTTCTTATTATAATATATATATCTGTACAAAAAATGACATATGAAAGAAATAATCTTGAAATTTTTAAATGATATCGTAGAATTAGATACTTCGGTAGCTATCTAGTTAAATGATAAATGAGATCAGTAGCCCGCCAATGCTGATCTAGCAAGAGCATCAAAAATCGATGAAACATCACGGATCAGATCCTCTGCAATTCCCTGTATAAATTGTACTGTACAATTTGGAGAGAGAGAGACACAAGAAGTGATCTCCATTGTAGGACCCATGCTGTCCGAAATTTTATATGGATAATATTAAATTGTGTGTAGTCCACCACTTATGTCTATCTCTCTCTAATTTACACATTGCAATTCGAGTAGAAAATTACAGAGGATCCTCATCCGAAAGATCACGCTCCATCCGTCTGTCTGCATCTCTTGGTACAGGCCCTCCCCCTGCTGATCATAACCTAGGGGAGCCAGCAGAGAGTGCGGCAGCGACCAGCTCCCTCCTCAAAATTTTCCCCGCGGGAGATTTTGGAATGGCATTGACGAAAGACACACGTCGTACCTTCTTGTATGGTGCAACCTGCAAGCAGAAAAACAGAGTCTAAAGTAGCTTGACCAACGAATATGCAAGTTGTGACTTGCAAATAGTGGGAAAAAAGAGGCAGATAGCATTACACAAGGACTTATTGCATACAAAAACAAAAACAACAAGCTAGCTTGCGCCCCAACACTTTAATATGCATCGGGGAACCCGAAAATATAACGGTATTTGGGAAGAAAGAGGAGGAACACTTGTTTTTTTTTTTCTCGCCTTTTCTTTTTCTTTCCTTTCACAAGGAGAAGAAATTGAGTGGCTTTCTTACTCAACCAAATTTTTGTTATATGAACATTAAGGCCTACAAAACAATCAATTATGAACCCAAAATATCCACAGAAATCAAACACCTCTGCTATATAAAGATACCCACCTGAACGGCAGTTTAGGAATTTTGAACACAAAAAAACACTGAATTCTCTTTTTTCGTGCAACATGAGGTCAGGGGATGTGCAAATACTATGCAGCCTAGAATAATTGCAAGACTCCATTAAAAAATGTGGAATCACAATTCCAAGAGTAAGAAAATATTGATATCTCTATCCGAGAAAAGACCATTGGATTGTTTCCATAAGTATCCAGAAGCTTACCTGTTTTGCAATGAACTCTATAACTTGAGCCTCTGTGAGATTGCTGCCAGGCTTTCTAACTACAAAAGCCATGGGAATCTGTCCCGCTTCTTCATCAGGATACCTGTTTCCAAGATAACATATGATGAGAACAGAGGTTTAGAATTGGTCGTAAATGTTCCTAAATGAATGACTCTGCGCATTAGTTTCTTATCAATAGAGAAGGCCTTAAACTGACACTATTCAAAGGGAGCAAGATAACACCATCTAAAACATGTGTACAGTTGTAAGCGAACAGTTTGTAGTCACTAGAATGCCAGAAATAGGAAAAATAAGAAAATCTATCTTGCCTGCAGGGGAAGAAGATGACACTATTGGATACTTACGGAATCACAGCAGCATCTGAAATTTCAGGGTTTGATAAGAGTAAATGTTCCAACTCGGCTGGAGGAACCTGAAATTTGTCAAGATACAATGGCACGCAACATTTAGATATAATGAGATGACACCTATCACAATTATTTGCTACAAGGCTCCAGAGTGATTCAATCACCTGATAGGCTTTGAATTTTATCAGTTCCTTTAATCTGTCAACAATGAAGAGGAATCCATCAGAGTCAAAATAACAAAGATCACCAGTCTTCAACCACCCCTCTGAATCCAAAGTTTCCGCAGTTGCCTTGTCATCTCCAACATAACCTGCTGAGACACCATGATATTATCCATCAAACAAGAAGCAGTATAAAGGCTTGCGAAGCATGAAAGCCAGCTTAGCCAGGTCCAAATTTCTTGGTAGCTTTAATATGTTTTATTTGAAACACCACATCATTTAATCCAGTTGAAAGCATACACAGTGATAACTAGAAAGAAATATCAAGATAATTTTTTAACTAAAATGAGGATAAGCCCTTTACCCACTTTGTATATCTTGAGGATATTATTGAGAATTCATCAAGTCATAGGGGTATTATTGTCAGACAAAGAATGCAAAGCGTCTACTATTGGTAGTTTGAGGGTGCAATATGTCAAAATGGGCAGCTTATGGTGCAATGTGTCTAATATTGATAGTCTAGGGGTGCAATGTGTTGAAAATCGTATAATTGATGGGTGAAAAAGTGCATTTATCCCTTCAAGTATCAAAGAATAACTTGTTAAGTTCAATTCTTAGTTACCTAACCCAACTGTTATTCCAGAAGTTCAGTTATTACTTGCACCATCTACGACCCTCTCCCTCTGCCCATAAACCATCCGTGAATCGGAAGCTTGAAAACATATATGAAACATGTCCATCCACTTCCCATCATTGTTGCATTGCCTTCAGGTGGCATTATCCCCAAAGCAATCCAATGTTATCCAACATTATCACTTCACTACTATCGGTTGCTTATGTAACCAAAGCCATTGCCTTGACAAAATGTATGAAAATAACAAAACAACAAACAGTCATTTTCTCTACACCACAATTTCTACGGCATCCCTCCTGACAATCCTACATCCAGCCAGCACACGTTTGGGATACTTATCTAAATGGGCAAGGATGTTAGCAGAGTATTGTGACACGATCGAGAAATAAAGTGGCAGTGTTCATCACCTTTCATGATTGTTGGCCCTCGCAACCACAGTTCCCCTCTTTGGCCAGGTGGTAAGGCCTCTCCAGTCACGTTATCAACTATCTTGGCTTCCATATTTTCAGCCAGACGACCCACAGAACCATGCCGACGGCACTCCTCAGGCTCTATCATTCTTGCCGCCCCTCCTCCAGTCTCAGTCAAACCATATCCCTAATACGGAGAAGTCGAAAAGTCAACATTCGACGATTGACAAAGTATCAAATCGTTGCCAACGCCGACACTACCAAAAAACATAAAGTTCATCGTGCCAATTTCAACCAATCAGTTGGTGGTAAGGTGGAGTCCTAAAAGGTATTTTACTGCTTTTTAATTTAATGCATTATATCTTATCTTTTACAAGGAACAGCACCTACCTGCACAATCTCCACGTTGGGGAACTTCGCCGCGAAGCGCTCTGCGACCTCCATCCCGAGCGGCGCGCCGCCGCAGCCGAGCAGCTGGAGCGAACTGAGATCGTATTTCATGACAAGGTCGGACTTGGCCAGCATCACCACGAGCGGCGGCGAGACCGGCATGTAGGTGACCCTATACTTCTCCACGGCCCTCAACATGCCCTGAAAATCGAACCTCTCCATCAGAACCAGCGTCTCTCCCATCGCCACGGCCCTCACCAGCATGAAAAAGCCAAACACGTGGAACAGAGGCAGCGTGAACAACGAGACCGGGTGTGGCTTTGGCTGGGTTTCATTCTTATCCCACTCGGGCCGCAGTTGGAAGAACCCCGCGATTAGCGCAATTAGGTTCTGGTGGGTCAGCAACACGCCTTTGACTCGCCCGGTCGTTCCGGAGGAGTACAGAATCGCCGCAGAGTCGCACTGGTTCACCTGATCTCGGTGGAATCGGTCGGTTTTTGTATAATTTCCTTCGAGCATTGAGAGGAACTCGGGAGAGTCGAGGAGAACGGTGCCGAGAGGGACAGCAGGGAGCTTACGGGAGGTAGAGGAGGTGGCAAAAGCGATGACCGGCTTACAGAGCCGGACCTGATGGGCCACTTCAGAGTCGGAACCAATCGGGTTAGCGGGTGAAATAGTAACGCCTAAGGCCAGGAGAGCGAAGTAGAGAACGGGAACGTGTAGAGAGGGAGGCGACAGAACGAAAGCCACGTGGCCTTTGGATAGAGAGGTCGAGCGTCTGAGAGAGGAAGCGAGGGAGTGGATTTGTGAGAGGAAGTCGGAGTAAGACAGTTGGCGGCCGGTAGAGGAATCCACGAGAAAGGTGGTGGAGGAGTTGGCGGCAGAGGATTGTCGGAGGAGGGAGAGTGTGTAGTCGGTGACAGAGAGGGGTTGGGAAGGTGGGGGGAGTGGGACATTGGGGCGGAGGCTGTGGAAGGTTTTGGTTTGGGGGCAGAACCCGCTGCTGGGGTCGATTTGACGGGTGAGATTCGTGTCGTCGGGAGCCATGGACATGCCGTGGTGATGGTTTTGGAAGGAGATTCTTGATTTTTTCTGGGCGTGGAGGCAGAGGCAATTATTAAGATGACTGCATGTATTTGACTGCTCAGTGCTTCCGGATTTCGGGATTTGTGGCGGGTGGCTGATGTTCTTATGCACGATTGTCAGCACGGTATTATCACGTGGACTCTGCAGGCACGAGAGAGATTTATGTATGTTTTGCAAAATTCACGTTTTTAACTAGTTTGGCATTTTGTCAAGTGTTATCTGAGTGTTGTTTACCGAAATTTTAGATAATTTTTTAAAAATTTTAGAAATTTTTTGAGTATTAAAGTTTATTAAAATTTGTGAAAAATACGAAGTGTATAAGTAAAAGTGTAAAGTTTATTGTAGTTTATGAAATGTATTTAACGTGGTAAAAATTTTAAACCTCTAAAAAATTGAGCAAACAAATACCATCTTAATTTGCTGGACTTAAAATTATAGGCAACATTCCGTACTTGCACAAGAAATTCTGTTAATATATGAATTTGACCATCCAATTTACAAATAAATAGACAACATGTAGCAATTCGAATAGCAAAATAGATAGCAATTAGATGCAAAAAAAATCTTGTGGAGATTATCTATCAATCATAAATGCGGTTAATTTCATTAAATAAACGGAGCAAATTTGCCAACCTTCTGTTTAAAGAGCACTTCCTTTTCTTTCCAAAGCGGCCAAAGTCACGGACGTGATTAAGGACCTAAGGGGGAGAGCTCGCCCAGTCCTCCCCCAAAATCTGAGGAAAAAGAAAAACTCAATTTACAGAATTTTTATATTCGATACATTTTAGCTCTCCAAAATTAAGATTCTGACGCAATTGGTCGCAGAGAAACTATTTTTCTAGCTTGATCCCTGGCCAACACATAGCTGCTTTCGTTCTCTTTGGGTAATTGGGTTCTAACTATACAAACTCGAGGATGCGTAGACTTTATGAAATGAACTATTAAGGAAGAATTGGCGGCCGCTCATTCACTCAGTTTGCCCGTCTAGACATAGAGATAATGTAGGGGCGGCGTCCGTAGAGGAGGACAGTGGGGAGTTTCTAGATGGCCGAGGGTGAAGAAAATAGGGAGTGGAAGATTCCAGTACCTAACGTTTGAGTTTGAGTTCGAGTTCGAGTTCGAGTTCGAGTTTGGTTTTTGAAGTTTGAACGGTGGAGCACGAGGTTAATTGTCTCCCTTTTTTGCTTTTGGCGAGTTCATGCACGAGACTCGTATCTTTATCATCATGCCTTACGTAATAGCATGGAGCTCCATTAAAGAAGTTAAGCACACCGAAAGCAAGCCCAACACTCTTCTACCTTTTTATCCGACCCGCAAATGAATCGTCGTTTTCTCCTTACACAGCAACACACGACGGCTGTTTTTTTTTTAGACCCAGGGAGATTATATTAAGCACCAAAAGCAACGAGAGGGGGCACGTTGAACCCACGTGCCACCATGGACGCAGCGGCAAATTTAGAACCCAATTTAAAAGAGAGCAAATTTTTAAGACAAAATTTTTTAAAAAATAAAAATAAAAATAAAAATTTATGTCTAAATTTTTTTTTTTTTCCTGTCCAATGGGGGGCGGCCCTGGGACGGAACGCACCTGGAGATGGACCGAAAAAAGGAACAAGGTGGTAGATCAGAAAGCGCGAGAGGGAGGGTGGAGGTAGACAGGCGCGTGCAGAGGGGCCAACCTTCGGAGCAGCAGATATAAGAGGATGTTAGTTTAAAAAAAATTTGTACGATTTTAATAAAATTATGAATATTTAAGTAATATTAAAATCGTATCATGCGTGTAAAAATTATTAAAAAAAATTGATGTGTATAAAAAAAAAATATATATTATATTAAAATATATGTATTTTGTAATATTTAGATTATTAATATAAAAATAAGATGCAAATCCTAAAAAAAAGTGACAACCGCTTCGTATCCGCTGCAGAGAAACAGCAAACTCACATAAAAAGACAGATGTAGGGAAAGGAAGACAAGAGGTAAAGGGAAAAGGAAGAGGCGAGGGGGAAGGAGCCAAACCTCCTCCCTTCTTCCCCGATAATGCTGTAAGTGCGCAGGGAAGGGGACGCAAGTCTCCTCCAATCGTTTCGTATCCGATGCAGAGAAATTAATACAAAGGTGGTCAGAATCGGAATTCAGGCTCCTTTTAACTGATTGCCCACTGAAACTTCTTATTGCACAGCAGCGCTCCTCAGCCCGAACTGATCCATCAAGACCATCGTAGGAATATTTTGGCATCTCCAGAAAATTCTATGTTGCAATAAGAGCAAATCTTAAAGCATGAATTGCGAACTAGCTTATCTAACGAAGCAATGCGAGAGTCTCGTTACAACACTTTAATCAGTTGCCCAATCTAACTATGGAAACACCAGTCTCATTTTACAATGACCACAAAATCCACTTTAATCAGTTGCCCATCTGCTCACTAAGAGCAAAGCAAATAGCTTCGAATGAGTCTGGCAGGAGATGATGAATTCAGCAGAAACCACAAACCAAGAAATGATGAACAGGAAAGGAAAAGATTGTAGCATCAAGTCAATGAGATGCAGCTTCGTCTTTCTTATCTGACAAGTACCTATCAAAGAGAGAGCAAACAGAAACTTTCATTATTGGACTTTTTTTTTTAATTATTCGACTTACTGAATTGCCAATATTTGTTGTCCATACAACTTCTACAATCAGATTAACCAACTGTCAGGCGAGGAATGTTAGAAGAAAATAAACAATTGAAGGAACTCTGAAGTTACATATGCACATAAGCATGCAATTCAAGCTGTCCCAGAGCCTTGGGTAAGTTCCTAAAGAGTTCAAATGTGGCATAGATATGACTTAGATTTACGGCAGCAACTCAAGCAGACCGTTTTATTTTTTTTCAAAATAGCCGTTAGCTAATTTGATCCACATTTCATAGTTTTAACTCATGCCAATAAGATGGGAACAGCATCTTTCCTTGAACATCTTTGAGCAAGACAGCATTATATAGGAGAAACAGACATGGTGCATTTATAGCAGTCAATATGCAATCATAATCTTATACAGAATATAAGATAAATAGAACATTAGCGGAACTGCGGAAGTCAAGCATTTAGTCGCAACTCAAGTTACTTACCCCTGGCCCTTTGCCCATCGTGAGAGTTGATAAAGCTGTACAGTCTCATTCGAAGCATGGCATGCCAGAAGTAGATAGTTGCGAGGCTGTACCATCCATGCAAATCTCATGAACAATGCCGAGTAGATACACATTGCTACAAGCACCAATATTATATGTGGTATGAGAATCTTGACCATCCAAAAAATAGTAAGAAAAATCCAATAACTCTTTCCAGACCACTCATGTATGTTCAACCTCCTGTCATGTTGCCTGAAATCATTTCCGGGGGTTTCTTCATGTCTGCCAACCCCTGTCAAATACACAATACAAACTTTCAATAACTTCTAAAATTTATTGAAACCTAAAAATTGGAACCTTCATAAGAGATATCAATTAACTAAATAAATCACTCGAAATGTATAAAAAAAAAATCTAACATTTAAATAAAAAACAGAATCACGGTAGCAGAGCATACAGCAGCAACGAATCCCCAGTTGGCAACAGGTCCCCAAAAGTGAGTTGTTTTGGGACCAACTGGACTGTTCCAGAACGCCCGGAAAGCAGAAGCCATGCGTGACTAATCCTTGCTTGAATAGCTCTCAACCAGTCAAAAGAGCTAGAAAGTAAATCATCTAGAGTTAATAGAATATAACAAAAAACTCTAGATTCAATTGGAAAAACATGAACGACTAAATCTTACGGTTAGAGACCAGAGGCGCCGAGCAAAAGCTTGCACTAATTTTCAAATAAAACTAGATACAAACCAAAAAATAGTGAACACCTTTTTCTACCCCTTAACATTTATTCCAACCACCAACATTCACTACAGATGTAACAGCATAACATGAAGAAAATAAGATATAGGGGCACTTAAAGCTGAAAACTTTATCAATAATGCTCTGTTTTAATTCAGAATTAAGCAAACACAGACAACAAATACCTAAATTTCGGTCAATGAGCACCAGACCTAGTAACATCAGACCTCAAATAAGTACGATCAACAAATTTATAGCTACGTATTGCTTGGTTGGACAGATTAATGATCAAATTCCTCAACTAAAAGGAAAGAAAACCCTAACCCGAATCTCAGAGAATTCACAACTTAGATGATGGAGATTGTCTAGCGCTATAAGCAAACTACATATGAGAGATGTACCTTAAAGAAGACGGAGAAGATCGATGACTGGGAGAGCGATCGACAGAAAGAGAAATAGAAAGAGACTTGAGGAATCGTTTGGTGAGTGAAGTAGAAGCGGACGTATTGTATCTGTAGACTGCGTTGAAAATGGGATTCAATATGGACTTTGGACTTCACAAGTGGAATTCAGTAACTTTAAATGGACTTTTGAGCTCACAAAACTTGTCTCAAGTTCCCAAGTTGAGCCCAACTAAACTCAAGCCCATTTTCAGGTTCAAGCCCAGCTCATTTAGCAAATGAGCATTCGCTGCTCAGGTGGAAAATTGAAAACGCATAAAATCTTGGGCATGAACTGAAATACTTCATATATGGGGCGCTAAGTGTTATTTTCCATAGTTTACCGGAGACGGACAGAGGCACAGAGCTAGGCTGCTAGCAAGGGTTTAAGGGAAAAGGTCATGGTATTTACAGAGATGCAATTCGCTTGAAAAAGATAACACCAACGGGACTAACTTCGTTAGAGGCAGGAGAGAGAGCTTCGGTACGCTCTGCCGCTGACTATTTCCGCCGCATCTTCTCTCCGTCTTTGGCCTCAATCAAACTCTTATTCTCTGTTTCTCTGCTCCTCTGCTCTTACTGATTCCAGGGCCACAACTTTGATCTTGTTGCCCTGATGTTTGTACTTGAATTTTTAAGAACTCTCTAAGTTGTTCCTTGGTGTGTTTTTGGGAGAGAACGTGGAAAGATGCCTCGTACAACCACACTAGAGTGCCCTGGTTGTCCTTCTCTTCGAGCTCTAACCTTCGACGTGCTTGGTCTTATCAAAGGTAAATCATATTAGTATTACCCTTCACTTAACTAAATTATTTTAACATTTTTCTTTTATTTCTGTTCTCATGCTTGTATGTTATATATATCTGCTTTGGGATAATAGTTGTCGAAGCTCGTGGTAAGGAAGGAGGGGCTCCTAAAGTGGTCGAGAGGTGGGGGGAGCCAGACTCTTCGAAATGCGTGCTCGCAGCTTCTATCAATGATCGTAAAAGGGACCCGGTACGTGTGTGTCTTACAAATTTTCGAGTTAATTGCATATTGGTTTTTAACCACTTGTTTTTAGCAGCTATGCTTCGGTTTTAGTTGTTTTTTTAATGTTTTAGTTCAAATATTTGTTCCTTTATTATGGTTAATAGAAGTATGGGGAGTTTGAAAATGATAATCTGCTTTTGTGTTCGATGAAACTTTCTTTTAAATATAAATGTTGCGTGTTTGAGCGTCTCTGTCTTGGAAATAAGGTTTGAATTTAAAGTTGGTAACTTATTCTTTCATTTATCTTATCTTGCCCCTTGCAGTTATTTGCAGTTGCAAGAAAAACTGATACGGTGAGTTACCTTCTGGGACTATGAAGATGTGGATCCACGTTTTGGTTTTCAATTGTTAGGCTTTATTGAAGCATCTTTTGAGTATTTGCGTCCTTGATGTATACTATAGATTGAGGTCCGCAGCCTGGTTAATGGTGATCTTCGTTTCACGGTTTCTAATGTGAGTGATGCTGGTCTTCCACCTGAAGATGATGCTGTTGTTGGGTTGCATTTATTTGCTAAGCAGAAATTGGAGCAGACGTCCAGGTAATGAAAAATTGTAGGCATTGTGGAATTTGGTTCCTGTTCTGCCATAGCAGCTTATATATCTGGTTTCCCGTGGTTGCTTTCTTCCTACGTGTGTTACAACTTCTGATTTTGTTGAATTCATTATCAATTGTCAGGTCTTGTACTTTGCTCACTTGTACAACAAAAGGGAAAGTAAGCATGAGGTCCATTGAAGCTAATGAATCACCTGCAGGTTCTGCCTCTATTAGTTCTTCAAGAACATGGAGTGTATGTGCTTCTGGCAATATCTTCTGTTCTAAAGTGGATGAAAGTGAAAACTATGCTTTATTTGGCGGGTAAGTGGTCTATGGTGCACAATTGCCCATCAAAATTTTGAAGCTTGAGAAATAAGTGTGTCATCATTCAGTGCTCGAATGTCGTGACGTTTGCTAGCATAGTGACTGAGAAAGTAGTGATTTTCTTGTTTTCCATCTCAGGAAGGGTGTTGAAGTTAACATGTGGGATCTTGAAAACTGTACTAAGATCTGGACTGCCAAATCCGTGAGCCTTTTCATAATCTACTAAATCTTGAATGCAAATAACAAGTTGATTTTTTTTTTGCTCGGATTTATTTGGATCACTGCTATACCTCTGCAGCCTCCTAAGAACAGTCTTAGTATTTTTACCCCAACTTGGTTCACATCTGCAACATTCTTGAGCAAAGATGATCACCGTAAAATAGTGGCTGGCACCAACAGCCATCAGGTACTCTTACTTGCAAATTCTTTGTTCTTGCTGGAGTTGATAACTGGATATTTGAATTGTTGGGGAATTCAACATTCTTGTGGCATTTCTACTACTCCCTTGTGTCTTTGAGCGAATGGTGCTTGGTACTGTTAGGGATGGGGGTTCTTGGCGCAGGGAAAGAGAATAGCCATAGCTTCACATTGCACTGGCCTGGACCCACTTTCTCTTGGGCAACGTCACCCTAACCGTAACAAATGCCGGCAACCTATTTAATTAAAAGCTTGTCAGATTTTATAGCACAAGAGAGATTGCTGTGTTCTACTTGTTAATGATTATGAGACGTTAAACTAATACTGTCTGATAATAAACCTCAGGTGAAATTTGTTAGATTTTTCTTTCATTTGTTCCATTAGCTTGGTAGCCTTGGTCGGTCCTATGACTATGGGATAAATATTGTTATTGTCAATTATTGACTTTTAGAACTTTGACTTTCTTCACATCGTATTTGTCCTAGTTGTTCTCTGGCTGGAGTTGCAATTTTTTATTGTCTGTGCCTGAGTGACTCTTAGCTTAATTGTGATAATATTGCTGCTCAAAACTTCTATTCACATGTTCTTTGTTACAGGTTCGCCTCTATGATATTTCTGCACAGCGAAGACCTGTTATCTCGTTTGATTTCCGGGAGACTCCCATCAAAGCAGTAGCCCAAGATCTAAATGGTTATACTGTCTATATAGGGAATGGGTCTGGTGACCTTGCTTCTGTTGACATGCGCACAGGTAACTGCAGTTTCTTCATGTAGTCACATAAAGTTTCCACTTGTGTCGAGATAGATTTAATATTCTGTCCTGATGTGACCTGTGAGTCTAGGTGTTCTCTTCAATTACCTAATTGGTTTTTTTACTACAAAAAAAAGAAGCGGAGTTGTCTTTACCATCTGGCATGTGTGTTGGTGTTTATCTTTACCAAATACGTGCCGTGCAGTAGCAAAAGTTGTTAGAAAGATCATGTTTTAGATTGGGGATTTCTCTGTTGCTGTGTGGGGGCACAGGCAAGTGGTTTCATTCATTTGTATTGCCGAATGCTGGCTCTACCTGGTACACTCAAAAGGGTGTGTGTGAAATCCAACACTTGCTTTATGCATGCTCATATATGTGAAAAATGTTCTTCTTATGTGAGTTTTAAATCCAAGAGGAACCTGGTACATACGACCAATATGATAGTATTCTTTTCAACAGTTCTCTTCATGCTACCTGTATCAACCTTTCTGTGCCCTTTAAATAACACTATGATAATTGATCGGCATAGGCAAACACCTAATTGAGTTTTTAATTTCGGTGAAATGAAATAAAGAGTTTGATATTCTCTTATTGAAATTATGACTGCAATTAGGGCAGTTTATGTCTGGGATGACGCTGGTTTTGTCCTTTTTCAGCCCTGTTCTATGTGAAATATAACTATGCTTTAAAAAAAAAAAACTCTGAAGATGTAAACCATCTTGCACCAAGGATTGTCTATTAACTATGACATGGCTTTAATTACTCCAGATTGAAGCAGATGTTGAAATTGATATCTTGATTTTGCCAGTGTGGTTCTTGCTTTGATTCTTTTGAATGATTTTTGTTGGTTCTTTTTCTTAATGTGATAACTACTAAAGTATATCATTACAGGGAAATTGCTGGGGTGCTTTTTGGGCAAATGTTCTGGAAGCATCAGATCTATAGCCATGCACCCTGAGCTTCCAGTGATAGCATCATGTGGTGAGTATCTTATGTGGCTTTCTGTTTGTGTTCTTCTAAGTAGCATTTCATAGGAAACCCCCACCACGAAAAAAAAAAAAAAAAGACATGCGCACTGCCCCATTCACACTCGCATGCACAGAGAGAGAGGGAGGTTGTTCTTGTTTCCTCTTGCTTTCTTCATTGCTTTGGATGGACTTGCATCTTCACTGTGTATCAGAAGGTTAAGTAATGGGTTCCTTTTGGAGTAAACCACTAGATGGTTATGAAGTATGGGTAGGGAAGTTGTGTCAGGATGTCTTGTGGTCTGAAGAAGAAAAGAAAAGGAGGAAATGTTAATCTCAGTTTATGCTTTAATCACTTATTATCCTTTCTACAAAGCTGTGACACTTTCTAAGAGTCATTCTAGCTGAGAAGTGGTGTGAGCAGTTAACACTTCGTTTGTGGCTTTGCTAAATATTGATTTAGTCATCCTTTAACCTATTAGTGTAAGTTCATTTTTCAGAACGAACATTTCTTATGGGCCATTAATGAGAACTTGATTAATTTCTAGGACTGGACAGCTATGTACGCTTTTGGGATATAAAGACACGGCAACTTCTTTCTGCGGTATGTTCCTGCACTTCAGTATTTGAAGAATCCTTAAAATTTTCTTGCCAAAAGAAATGCTGAAAATATTTTTTAGTTTAAACATGTGTGTGTACACACCCACACGGGATTACACTCTTATTAGATTGGTATATTCTTACACTTCAGTATTTGAAGAATTCTTGAAATTTTCTCAGAAAAAGAAATGCTGAAAATATTTGCTAGATTAGCATGTGTGTATGCACCCACACACAATTAGACTCTTATTAGGGGGATGTTCTTAATGTGTTTGATGAATCCCAAGCAAGATGGTCAATCAACATGATGGCGTCCAAAACTCATGATTAGTTCAATGTTGGAAATGTAAAGCAACAGAATTCAATGGTGGATGTAATTTTTCAAGTGCATTACACTTATGTGCACTTGGATACTTTGGCTGGAAAGATAATCTGTCCAATTGAGGCCTAGGCAATTGGAATCATGGACTGGCTCTTTGTCCATCAGCCTAAAAGTCCATATATTCTTTGTGTGATAGTCTGCCTTGAGTTATGTAGCTTTGAGTTTCATGGTTTAAATCCATTAGCACTGTAAGTGCAGCCTATGATTCCATCTAATGATTTCAGTTGTCTTTATTGCTGGCTGTAGGTATACCTGAAGCAGCATCTTACAAACATTTTCTTTGATTCGAACTTTGATGATGAAGGTTAGTTTTCCTTTTGTCTTGTCAGTTATGGTAGAATTGTCGAAACCATGGCACAGTATTTTCTCTTGTATTGTCTTATTATTGGTCTGTTAGAGATGAGAAAGCAATTATACGAGAAGGACCTAAAACCACGAAACCTCATCTTATCCCTTGGGTTATTGATCATATAACTTAAGAGTAATTCCTTGCTACCAAAGTTAAGGTTTTCCCAGGAGGTTCAAGGCTGTCATAATAGTAATAAAGGAAGCAACTTGTGATTTGCCTAGGGATGTAGATCCTATAGTTGTTTTTGTTCTTTGCAATGTGACGTGTAGGTATATACTTATAAAAAAAAGACGTGTGGGTATATGTTATTTTCCACTGAGTTCTAGCTGCTAATTGGCTCTTATTTGACAAGGCATATGTTAGGAATCTGTCGTGCTTTAAATCTGATTGGGACATGCAAGTTTCTGAGTTGATTGATCCTCATGTTTGCTACACTTCCTCTGTGTGGTAGTCTTGTCTGATTGTCCACACCTACTACTTAAACATTTCTCATTCGTATAAGCAGCACTTAAACCTGCTGTAGCAGATACATCTCTAAATTCACAAAGTGCAAACGAGACCGAAATCAGAGATAAGGAAGAAACACTGCCTTTGAAAAGAAAGAACGCATCAAAAAAAGATGGAAGACACAAGAAGAAAAAAGAAACAAAAGAAAATGAAGGAAGCGGGGATGTATCAATAGAAAATGATCGATGCAACAAGAAGGCGTTGAAAGAAAACAAGGGAGATGAGAAGCCGAAACTGAAGAAAAAAAGCAAGAGATCAAAATGTGAGGTTGTCGAGGATGCATCATGATTCAGATTTTGAACATGCACTTGTGTAAACAAGTGTAGTGGCAGAGTCCGAGCCTTGACATGCAATGTGAGTAAGAAGGCATGATGAAAGAAGCCAAAGTTGAAGGGCAGTTGCTGTGAATCCATTTTTGCCGTAAGGAAGACATTAGGAGATTGGGAAGCTTTCATTCTTTATTTTATTTGAGTAGGAGGTGAAAGTAAAGCCAAATATTTGATTATGATGTAGCAAACATGATGTTAATTTGTTGGATTTGGGGACTTGTTCTTTGATTGCAGACTCCATAGGAAAGTCCAAGAAGGAAGTGTTTTTAGTCAAGTGGAGCACTTTTGGCTTTGATCGGTTACCCAAATAAACATGGGCATGACGTTGAAGTAAATTAATCCTGTTCGTTTTTTGTTTTTTAAACTGGGGGTCTTGTTCAGGTTATGCGCACCTCCACTATCTGTATCTTATCCATGTTCCTTTTATTATATTGTAGCCTGTCTACAACATTATTCAAATACTTTGTCAAATCTTACCATCGTTCGAAATAGACAGTTCATCAATCATTTACTAGGTTTTGGACCGGGTGGGGACACAATCCCTGACCATTTTGGCAACACAATTACTTGCTTTCTAAATACAACACTACCCATGTTAGGGCACATGACGTTTCTATCTTGAACCGTAAGGATAAACAGAAATTGTGGAGATGGCAATTATTACGACTTTGGATCATAGAAACTAGAAATAGTTTCTTTGCAAAAGAGAAACTAATGCAATATTTATTTGAATAAAAGGATTACAGCTCACCAATTGCACATTTGGAGGTTTAGCTCGTTACAACACTTCCAACAGTTGGCCAATCTAATTATGAAAACACCAGTACCATTTTCGATGATAGACCAAAAAAATCCACTTATAGTGATCTGCTCAGCAAGAGCAATGCAAATAGCTTCGAATGAGTCTTGCATGAGATAATGAATTCAGCAGAAAACAAACCAAGAACAGATGAACGGGAAAGGAAAAGATGGTAGCATCAAGTCACTGAGATGCAGCTTCTTCTTTCTTATCTGACAAATACCTATCAAAGAGAGAGCAAACAGAGCGAATTTCATTATTGGACTTAACTCTTTTTTTTTTAATTTATTCGACTTACTGAATTGCCAATATTGGGTGTCCGAACAACTTCTACCATCACAGATTAACTAACTGTTACGCGAGGAAGGTCAGAAGAAAATAAACAATTGAAGGAACTCTGAAGTGATATATGCTCGCACACAAGCATGCAATTCAAGCTGTCCCAGGGCCTTGGGGCAGTTCCTAAAGAGTTCAAATGAGGCATAGATATGACTTTAGATTCAAAGTTTACCAGCCAAAATAATTTCAAAAGCACAATTTGAAAATAAGCATCAATATGGGAAGGGCAATTGAAGGGTCTTAGGAAGGTCCCAACAATGGCCACATTAGTTCCGTGGAAAGCCGTTCAAGAAAATGTCAAAGCAGTTGAAATCCATCAATTGCTACCGGTACCAAGAGGGCTGATTCGGCTCAACTTTCCTATTAATAAACAAGAATAAGAAAAACTGCAGAACTTAGAGAGCGAAGAGTATAAAAGCAGCACTAAAACTTAATTCATTAATTTCAACTTTTTGGGGTTTACCATAATGAACCCAAACAGGCTCTAAGTTCTCAAACTGATCATGACTTCAATGGCAGCAGGTCAAGCAGACCCCGGGTTTTATTTTTTCCAAAATAGCCGTTAGCTGATTTGATCCACATTTCATAGTTTTAACTCATACCAACAACTTATGTAAGATGGGAACAGTATCTTTCCTTGAACATCTTTGAGCAAGACAGCATTATATAGGAGAAACAGACACGGTGCATTTATAATAGCCAATATGCAATCATAATCTTAAACAGAATATAAGATAAATAGACATTAGTGGAATTATGGAAGTCCAGCATTTAGTCGCAACTCAATTTACTTACCCCTGGCCCTTTGCCCATCGTGAGAGTTGATAGAGTTGTACAGTCTCATTCGAAGCATGGCATGCCAGAAGTAGATAGTTGCGAGGTTGTACCATCCATGCAAATCTCATGAACAATAACGAGTAGATGCACATTACTACAAGCAGCAATATTATACATGGGATGAGAATCTTGACCATCCAAAAAATAGCAAGAAAAAACCTAGAACTCTTTCCAGACCACTCATGTTCAACCTCCTGTCATGTTGCCCGAAATCATTTCCGGGGGTTTCTTCATGTCCGCCAACCCCTGTCAAATACACATGACAAACTTTCGATAACTTCTAGAAGCCTAAAAAAGATCAATTAACTAAATCAATCACTCGAAATGTAAAAAAGAAAATACACATCTAAAATTGAAATAAAATACAGAATCACGGTAGTAGAGCATACAGCAGCAACGAATCCCCAGTTGGCAATAGGTCCCCAAAAGTGAGTTGTCTTGGGACCAACTGGACTGTTCCAGAACACCCGGAAAGCAGAAGCCATGCGTGACTAATCCTTGCTTGAATAGCTCTCAACCTGTCAAAAGAGCTAGAAGGTAAATCATCTAGAGTTAATAGAAGATAACAAAAAACTCTAGATTCAATTGGAAAAATGTGAACTGACTAAACCTTACACTTAGAGACCAGAGGCCCCAAGCAAAAGCTTGCACTAATTTTCAAATATAACTAGATACAAAAAAAAAAAAATTAAACACCTTTTTCTACCCCTCAACATTTATTCCAACCACCAACATTCACTACAGATGTAATAACATAACATGAGGAAACTAGGATAGGGGAACTTAAAGCTGAAGACTTTATCAATAATGTTCTGTTTTAATTCAGAATAAAGCAACCACAGACAACAAGTAGCTAAATTTTGGACAACGAGCACCAGAACTAGTAAAATCAGACCTCAAATAAGTACGATTAACAAAAATATAGATACGATATTGCTTGATTGGACAAATTAATGATTCAAATTGATGAAGTTCCTCAACTAAAAAGAAAGAAAATCCAAACCCCAATCTCAGAGAATTCATAACTAAGACGATGAAGAGAATCTAGCGCTATAAGCAAACTACATACGAGAGATGTACCTTAAAGAAGAAACTAACACCAACCTAACATGAAGAAACTAAGATTAGGGGAACTTAAAGGTGGAAACTTTATCAATAATGCTCTGTTTTAATTCAGAATTAAGCAACCACAGACAACAAGTAGCTAAATTTTGGTCAACGAGCACCAGAACTAGTAACATCAGACCTCAAATAAGTACGATTAACAGATTTATCGCTACGATATTGCTTGGTTGGACAAATTAATGATCAAATTGATCAAATTCCTCAACTAAAAAGGAAGAAAATCCTAACTCCAATCTCAGGGAATTCACATCTAAGACGATTGAGATTATCTAGCGCTATAAGCAAACTACATAAGAGGGATGTTCCTTAAAGAAGATACTAACGCCAACATTCATTACAGATGTAACAACATAACATGAAGAAACTAAGATTTAGGGGAACTTAAAGCTGAAGCCTTAATCAATAATGCTCTGTTTTAATTCAGAATTAAGCAAACACAGATAACAAGGAGCTAAATTTTGGTCAACGAGCACCGGACCTAGTAACATCAGAGAATTCACAACTACGAAGACGGGGATGTACCTTAAAGAAGACGGAGAAGATCGATGACTGGGAGAGAGATCGCCAGAGAGAGAAAATAGAAGCGGATGAATAGTATCTGTAGACTGTATTGAAAATGGAATTCAATAAGGTCAGTTTTACAGTAAAACTTTAGGTTTTAGCCAATAGTAGGAGGCCACGTGGTCAGTATTGGTACTTTTTACACAGAGGCTGAAGCCCTTCCCAATAGTGTGTAAGTTATGTTTTTTTATCCTGCACACGCACTCGCCTACATATATTTTTCTGCTCCCTGCAGACTTTTGATACGCGCGGAATACCCGCTCGTGTCAACTACTTCCCTAACTCAGCTACACCAATCAAAATCAAGTTTGAGCTTAAATTTTAATTTTAGATAATTTACCATAAAAATTATATTTTATGTGCAGTGGTATGGTATCTATACGCGTGATGCTAGTAAATTGATGTAAATTTATCACTTGTCGTGCTTCCTTTTAATTAGTATATTTAATTAAAATTAAGATAGAGTGCACGAAATCAAATCTCAAGTTTACAAGATCTTAATTATGATATTATGTGAAAGTACTATTTATTTAAAAAAATTAAGGGATTAGAAAGAGATAATTATTTGAATCATATTCTTTGATAAATGTCAAGTTATTCAAGAAATTTACGCATACGAGCTAAAATTTGGACTCTAGTTTTTTTGTTTTCCTGGGTAAGTAGATTGGCCTCTAAGCTTGATTTAGGTGGTATGTAAACTCAGCTGATATAGTTATTTATGGTGGATGGTAGAAGAATAACGAAAGGAACAAAGTTGCTTCAAGCGGTTGGGAATGAATGTAGCCGTGTAAGCCATGCCCGGAGGAGTTTAGTTTCTACCTTAATCCGAGGAGGTTGCTTGTGCTCACTTGACAGCCTTCCTAAGACATCTTTGTTCCCAAAAATATATCGACCCGTTTCCTGGTCATGGAAAAACTCCATAAGAAAATATCCGGATCCCCACCCCCCACCTTGTAGTTATGGCTATCCCATTGTGCATTGTGCATTGGCAAGTACTGGAAGTCTGGATCCATAGGTTTCAGGCACTTGGCTTTCCTGTTACTTGGTTTTTTGGTTTGCCTCTAAAGCAAACGACAGATGATGTCTCGAGTCTTTGAGTCTGAGGGCTGATCCTCTTCGACATCATTTTGCAGAGCTTCCTGCAGATATGCTTCACTGAATTGCATGTCTTGCTTGTCTGCGTGACTGCGTGGGTTGTGCTTTTCATTCCTGGTCATTAACTCTGAGCCACCAATTCATTTCGCTTCTATCTTGTATGTTTAGGTTGTGGTCAATGAAAATTTGATCAACTTTATGCATTTTTGTTTTCTCCAAGTTCACACAGAATCATTAGCTGGAAATAGAATAAGCTCGAAGCTGAAACACTTCCAAGTCGTGAGCTCTAATGGAAGTTATAGCTCCTTGTTCCAAGTGACTCATTACATTTTCCCACCTATAGCTTAAATTTCCATCCGAATCTTCTACTTGTTACCGCAAGGAAACCAAATTGAACAACGTCATTGTTGCAGGGTCGTTAAATCCCCAAGACCCGCCCATCTTTGAGGAACTGAATGTTAAGCGTCAGTTTGCATGTTTGGCGTTGCTATCCTCCATATTAAGACATATATGGCCTAGCAGCAAAATTCTTCAAATTGGGATTTGATTTTCTCTGCGTTCACCTTGTGCGTTTCTTTCCTTTTCTCTCTTGCTTCTAGTGAATAGCCTCTCTGGTTTATTACATTTTCAGATTTACTGCAAATAGAGTTTATAAATTATCTGCAGCTGACTTACCGTTTCTCGTGATAGCTGCCTCGTCATTAGTACTGGACAACTATTATGAAGTGGATTTCATGCTTTTGAGACACCCACGATTTCCTCTCCTCCAAATCCTTATTTATATTTAGCAACGTATTTTATGTTCGTATAAGAATGAAATACCTTTTAGTTCTAGAGGGTCGACAAAAGATAAGAGGGAAGAAAACCAACTCGGAGAGGTTGGTGGGTTTGCCAAAGTCTTTGGCTCTCTCCTAGTTTCTTGGAATTTGTTAAAAAAGATTTCACGTTCCCAAAATTTGCGGCTCACGGTTGTCACATTTTTGTGTTATTTTTTACGGCTATTTAATTCCTGCCTAATAAATGTTAGCTAGATCAATTACTCCCCTCGAAAGCCAAGAGCTTTAGCCCTTGGTTATAAATGCGTAGGTGTTGAATTGAGTTTGGCTTGTCAGCAATGGAGTGCTCACCATTATCTTTGAGAATATTACAGGGCTCCAGTGCGATTTATGTAGTCGTTTTCCTTGCCTGCTTGTCTGCAGATGTTCAAGGTTTGTAATCTTCATCCTTCATCAAGATGGATATTATTTCCGAGAAAAAAATATATGCAATATCCCAGTGGAAGCTCTAAATACTTGAAATTACTTCTATCCTAGCAATGATATTTGAACTTCTGGATCCCCACTTCATGCTCTAATAAAAATTTATTGGGATCGTTTGAGTTCCATTAGATGCTTTCTTCAATCCCAAGGCCCACTCGGCCACTCTCAGTGAGCAAATTTTCGAGTACTGGTACTAAAAGTAACTCTGTAGAATCCTGGATTCTGCTCTCTGGTGGTAATAAGTCATCTACCTATGGAGAAACGGCAATGGCCCTGCATAAATAAACTGAACCCCTGAGAGTAAGCTTTTAATTGCTCTTCAGGTGAATTTTTTTTTTAATCTTTTCTGTTAATTATCTGGTGGAAAGCTGCACTGGGCAAAACTGTAATGCAAAAATTGGTCTTATAAATAATTCTGGCATCCTATTTGATCTGATTGGAGGATTGAGCAGACGGCCAAAACAATGAATATCTGGTCCTAACTGGTTGATCTCTCACAATTGGTTCAGCTCTTTATTGTTTGAAGAAATTCTTCTAGTGATTTTGGTCTATTCTTCTTGGAACTGAGCACGACCTATAATGTGTATCTCCATTTATCTTCATTTTTAAGTTGGTCGAACGGCATAATGTAAATGTTGTTGTAATAAATGCGCAGCTAAGCCTGATCCGAAGCTCAAATGGCAAAGGGACTCGAGTTGTAAAGAAATGTATGTGAAGAGATCTAACTTCCCACGTGAGTTTGCATTTGGAGTCGCCACTGCTGCTGCGCAGGTCCACATATACTTGTGATGATATTGACCCAAAATCCAGCAAGATTATCAATAGAAGTATGTTTGAAAATATTCATCTATGCGGTTGTGATATAGTATCTGGTGCAGATAGAAGGATCAGCCAAAGAAGGAGGCAAAGGACCCAGCGTTTGGGATGAGTTCGTTGAAAAATTCCCAGGTTTCAGACAACCTTGATTGTCCTTTCTTCATCATTACTACTAGCTTCTGCATTTCTTCTTATAATGGAGAAAATAAATTCTAGCCAAGTCTCGCCAACTGTCAATGATTTTCTTTTACGTTCAGGAAAAATAAATGGCAGTGCAGATATGTTCACAGCAATTGATTCATATAATCGATACAAGGTTGAGTAAGGAGTTCTCTCAAACGAAAATAATATGTAGTGTCTTCTTTTACAAAAAGTGAAATCAATTAGCATATCTTAATACCGAATGATGATGCATTATAGGAAGATGCGAAGCTTCTGAAGAACCTTGGAGTGAACTTTTACAGATTTTCCATCCCTTGGACCAGAATTCTGCCTGGTAAGTTCTTATCAATCTCTGTTCTGCCCTGCGGAAGAATTATTACTTTGTTATTTAGAATGAGGTAATGCTTTTCCTAAGAACCTTTTCATTGGTGGGTTGAACTGTATGATTGTATCTGTGGAAACGTGATGTAAACATTTAACATGCTCGGTCTCGGGGCAACCTGGAAGCTTGTCCTTTCTAAAGTCAGTTTCTCATGCTGCTTCACAAAGTCTGCCCGTTGACAACTTAATCTGTTACTTGTCTATCCAAGGTCCAGGGGACAAATATCTCCATCAAACTCATAAATTTCCCCTTCTGAGGGAAAGAAGGCTGTAGGCAAGAGGGCTAACAATTTGTCAGACCCTTTTTCAAAATGTGGTGTTACGTTAAATACCACTCCAACCAGACATTTGTTTAATCACTCTAAAACTTCCATGTAGATGGATCCTTGAGTGGTGGAGTAGACCAAGAGGGGATTGATCACTACAGCAATCTGATTGATGAACTAATAAGCAATGGTAAGAAGCTGTCAGTATCCAAATCAGAGTATTTTACTCTGCAAAAAGTCTTGATACTCACGTTCCCCTTGGATTTTGTCCTCTAATGTAGGTATTACACCTTTTGTGACTCTGTTTCACTTTGATTCGCCACAAGCCTTGCAAGACAAGTATGGAGGCTTCTTGAACCACATGATCGTGTAAGCAACTTCTGTCCTAGGACACAAATTTTGGGTTAAATTGTACTGGATTGGATTATTGACTGTCAATCTGACTTTCTCCTCAATTATTCTTCCTTTTGTTGCTTTTTAATTTTCAGCAAGGACTTCAAGGACTATTGTGAAATTTGCTTCAAATCATTTGGAGATAGGGTTAAAAATTGGATCACAATCAATGAGCCAAATGTTATCGCTGTATACGGGTATGAATTTGGGGTTGCTCCACCAGGCAGGTGTTCTATTTCGGGGCCAGCAGGTGGCTGTCCAGCTGGTAATTCCTCCACAGAACCTTACATCGTATCCCATAACCTTCTCCTTGCCCATGCTACAGCTGTTAGGCTCTACAAAGATAAGTTCAAGGTAAGATAGATTGCTCCATCCTCAAGGATTGAACATTGTGTTTGTTTAATCTATCAATTTTCTCTTTCAGTTCCGGGGCCATTTTTTTTTTATCTACTTTGTTGGCTAATATATTGCAGGCAACACAAGGGGGACAAATTGGAATTAGTCTGGTAGGACAATATTTTGAGCCTTATTCATCATCTCCAGAGGATAAAGCTGCAATGAGAAGGGCTCTTGACTTCAATATGGGATGGTTAGTAAATCTACCATGGGATGCATAACCACTTTCCTCATTATGCTTAAGTTTTATTGCGGTGATATATCTCATCTAGTAAGTGCCTGAAATGTTTCCAGCTGTTTCTTAACCATTGATTTGACCATTTAAAGTGTTCAAGCAATCAATGAAAGGGGTTGGAAATGGCTGCTCCTTGGGAAGGGCTCAGAACTTTATATAGGTCACCAGTCCCTTTTCCCCCCTCGAAGTAATGCAGTTGTAGGTCACCAGTCTCTTAGAAGAAAACCATTTAAACTTCCATTTTAGAACTTGCAGAATACTATGTTCTATGTTTCTTGCAGACTTACCCTCATAACATAAATATCTCGTGATTATAGATTGTACAACAGCATTAAAAAGTTAAGACTGTGATGTTAGTAATTTCTTATTAGGTACATTGAGCCATTAGTACATGGTCATTACCCACGCAGCATGAGATATTTGGTGAAGGACAGGCTACCCACTTTCACTGAAGAAGAGAAAAAGTTGGTTAAGGGGTCCTACGATTTCATCGGCATCAATTATTATACCACAAGATACGCTAAACACCTCCGAGTAGATCCTCATGCACCACCCCATTATAGTACCGACTCCTTGACAAATCTGACAAGTAAACTCAAAGAGTACTTTACCACTTGTAAACTTCATAGGTCTCATTATATGAGAAAGACTGCCACAACTTACTTGTTCTTGCTATTTTGTTATTATTGCAGCTGACAAAGATGGAGTTCCTATTGGTCCTAATGTAAGAAATTGTTCTCTTAAACTTTGTTCCAAGCTGTCATGAGAAAGCCAGTACAGTTTAGTATTCGTTTACTTAATTAAGGGAGTAATTGAACTTGGGTTCCATATCTTATAACTATTCCTTATCTTGCATAATTGTTATTTGCTTCACAAAAATACCAACATTTCTTGTCGGCATGGCAGCCCGGAACTTTCATTTACATCTATCCGAAGGGGCTACAGAAGCTTTTGCTGTTTATGAAGAGAAGTTACAAAAGCCCTAAAATCTATATTACTGAGAATGGTTGGCATTCTTGTTGCATATTTACCCTCTATACATTTTGATATATACACGTTTTTTATGCTAGCAATAACATCTCGTTGAAATTTCTGTATAGGGATTCCTGAGCGAAGCAATGACAGCCTTGGGCTTCAAAAAGCACTAAAGGATCCACATCGAATTAGAAATACTGTTCAGCATATGCATGCCATCCATGCTGCAATGAAGTAAGTCAGTAAAGGAAACTTCCGCTAACTCGCCTAAACTTCAACACGTATGAAATATCAGTTCCATAGAGGAAACATTTCTTGATTAGGCCTATTAACAGGGCAAACTTCAACTTGACAACTCACATGTTTTGCAGGCAAGGTGTGAAGGTTGAAGGATATTTCTACTGGACTCTATTCGATGATTTTGAGTTCCAAGACGGCTACAGCTTAAGGTTCGGGCTTTACTACATTGATTACAAAGACAATTTCAGACGCATTCCGAAACAGTCTGCTAAGTGGCTCCGTCGTTTCCTCGAAGGCAAATACATCCGACCCAAACGATGTAGGTTGATTAACCCCTGACCGGCCGTCTGCTTAGTTGCTTCCATATAGTTGCCTACAGATCATGTAAGGTACTGGGCGATACATGCATGTGATTCTGAAAGAAGAGTTGTAGTACTGCCATTTGTAAATGGCCTAGTAGTGCACAAAGGATCGATTCACGATGAGCATGCATGTTCTATGGAAGAACACAATTTATTCGGACAAAGGAAGGAAACGAAAAAAATATTTACCTATGCAGAATCAAGGATTCAAATGGGACAGCAAACTTCAAGCCCGGGCAAGCATTACACCTTTCAGCCCCTTAAGAGATATGCTCAAGAGTACCAAACTTTTTATAGAATTCTTAATCCGTTTTGAACGGAATTATTTAAAACTCAATACGATAACAACTGAATCTAGAAGGGGATGAATAGGTTCTGCAGCTTAAACTTTAAATCTTTTCAATATACACATGTTTTACAGCAATGCAAATAATCCAACAGACAGTAAATCAATTAAGTTTGAATCTATATTCAAGATTCTTTAAAAATAAGAACACTTAAAAATTCAGTTTGTAGTTCACGATTATTAACACTTTAATCAAGAACAATAATTAACAGATCAATCACCACACAAAGACACAAATCTTTTTGTTGCAAAGAGAAAATCTTTTGAAAACAAATTCCAAGAGAGAAAAACTCTCCGGCCTGTAGGCCAGGTAACGATTTCACTAGTTTTTCAAACTCGAAATACAAGGTAATCCATAGACTCAAGAATACTCAATATCCTAGTCTAAAAACACTTGTTTTCTTACCCGAACTACACCATTCGAATCTGCTCTAATGCAGGAAATGAGAACCTCTCATCCATTCAAAAAGCTAACTACCTTTATCTAGCTACTCATATCTTGCCGTCCTCCATTGCGAACTCGCAACAATCGTAAACGCACAAACTTAGCACTTGGACCTTCAAGATTTCAGCAACCTCCGAAAGTCTTAAATCTCTTTTTGAAGAAATAACCATGATAATCAATCTATTAAACTAAGAATCTTAAAAAGAGGGATTTTATCTTTAAGGCTCCATTCTCAGTTCATACACACGAAGGCTCAGAAAAAAGGGGCAGAAATATGCAAGAGAAAGTTTCACGTAGAGGCACGGTATTTCTTGATTTTTTCTGAACGACCTTTCGTAATAGAATTAAGGGGGTTATAAACTCTGGGTGACTCACGGTTTTAGCGGAGGGTCTAAGGCTTTTTGGGTCTTTCATGACGTCATCCATTTAGTTATAACGAATTAACCAACTTTTGTTACTGCAATGCCCCAAATCGCGTTTCTGTCTGACTTGCATCTGACTTCCAACTAACTTGACATTTCTGGGTAAAAACTTAACTTTTTACTTCTATCTTTAATTCTTCATAGAAGCTTCGAAATATCTTAATATTTCAAGAAATAAACTAAATTACATGTGAAGTATAGCCAACTAAAATTAGTCTCTAACACGTTTAAAGATATTTTAATCTTGAATGTGAAAAGCCGCTATGTGCTTCTGGGGCCTCATAAATGTTTTGACATCAACAGTGAAGATTACAAATCCTCTTTTGACAAATTGCAACAGAAAGTAATAAAGGTTTGGTGGTATTTTCTGCAGAATTTGAGGGAACAACACCTTGTTCATTCCATTGCGCACGAAAATCTTCAACGTTATGGGAATGGCTCCCTGCAATTATGGCACAACTAATTCTCCTTGGTGGCAGATTGACCATGTGTAATCGCAATGTACAAAGCTGGCATAGACATACGAGGGAGCAAAGCATACTGAAAGCCATAAAACCCATGTCCGTGAGCCTAAGTCTACAGTGATCTATGCAACAATAAAAAAGGGACCAGAAAGTGGGCTTACAGTTAGCAAAACTTCCTAATTTTGGGAGGTTGTGTGAAATCTAGGAGCAAAAGATCATTCTTTTACAAAAAAAGAAAAGAAAAATCAGGCAGGCTTTTTTAAGTGCTTAAAAAATTTTAAAAACTCGCAATTAGGATAAGATATAAATCAACCCATGTAGACTATCCATTATTTATTGATCAGAGCATTATTAGCACCTTCTTCATATCTGGATCTCTACTTTAACCAAAAAATGCACTTCTCTATTTTAATTACTAACTTTTTAAAAACATCCCCAGCAGCTTATCTATTTTAACTATCTACTTTTACTATTCTATTTAAATATTATTTTTAAAGATTTCTCTATTCTTTCTTTAACATTTTATTTTTTGAATATTCGTTTTATTTAACGGAATATTTGTCTTATCCTAAAAAATCTAATTTTTAAAATTTTATCTTTTTCTAACAGTCATATTTTTTAAATGTTGTCTTATTCCAACGGTCATATTTTTAAAATTTTGTCTTATTCTAACGGTCATATTATTTGAAATTTGTCATTTTCCCAACGGTCATATT
This sequence comes from Morella rubra, assembly GCA_003952965.2. Taxonomy (NCBI): domain Eukaryota; kingdom Viridiplantae; phylum Streptophyta; class Magnoliopsida; order Fagales; family Myricaceae; genus Morella; species Morella rubra. The sequence goes on from CM025852.1 coordinate 26,593,975, forward strand.
TTTTTAAAAATGTATTTATGCTTTCAATATAAATAAGACCATTTGCTCTCCAATAGTCATTCACCTCACCCAAGATTTATTTTCATCCTACCTACCTCTATAGAGAAGTTGCTACCCCGTGTTGATTTCTTAGTGTTGTCCACATGAACTTGGGGTTGAGAGTGGGCAATCGACATCGAAACTTGTTGAGATTGATCCAAAAATGAGTTGTCCATGTTAGCATCTCCTTGTAAAAGCTCAATGAAGGATGTATCACCTTGCTCTTGGGAATCCATCCTAATAAAAGCACGTAATAGTAAATGATAGATCTAACTACAAGCGGCACTTGTAAATTAGCAGATGAATCAATAAACAAGAACCAATATGTAACTAAAGATGAGGGCAACCTGAAACTAATTTTGTTTGTCTCGGCAACCATCCTAAATAATTGAACGCAAAACGTAATTGCACTAAAAGACAAAGAAGATCGACCAAGCAAAGCCAAGATCAGCAACTGAATTGAAAATCCAAACGCAAAAAGTAAAAAAGCAAAGAAGGCAATAATGTTGTATCGATCCTCTGACTGGCCCCAGTCCCCAAATAATTGAACTAAAAGACAAAGAAGATCAACCAAGCAAAGCCAAGGTCAGCAACTGAATTGAAAATCCAAATGCAGAGGCAACAGCAATGGAATTGTAGATAAAGGAAGCATCTAAGCAACTATAAAAATAAAAATTCATCGGTCTGGTTGGCAGCAAAGTAAGTGCAGGAAAAGTAAAGAACAAGCTATGAACCCCTGATCTCAATTTCCTTTTAGTGTACATTATTTTTTTTTCCTAATTTTGCTTGTCTTGGCAACAAAACAGAGGCTGTCACAACAGCCAAAGTCTACATCCTAATTTTGTTTGTCTCGGCAACCATCCTAATTTTGGAAAATCATAGGTTGAATTCCTCTATTGAAAACTATGATGGTGCTTTCTTTCCTACAGAAATCTACTGAAGTATGAAGGGAACGAAAGAAAACGTTGGTTTGGTTACATCAAGAGAGAGGCGCGCCCAACCACCAAGAATTTGATGGCAGAATTTTTTTTTCATGGTGGTTGAATTGCTGAGCTGAGCTTTTTCTCTCTTCACAAGGCAACTAGAAATTTGACACCACCCTAAAAGTCTGTTTACTACTGCCAGTGACAATACTCCATACACTTAAACTATCAAGAATTTATAGTAAACATGCAGTAGCCGTTTTATACACGCTTATCTGACCTGAGCAATTTAGGTCCATCTTAGTTGGTTCACCTAATAATACCTTAACGTCTTCGAAGACAAAAAGGATATCAGACGTAGGTCCCATTTTTAAGCCACTAATTCATAGAAGTAGTGGAATTAGAAATAACTGCAGTGGACACAAAACATTGGGAAAGAAATTGTATGCCTGGAATAGCAAGAACTAAGATTCCAGATTCTCTGTCTCTTTCTCCCCCCCCAAAACGCACCAAAACTCAGAAAATCAGCCCCCAAACCGCACCAGAGAGAGAGAGAAAATTAGATCTGGAGACCAAAGAGAGAGAGAGAGAGAGAGAGTGAGAGCTGAGAGATTACCTTGTCAAGTGGAGACCAGCGAGAGAGCTTAGATGGAGACCAGAGATGGAGCGTCGGAGACCACAGAGGGAGAGAGGGAGAGTTGGGAGACGAGGGAGAGAGAGAGAGCGTGAGTGGGAGAGAGAGAAAAATTGAAAGAAAAATTATATTATTATTTTAATATGAATAAATGAACAGTAATTATTTAAAAATATATAAATTATTAAATTTTTTATTAATTTTTATTAAAATAGATAAACTGCAAAACATACAATTTTTCGCTATTTAACTATATTAATTCTCTGTTTTAACTAAAAAGCTAAAACAGAGAACCTGCTCTCAGTTGATATGGTTTTGCAGCTCAAAATTTAGAGGGAAAAAAACAAAAAAGACTGACTACAATATATTTTGTCTTCATTTCTATTTAGAAAGCGAAAAGTCTTGACCACGATCCAGATCTTCTCTTATTTCTAAGTCCATTACTTATCGAGGGCACAGACTTCGAAATTTTGATGGAATGGACTATTAGTCAAGAGTCAAATGAAAAGAAAAGGAAACAAACACCAAGAGAAGAAAACTGATTAATCACTGCATAAATGTCCTAAGGATATGTATATGACGAACCTATATGATTGTCTTTTGATTCTTTACTCTTTATAAATTGTGGCCCCTTCACACAACTCTTACCTGATACCAAGAAACGTACATTTACTTCAGCTCTCTTTTGCTGTCCAGTTCTCTAAGCCATGGTTCTTCTTGATCACGTTCTTCTCACAAGTCCATGGTGTTCCGAGTCCCTTCACTTTAAGGGGCGGAGCAATGTTCATGTTGGGCGGCACGTGAGAGCACCTTCTTTCAAGGGCTCCCATCATGAAGTGCTTGAAGGGAGAGATCAAGCCTCCGACTCTGCTGAAGGACAAACACGATGGCCATTCCAAGCCTTCTACCATTTCAGGACCTCCATGTAGTTAAAAGAAAAGACTTCCTTCCTGATTTCATGTTTGGAGCCTCCACTTCTGCACTTTCGGTCTCTCTCCCTTCATATGCGTACATGCAGCATACATCCACGAGCACAAACACACGTACACACTAATGGCCATGTATAATAGCTTTCGTCTCTTTATGGGTATGAACCGTATGGTCCGTATCAGTAAGGTCGGCTTTGGTGCAGACTGAAGGAGCAGGTGATGAAGGAGGTAGAGGGCCAGCAATTGGGATCGGTTTATACAAGATGGAGTTGGAGATAGCCGATATGGACATCGCTGTGGATTCATATTACCGATACAAAGTATTTATGCTTGAGCCAGTGAATATTTGTTACAACTAGCAACAGTATTTAAATAAATCGAAGGAAAATATTCTGAACCAAATGAAAAGTGCTTATTTGATAAATATTGTCCCCCACTGCAATATGGAAAATACATGGACCCTTCAGTTATCTTGCGAACGATATCCAGGGTAGCTACCTAAGTGATTGGTAAGTATGACAAATTGCTCAAAGCATAAGTTCCTTTTTTTCTTTCTCATTAATCTGGTTTCTTTTCTTTTTTTCCTGCATTATTCAGAATGTCTAATGGGATTCAAAGCTCTTTGATGACCATACCACCAATCTAGCTCGGTATAATTAAGCTATATCGAATGCACTGCATTAAGTACTACTGTCGAAACAAAGAGATGAATTAACTAAAGACGGCTATTCTTTTTTACAGGAAGGTGTACAGCTGCTGAAGAACATGGGTGTGGATGCCTACAGGTTCTCCATTGTTTGGCCCAGGATACTGTCTAGTAATGTTCTGTGTGCTCCGCCTGGTTTCTAGGAGTCCCTGTTCCGATCTTATAATGGACTCAAAGCTTCTACATTATATATTAGTTTGTGTTTAATTCTTTTTGGGACCTCAAGCCAAGAAAGAGTATCATGGTTTCTTGAATGGCAGGATTGTGTACGCACCGCCCTTTCTTATACTACATACTCCAAATTTATTTAGAAACTTACTTAATCCATTGAAATTGAACTGTTTCATTGCTTTGTATACAATGTAGTGATGATTTCAAAAGCTATGCAGACCTATGTTTTCAAACCTTTGGAGATCGGTTGAACATTGGACAACAATCAATGAGCCAGAATTTTTTGATCAGTATGGCTATTAAATGGGAAGTTCAAATTCAAACCCTAAACCTACTACAGAGCCCTATCTTCCTACTCACCACATCATACTAGCCCAAGCTGCTGCTGCCAAGCTATACAAGGAGGTGTATCAGGTAGTTCCTAAGCTCAAAGTTACTCGTCGCATGGTTCTTTTTTCATTATGTTACAAATTACTTTTAAAGGCTACACAAGGTGGTGAAATTGGAATTTCACTCATATGCTAATGGTTTGAACCACACCCACAGCATACCATGATAAAGATGCTGCAGAGAGAGCTGTGGACTTCTTGTTGGGATGGTAAGTTAACCTCTATTTACATGGACTTGTAACTGGTTGTCCTTGATACATGTCTCTTCCGCATTGTACCGGAAAGTAGATCGTACTGGAGGAGGTTCATGTTCTGCTAATCCATTAACTTTTGCCATTTGTGATGAAGGCTTTGGTTAGAAATGGGCTTCCAAAATTCTGTGAAGAAGAAAAACAGATTAGTTAAAGGTGCCTATGATTTTATTGGTATCAATTACTATACTTCACATTACGCAAGCACGCTTCCAATTGATGCTGATGACTCGCATCAATGCCATGATCAGTACCAATATGTTGATCTGAAAGGTATATACTCCACATTAATGTCAATTGTAGATTATTATAGCTGTTCATAAACTTAGTATATGCAGGCACATATAAGAATCTGAAGTTTTAAGGTACCTCTTTTGTTCTTGTCGCAGTAGACAGAAATGGAAGACCAATTGGAAAGCTGGTAAAAACTTAACAGTTGCAATGGTAACTGGTATCCTCCAAACCCGCTTATGATTGATTCCTTTTTTATGCAAAAAGTGAACAGTTTCATGCATTTATAAAGTTATGAGTAACATTTAGATCATGAATTTTATGAAAAGGCATCTATGTCTTCAGTTTCCCGATCTAAATCTTATAGGTTGAATGGAGTGATGCAATTTACATTTATCCCGAAGGGCTAAGGGACATCCTTGTTCATCTCAAGAAGGACTATCAGAACCCCAAAGTATATGTAACTGAGAATGGTAAGTTGGTCGGTTCATTTGATATGAAGCAACTATATATGCAGTATATTTCTGTCTTTGATTTTCCATTTTGCGCCATGGAATTGGTGTTTCATTTTCAAATCAAGCTTTTTCAGGTTGCTGAATTAAGGTTGTTATTGGGACAGGGGTTCCTTCAAAAAGGGATGACTCCACACCACTGGAGAAAGCGCTGGAAGATGATTACAGAATTGAGCACATTCATGGACATCTTTATGCTGTTAGAGAAGACAGGAAGTAAGCAACAATTAAACATTGCCTAAAGAATCATTGCACATTTTTATAAATATTCTAATCAAAGAACAACCTTACATAGATTTCATAGATTTGGTTATACTGATGGTTTTATGGCCTAGTGAAAATAGAATCATGCTGCAAATCCTTGCATGTAAATCACTTCACATTCTGAGGTGGAGCAGGAAGGGAGCTAATGTGAAGGGATTTTTCATATGGTCATTGATGGACAACATGGAAATGGGATCAGGCTACAATGTTCAATTCGGGCTGAACTATGAGGAATACCTGGACAACCTCAAACGTTACCCTAAGAAGTCGGCAAAATGGCTCCATTCTTTCTTTTAGGAATAAAGAGATCACTGAACTATTTTGAAAGGGCTCGATTGTGATCCAAGTGATGTGGTCATGTGCTTTCTTTTTTTATTGTTGGGTTCAGTTGTTGTGTTTTGCATGGTTCATTGAGGGTGGATGGATGGTATGCAACAATAATTGTTGAGGATAGGTCATCCTCTCTTTGGTTAACAGTCAATTCTCTACATCTTGTTAATTTTTCAGTTGACATCTACATGTTTAGATGTATACATGATTTTCATAGACGAAAAACAAAATTACAGATCTGGTCAAATGATATACAAATCGAACATATTCATTGAGATTAGTCCAAAGACAAGAAATGAACGGAAGAGAAATGAAAGGAAAAGAAGAAACAAATATGCTCATGAGCTGCCTCAAAATATGCCTGAGCTGTGTTGGCACATGCACTCGGGAACTGGGTATGCTATCACATCCCGATCTCTCCTGTTAGTTCTCATCTCAGGCTGCCCCTGAGATTTTCTGTGCAGCCTCCTCATGATGATGCTGAATTCCGCATCAGAAATGGAGGTGTCTTCAAAGAAAGGAAACATTGATCGCTTATTTGGCTTTATATATTTCCGGTGCCCCACATAGGCACGGTGACCCTGTTAGTTTACAGTACAAAACACACTGACTCAAATGGTAATCCTTGTTGAGTAATATAACCCACATGCAATTGGTGAGGAATAATAATCGGGGGTGCCATACCCTCCCACGGTTTGGAGTTAATGTATTAAATAGTACTGGAGGTTTTAGCCACTTACTTGCATGGCTCTGCCCATATTTCCACCATGGGAAGGTACAAAGAGATCACTGCTCAGAGAGACAATGTAGTCAATGGCAGCCAGAGCTGACGACCTATTAATGTATGGGGACAGTTCTTCATCCCGTGCCAAAGTTTCCTTTGTTACAAAATTTGGAAACTCTGCTACAAGTGGCTGCAGAGCCCGTTTGCCACCAAATGGCTCTCCTCCCGCACTGTAAACCCGTGCACTTCTGGGTGCTCCTAGGGCCTTTAGGAGCCTGCAGGAGCAGAATATTTGAAATTCTCCACAATTTTAGTCTTGAAAATCTTAATCACAGATGGGCCATATTAAGTTGCGAGTTCTTTATATACCTCGCCATTTCCAATGCAGTTAATGGGCATAGTCCAGCAAGTCGCCGCTGAATGTAGCTCATGTTTAACCGACCTGTCAGGTACTCAGGTTGAGAATCCCGAGCCTTACTGATAATGTCATCGTATTCTGCGCCTAAACCAGTCGGACATCCACTTCTGACCCACACATCCTTCTCTAGCCGGAGATGGAGTGCCATGTATGGTCCTTCAATCCACATTCTCCTTGCAAGCCGATTTCCAAGTTCCCTAATAGGTGCTGCAAATCTCAATGCATGGAAAGCTACCTGTAATATGAAGATGAAACGGGACATAATTAGGATACAAAACCATACTGATGGCTGTCTGATACGAATCTGTCTAATGGTTACTTATTGTGAATTTTACCTTACATCGAAGCTTTTGCAGATCTGAGGGAAGATTCTTGGAGAGTTTTGAATCTAACCCTTTTAACACGAGAACGCCATCTTCATTCAACTATATGAACCAACCAATTTGAGAAGTGTGAGGAGCAATGATTTCCCTTTCTCGGACAGTTCCAAAAATTGGTCAGAAATCTCAGATATGTATGGTTTCGAGCACCACTAAAACAAGTGTGGCTCACAATAAGTACTTTTCTGAAGAAATGCATCTTGAACCCTGTAGTTCTCATTCTACATGAAGCATGGTCTTTTCATGTCACGAATTACCTCATTGGTGAAACATCAGACAACATACAGAGGAAACAATTTCCGTCAACGGAGAATTCCTTACCCGTCTAAAGAATCTGGAACGGATCCAAAGTGGAGAAACATCACGAGGGATCCTGGCTTCAACTGACTGTCTTGACATCAAATGCGTGGAAGGAAGAGATGATACAACTCGAACATCAGCTTGTAAAATCCTCTTGAAATGTTTAAAATCAAATATATCCGAAAATTCACTGTAATATCGCAAAAAAACAATCATTTATCGATGGGGATACGAAATTTCCTCCATGGGAGAACAAATTCAACCATTATATCGACAGATTGTAAAGAAATACTGCTTTTGTGACAAACTGAAGGGCTTCTTGGAGACAAAGAATGTGAACACTAAATCTTATCAAATTCTGAAAGAAATAATTCCCGGGAAAAAACTCCTTAGCTGACTAATAATCTAGTTTACTATATTGGGAAGTGTATTAATAAAAGAAAATAAGCAATCTGCAAATATCTAGATAGGTGAGTGCTGAAATTATATACATTCAGGGGACTAAACACAACAAATCCGGTTCGCATTTTTTATATTTTACCTTTCATCTCCCCAGATTAGATTAACCTGCAAGACTGGCACAACCAACGCAGCTTCGAGAATTCTTGCAATAACAACCGCATCAATAATCTCATTTCTCTGTTGGTTCAGTCCCCCTGAAGCCACCACCACCAAGAACCTCCTCTTCTCGTTTGAAATCCTTGCAGATGCTTTCCGGTACCCAATACTGAAATCCAAGCATGGCCGATAGCCCTTCCCATCTGGTTGCTGCCAGAACTCTCTCTCCTCCTCAGAAACATTCCCAACAACCCCATGAGCAGGTAACGGCACCATCACACTGTTTGACAATGTTAGCTCGTCCTCATTGTCCAAAAAACTCGAAGCAAGCGACGCCAACATAATTGGAGAGTACGCTGCAGAAGAGGAAGAAGGAGATGAAAACGGTGATGAGGGAGAGATAAGAGAACACGAGGAGTCCAGGGAAATGGGCACGAAACAGAGAATCGAGAACCCCAAGAAGGTGAAGGAAAGCAGGAGAGAAAGAAAGAAGAGGGTGAAGTTTGGGGATACGCATAGCTTGTAGTTTCTTTGGTTTTTCTTGGGGGAGGAGACGAGGGAAGCCAACGGAGAAAGTGAAAGCAAGTGGTAAAAGAATGTTGGCGGGTTCACTGCGATGAAGGAGTTTTTGAAGTTTCTTGCTCTGGCCATGAAAGCCTGCTTTGTATTCTCTGCAACTAGAAAAAGAAAGAAAGAGAGGGAGAAGTAGAGATTTCGAAACAGAGCTAGCGAAGCTTATATGAGAAGCTATCTACAGAGTCTGAAACTTCAACAGTCTGAAGGCTAACAAGGAGCTACGTACTGGAATGAAGGTCAAATGTCTAGTCTACCTATGGTTTCAGTGGAACTATAGAGAGGATTCAAGAATACGGCAAGGGGCTTTTGGTCATAAAGAGTAATGCATGAGGAAACGGACGGTTTTTTCAGTTACACATTTCGTTTGATTTTCCCCGGCACAGAGCTAGTCCAGCTTACCTAATAACAAGCATAAAATACAGAATTTGAACCCTGAAATCTTCCAAGAATTCGAGCCATTTATACAAGTTAATGTGCAAAGGTCAAAGGCTACCAATAGAGTTGTTATCAAGTTCTTGTAAAATTTTTTTAGTCTATAATTCTGGTTGAGTTGAATATTCATCTAAATACCACATTTTTAGGTGACCTTTAAGAAAAAAAAAAAAAAAAAAAAAGGAGATTAGAATTAACTTGTATCCACTGGCCAGCAGTGGCCTTGAAGAGGCAAGGAATTAACTAGCATATTTTATATTCCCTTTGAGCAGAAGGGAAAGGAGGGAGCCAATCCTAGTTCCACTCTCTATAGTTTCGAAACTCTGAACTTAAATGATATCTGTGATGAGCGGCTACTGCACGTATTTAAAATTTACTGTAGCTTTTAGTACTCTAATGTGATTAGACTGGATCATTAGAGAAATGAGGGAGCCAATCTTAGTTTGATTCCCCGTGATAAAATAAGTCTCAACTTAAATGATGCTTATCGTAAAAGATCGCTGCACATGTTTAGAGTTTACCATAACGTTAAGCCTTATAATCTGACTTAATCAAATTTGATATATTAAAAGAAAAAAAAAAGATATTAATATATAAAAGAATATATTAACGAACAAGATTGATATAAAAAAATTAACAGTCATTCTCTCGTTTTGATTTAAATAAAAATAATACGAATAAAAAATTCAAAAAAAAAAAAGAGAAAACAAAATCAATCAAGGAATGGAACCCGTTATATATCACAACGAATAAGCATCATATGCTAGAAATTAGAAAAGACTTGTGTCTTCCTAAACGAATAAGTTGTACCATAAAAGGCTTCATGCACAGTCGGAATACGGAAAAAAAAAAATTTATTTTAAGCATTAGTATAGTAATATTTGACGTGGCATCCTTAACAATATATAAAATGACCGGAATCTCATCAATTATATGAATCAACCTTGCTTACCGTTTGATCACTCCCTTCATCGTACGTTAAACGCATCATAATGGGCCAGTTTGGCCCCATGGCCCAAATCATGTTCTTAATGCTCCATTCTGTCCCCAAGTATATATAACGGACGGCATGGTCCAAGAGGAGGCAGGCACAGAATCAATTTTACACGAAGCAAGCCCGCTGCGAAGCTCGTATAAGCCATGGCCAAGGAAGAAGCACACAGCGAAGCAACCTCAATGGTCTCCGATTTCATAGACTTCTTGAACGCTTCCCCAACCGCTTTCCACGCCGTTGGTAACTGCTTTCTCTTTTTAGTCTATATGTCGCTTGACTTAGGAGGAAATCAGCCAAAAGAGATATAAAATTGAAAGTCCTCTTATACTCCTCTCACACTCCCTTTCTTGAGAGAGTTTGGATTTCAAAAGCTGTGCTTTTTTGGGTGAGCGATTAGCTTCTTTGTCAATACATTTTGTTTTTAGATGAGGCAAAGAAGCGGTTGAGATGCGCGGGGTATGAGCAAGTTTCAGAGAGAGAGGATTGGAAACTTGAAGCGGGGAAGAGATACTTCTTCACGCGGAATCACTCCACAATTCTCGCTTTCGCTATCGGTAAAAAAGTATTGATTCCTTTTTCTCTTTTCCCCCCCCCCCCCCCCCCCCCCCCCCGAATCTTATTCATCATATTGAGATTTAGCTTCCTTTGGTTGCTGAGAAAATGTGGAAAAACTTAAAAGGAATTACATTTGTGAAGTTTATGCTTCTAACCACCGAGAGCACCTAGTTAACGTGGAACCTACTTCATTGAGCTTATTATTGTATGACGGATTTAGTTCCTTAATTCCTTTATTTCTGAGCTTGTGGAAGTTGTGCTCAGATATGTTGCGGGAAATGGGTTCTACATGGTGGGTGCTCATACCGATAGTCCTTGTCTGAAACTGAAGCCTGTTACCAAGGTGACCTCTTGGTTTCATTGCTAGTACCTGAATGAAAATATTTCCTTTATGAACTTTTCCAGAATCACGTTGTTACATAGCTTTTTTTTTTTTTTTTTTTCCTGGTTTTTCCTTTTGAATATGGCTGTCTTGTGCAGGTATCCAAAGGTGGGTATTTGGAGGTTGGTGTCCAAACCTACGGGGGTGGCTTGTGGCATACTTGGTTTGATCGTGACTTAACTATTGCGGGAAGGGTGATAATCAGAGAAGAAAAAAATGGTTCTGCTTCATATTCACATCGTCTTGTTAGGATTGAGGAGCCCATAATGCGCATCCCAACCCTGGCAATTCACTTAGACAGGTTGTCATATTCTGTGAATGCTGTCTCACCTGTTAGGATTATTTGTGGCCATGACTTAGATTGAATTATGCATTAGTAATATTGAAGCTACCTGTTTTATGTGACTGTTCCTTTTCTCCATCCGTTTAACAATTTGTTAGGTTCTGTGAACAGGGGTGTTAATGATGGATTTAAGGTCAATACACAGAGTCATCTTCTTCCTGTCTTGGCAACATCAATCAAGGTAATCTTGGAGTCGTACACATTTTCATGCAGCTTCCTAGTTAAAAGGTTTTAATTAATTTTGTTGCATATTTTTGCAATATGCTTTGGTGTTCTGTCGATGGTACTTGTTTAGAGAGCATCATTATGATGCAGTGTATTGTTTTGCCCTAAGTAGAAGTTATTGCCTGAAAATTCTTTTTGGCATTTTTCAATGTTGGCACTTGGCTTTCCAAGATGTTGTACCTTACAGGAATTACCTCTCATATGTTGAGTTTGACAATGTGATTGCAGTAGGTTGAGTGGGAATATTAAGATGTGAAATTGTTTGTTAAAGATACTAGCATAGGATGTCTAGAGGGGTAACTGAACCTCAGATGATTATGATTGTTTTAAGCTTTGAGTGAACACGTCTTTCTCTTGATCAACATGTTGCTTATAATATGAACTACTTTTTGCAGGCAGAGCTCAATAAAGTGGCTGCTGAAAATGGTCCAGTTGAAAGTGGATCTCAGGCTGATGACAAAAATACTATTGAAAAAACTAACATTAATAACCCGAAGCATCACTTGCTCCTATTACAAGTTAATAAATCCTTTTCCTTTCTCTCTTTTCTCTCTCTTTTAATATGCTTGTTAGTGATTGTGTTATTTTTCTTTCTTTTTCTAGCTGCTTGCGGCTCAGATTGGCTGTAAACCAGATGATATATGCGATTTTGAATTACAAGCATGTGATACTCAACCAAGTATTGTAGCTGGTGCCACAAAGGAATTCATTTTCTCTGGGCGGCTGGATAATCTTTGCATGTCATTTTGCTCTCTAAAGGTGTGACGTCATATGTAGGTTGTCTTCTCTTTTTCTTTTTGCCCCTTTCAGATGGAAATAAAAGGTAAGGTGAATGTTGAGTTATTCTTTATCCTGCCAATTTTGTTGCTTTGCAAATGTTGTAAATATTGTTTCTCATGTCAAATTTGGGAGCCTCTGGAGTTTTTTGCACCTGATAAAATTTATGTGCTAGAATGACTTGTTGATGTTAATAAGTTGTTTTTTAACCAAGTACTGCACATGAATGCAATGATATATGTACTGATTTTCCCACTCTTCATCCTATATGAGATTCCCTTCTCTTTGTTTTGTGCGATGTGAGGGGGTTGGTCCTGTTATCTGATACATTTTTTGGTCCTAGATATGCATTGAGTCTGAGCTTTTAGTCCCAAGACCAAGTAGTGTATATTGTTTTGCATTTCGTTCTCCAAATTGTGTAGTACATTCTTTGTTCTTTTCTTTTTTTTTCTTAGCATTCTTTGTTCTTTGCAACTCCTTGTGTCTCACCCTATCTCATATGGAACAAAGAATGGAGTCAATTATGGGAATTATATGCTTCTTTTTCTCTTGTGCTAAGTGCCACTGGGTAAGTCCCAAATACTTGTTTCGGATTCCTGTGTACAGGGTTCTTCTTGTTACCCCGAAGAAATCTATCATTCATAGGGCTTGGCCATTTTGTCAGAAATTTGTGCTTAGCTTCTCTTGAGGGCAACATGTAAACTGCCAAATCATGGATTTCAAAATGAATTGACATTACAAGGTTTTCTGCAATGCCAAGGACTAGAGAATGTTTAATTATGTAAAATATGTGTCTGAGCCCCCTCAGACAGCCCATACCCTGTATTGGAGCTGAAACATAATGCCTGCTATATATTCGATCTACCTTTATGTGTATCATCATTCCTTGTCTCTCATGTTACTGGTTTTCCTTCCGTATAGGAGAGGCTATATGTTCTATGCTGTTTGAGTCTAAAGCAGCTGATTCGTTCATTCTACTTAATGGTCTCAATTTCAGGCAATGATTGATGCTACATCTTCTGAAAGCAGTCTAGAGGATGAGACTGGCGTTAGAATGGTAGCCTTGTTTGATCATGAGGAGGTTGGTTCTGACTCAGCCCAAGGAGCTGGTTCTCCTGTCTTGCTAAATGCTTTATCACGAATTACAAGTTCCTTTTCCCCAGATTCTAAGGTGGTGACTCCTCCATGTCCTTCTGATGATTCTTTGTTTAAGTTAAAAAAAAAGTATTCGCTGGTAGTGTTTTAGTGGTTATGTCTTGGGGTCGAAACTTACTTGTTTTGCCTGCCATCTAATATCTTTCCAGCTGCTTGAGAAAGCAATCCAGCGGAGTTTCCTTGTATCTGCTGACATGGCGCATGCATTACACCCAAATTATTCCGTATGTTGCTTACCACCTCATAATTTACAAGCATTTGCAATCTTTGGTCTATTGCACCATGTTGATATAGGGTTCCGCATTAGGACAAACACGAAGATAACCATCAGCCCAAGTTGCATGGAGGGCTTGTCATTAAAAGCAATGCAAATCAGCGCTACGCAACCAATGCAGTCACTTCCTTCATATTCAGAGAGATTGCAGCAAAGCATAACCTACCTGTTCAGGTCTGTCTCTCTCCAAATTGAGTTTGTTTTATGAGAGGATTACTGCTTGAATTGACTGTACAGTAGGAAGGAACCCTTTATACTTGAAGGAAGATTTTGTTTTTTCTCTGGTAAGATCTAAGTAAATGCATTGTGAAGGACAAACCACCTCAACAACCCCCACCCCACCCCCCTCCCTTCCCCTTTCTTCTCTCCCGCGTTATCTCCTTGTTATGGTAATATACAGGTTGAATACGTGTTCTGAGAAGGTGTATGATATGGTATGTGATTAATGCAACGGAATTACTGATAATGCAGGATTTTGTGGTCCGCAATGACATGGCATGCGGTTCAACCATTGGCCCTATCCTTGCAAGTGGTGTTGGGATTCGTACAGTTGATGTTGGCGCACCTCAGCTATCAATGCACAGTATACGAGAAATGTGTGCTGTAGATGATGTGAAACATTCATATCAGCATTTCAAGGCCTATTTCCGGGAATTCTCTCATCTCGATGCAAAGATAACAATCGACATGTAGATCTGTGTTCGTCTTTGGCAGGTGCTATGCCCACGTGCCCATTTAGGCTTACACATCCAAAAACATGTTTACGATGTATTGCATGAAACAATGTTACATACAACTGGAATGTAGTGGTGGATCTGGTAAGGGCTGGACAGGTTTCAAATAAGATCAGTGGAACCCAACATAAAATATTTAGGTTCAAAATGCTATTATTGAGATCCAGAAATGACTTTTCAACTTTAAAATGGATGTTATGTCTTCGCATTTCTCTCTTCAATTTTCCCATTACTCGACAAAAAAAAAAAAAAAAACGAAGAAGGAAATTGGATGCTGCAGTGGTAACCTGTTTTGTCTCCAACGAGTTAAGAAGAAAATGACAGAGTCATGCTAATCAAACAAGGTTGACGATGGCACTTTTCTTCAAGTTTCAAGTTGGATAAATGTAATGTTTATTAGAAATGAAAGAAAAAAAAAAAAAGTGAATGGAGAGAGAGACAGAAAGACTATTGGAAAGCTGCAGAAGCAGCCAACGATACGCAGAAATAATGTTAAATAATACAGAGGCTGCATTTGACAAATTTTTTTGTTGTCATTTTTTCACCTTTTATGGGGTCTTAGGAAGGTCTGGATCCCCGGCCTATATGTTGATGAAATAGGAACACTTTGACGCTTGATGCTTGCGATTCTGCGAAACGGGGTGCTAACTGCTAAGCACCCCATTCGGCCTTCTATCTTCGTGGGTTGGGCCTCGTCATCTTCACATGTCGGATAGAATTTCGTCCCAACAAATGGATTTGGCCTTTCCATCTCCGTCCCAAATCGGAGAGATGCGTAGGAGTAGTGTAGGATGGAAGCAAAGAAAAAGGCAGCCCTTCATCCACTTGAACAACTGGTGGCGGAATTAGGTCGGGATGAACAATTCGTTGTCATGTTCACCCCCCCTTCGTTCCGCCACTGCAATTCAAATGAAATTTTTTTTAAGTCTTTTGCCCCTATGAGTCCAGGTTTGCCTAGTCCTACCCAGGTGCCCTGTCGCCTAACCCGTTTTCTTTTTTTAAAATTATCCCAACTCCAAGCCCTCCGCCTGTCTCTCCCTTTGGGTTTAATTTCATGGAGAGTCCTCTCCACCGTCGGGCTCTCAACCTCTCTTTCTCTCTCTCCAACGCTCTCTCTCTCCCTCTCAGCAAGTATCCCTCACATTTCTCTCACTTAGCCTCTCTCTCTTTTAATTTCACAGATTCTGAATATGTGATTTCAAACTTTCATTTCAGTGGTGTTTTTATCAAATGATTAATGAAATTGTGATTAGTATTTAGGTTAAGTCTCTTGAAATGATTTAGATTAGGATTTACATTGAGATTGTGAATTTGAAATTTAAATCAATGTTGTTGAAATTTAAATTAGGATTTATTGAAATTGTGATTAAGATTTAGTTTGTGAATTTGAAATTAATTAGGTTGTGAATTTGATCAGATTGGTTAGGTTGTGAATTTGAAATTGATTGGTTAGGTTAGCATACTTACTTCAAATACCTATTATACCTTGACAACGGAGGCTCCTGTAGCAAAAAATTTCCCAAGCTTCTTTGAAGCATCACGAAGTCTGACACCTGAATATAATCCCAGCAACCGAGTCCATAATGACCATGAAATTACAACTTCACAACTTAAAGCGGGATATTCCCTACCAAAGAGCTCCAGCCCTTTAACGGTGGTGATGCATTTTCGCTTGTTACGTACGACTTTCTCTATAACTACTTCTTGTTTCTCCTGAGAAAATTATAAGAAAATTTAATTCTTCAAGACCTCAACACTTCCATATGAAATATTGCATCAATGGTTTCGTTCAAAAGTGGTTGTTCATCAAAGTTGAATGGAAGAATTACTGGTTTTGCCACTGTCACAACACACGTGTGTTCACAGATGGACAGGCGCATACTTTGGGATCAGTAGAGCTCAACCAATATCTATGGTGGAATAGTCAAATTAAAAAGATAAATTATTTCAAAATATTCAGGTAACCCGCTCCATGAACGAGAGGTATTTCAGAATGTCTAAGCTGTTTTCTTGTATTATTCATTTTGTGCGTGTTGCTTCAAGTAACATATTGAGTAAATAATCTTAAAACAATCGCAATAGTCAAGTTTCTTGTACCATTTGTTTGTTTATTTGGTAGGTAATGAGAAAAAAAGAGCATTTAGTTAGGTTTGTACCACTATGTACATTCTTTTCTTAATTTTTTGATATTTTAATTTTAAGTTTAAGTTTAAATGCACCTCATGTCCCTATTATTTGCGCGAATCGTAGATGTGCCCCTATGGTAAACAAAGTTAATTTTTATACCCCTGACGTAAAATTTGAATTCACAATATGTCCATCCGTCCACATGTTGTTTGAACATCTAACGGTAAGTGCTGATGTGGCAAAAACAAACACATCAGCACCAATAAGATGATGCCACATGTCCTCTGGACCCATGGTTACCAAGTTACTTGCCCAATTATATGCTACGTCATTGCCTTTTAGACATGTCAGTGACACATCATCACTTGAAAAAAAAAACATAAACTTCAATTTGGGATATGTTGAACAGCGTTGTTCAGCTTATCCCCAATTCCCTTCTACCCCTCCCCCCTCCCAACCATGATTCCTTCTCCCCCAATTCTATCTGCCCCTGCCTGGTACACCTCTCGTTTCTAAACATCTGGTCCCTGTCTTTCCTGTCCGCACATATT
The DNA here is from genome assembly GCA_003952965.2 of Morella rubra. Taxonomy (NCBI): domain Eukaryota; kingdom Viridiplantae; phylum Streptophyta; class Magnoliopsida; order Fagales; family Myricaceae; genus Morella; species Morella rubra. The sequence goes on from CM025852.1 coordinate 26,610,859, forward strand.
TTGCAAAAGCAATACGATGATTCACCAACTTCTTTTGCTCCCTCCATTGGCAAAACAATACTTTGCGAAAGCAAAGTCTGAGGCATATGATTAAGCAAGTGACTTGGCAATCATGGGCTTAGAGGACACGTGACATCATTTTATTGGTGTTGACGTGTCTGTTTTTACCACGCCAATACTTATCATTAGATTTTCAAACGGCATGTGAACGGAGGGGAATATTGTGAATTCAAGTTTTACCTCATAGGTATAAAAATGACTTTGTTTACCACATGGGCATATCTGTAATTTGCGCATATCACAAAGGCATGAAGTGCATATAAACCTTAATTTTAATACATTTTTTGCATTACGTAGAAAAAAATTTTTGTCATTTCATATTAAAAATTTGGCCCTTTCAAAATTGAGTCCTGATTCCACCTTTGCAAACCACGCAGCCATGCCCCGGGGGGGGGGGGGGGGGGGCCACAAATCGAACTTTCTTTCGCTTTTTGCTAAAGAATCCCTTGTGCTCGCCGCAAATAGTGGCATACACCTATTTTGGGAGGGGTTTCCTCTAACGAGGGAGCCCGTAAAACCTAAGTATGAAGTGTTTTCTTCCGTTTTATTCCTGTGAAAATAGTCAGCCATTTTAATAGCCGATTACGAGTTCAAACGTAACAAGCGACGGGTGTTTCTAATTCGTCGAGTAGTGTCCACTTGAGTTCACTTACTCGCACTTGTTGGGGCACTGGAAGACTTTCTTGCAGGGCGTTGAATTCTCCTGGGCGAAAGCTATATGATTCCTTTTATTATGGTCCTAAGTAACATTAGGCCTATGGTCGGTCCATATGTTGCAATTGATTGAGCAACGAGTTAAGTTTCCCTTACAAATGAATGGTTTGTTCCATGTCAAAGCCATGGATAAGTTTCCAAAAGGAACAAATTCCGAATTGCTCTGCCCTGGCATGAATTAATGGCTATGTTTGGTTCATGCCTTGAAAATGTTTTTAATCCAAGCATGATTTTTTTTCACAAACAATTAAAAAAACATATTTTAACCAATTTTCTTAACCATTATAACAGAAACGTTTTCAAAACCAATTGCAAACAGCCAATGCATCTCTCATTATTCAAAGGTGGTGGCTTAGACTTGGGGAAGGTCCCACACCGGATAAACGTTAAAGTGCGGTTGAAGTGGGCTGAAATAAGAAGAGACTCGGGTTACAGGAACAATCACGCAGCCGTGCGGTGGGCACAGAGCGAACTATTCTTTCGCCTTTTACTAAAGAATACCGTGTGCTCGCCGCAAACAACGGCATACGCCAATTTTTTATAGGGGTTTCAACCATCTGGGGAAATCCCTAAAGCAAAAGTCTAAGCTTATCTTTAAAAGAAAATGGTGTAGTTGTCACTACCAGAGAGAGATTAATGTCCAAGAAGGGAGGTATTTGAAAAGTCTCGGTTCTTTTTTGACGCAAATGTGACAAAGAACTGAAGAAGGAATAGCTAGGGGTTCGAGACTGGCACGTCGACGGCGGCAGAAGGGTCAAAGATATGGCCCTCTTAGATATTGATGCTTGCCTTTTTTGGCATTTTACTACATGGAGTGCTTCTATGTTAATGATATGAGTTGCTAGGCCAAGAAACAGCTTTATCAATGACAGCCTTACTCAGTATACATTTATCTATCAATGGACTATGCCCTCGTTGCTATATATTTTCCTGCATATTCTTATTTGGCCAGCAATTTTCCTTTTCTAAGTTTGTCTCAGAACTTCTCTTAGATAGGCCCTTCTTCTTGCCTACAGACCGCGAAGCTGCGCCATGAGCTCTAGGGCGAACTATTTATCTGCTTCTTACTGAAGAGTAAAGACCCACTCGACCAATGAATAATACTTGGTACTCGTCAGGATCAAAGCAATTAAAACCCTGTAATGCTGCAGATTCTCTAGCAAATGACGGTCATGTAACACAAACAAAGAAAGCACCATAGCACAATACTTATTCGCCTTGACAGGTTTAAGATCATTTTCCAGGTAAAGGAAAAAATCATATAGAGAATACGTCCCAGGTGAATGCTGAAACCAGTGTCAACTAAGTAAAAATTCAACATCTAAGAGGACAACGGTTGTCAACAAAGCAGAAATTGTGCGTGCAGTTTCACGCTTTTATATTTTGTATAGAAAACTCAATTAAACCTCAAAAAGTTGACAGCAGCCGTCATTTGCAGTTAGGAAAATCAAGAAGTGAACCAATTAGTCAGAAAATTCAACAGTATATGGAATGATGAGCGACAAAAACCCCAAGGTATCTGAGGAATGTGATACAAATTATAAGTCACATAGAGGGAGGCTGCTTTTACGAAGACAGCACCTTCTGAACCTCAACTGTGACCTCTTTGGGAGGTTTTTCTGCATGAAGATTGGCAACAATGCTCTTCTTGGAATAATAATCAACAACCTGCATTCCAAAGGTGAACAACCCATCACAGATCCAAGTAAAAACAGTTGGAAGAGTTCTATGAATGGTGCAAGAAAAAAATTTCACAAGACTCATCCAACATCAAACTGAAAAGAGGTTTTTGCCTCGTACAATATCATTTTAACCTCCTGACTCTCCTCTCCGGTAAAAACCTCCTCCCAGAACCTGACAGTGACACCCTCCAAACTTTTTTTGAAAGAGACCACACGTTTTTGTCTTGGTTCACTTAGTCATCAAAGAAGCCTGATACAATTCTCAACAAAAAATGACAGCAAAAGGTAACCCAAAAATATTCAAAATGCTATGACTGCATCAGTGCCCACCAAAATCTTCCTCCCTATTCCACAAAGAGGGAGTCCCCTAAAGAAAATCAAAATGCTTGGGATTCATCACTGCCCATCACACCCCTCACCCTCCAAAGCACAAAAGCAGAAAAAAAAAAAAAAAAAACCAACGTGGCACAAGAAAATCCTGTAACTAAAGTCTTTAACATCCCTCAATACAACATTTTTTAGGAACAAAAAAAAATCAGGTCGAACTTCAGTTGTGAGTACTTTTCAATGATTGGTTCTAAACAGACAGCAGATCATTGCAAAGTATCACAAAAAACTAAGAGTTCATATCTCCATTGATCTGGATTTGAGCAATCGAATCCTAAGAATCCAGCAAAGGCAGATATAAAGCATACCGGTTCAGTTTGCTTGTGAAATGCCTCCAGCCTTGATTTGAGAACAGCTGCAGTATCATCCTTGCGCTGAATCAATGGCTCTCCAGTAACCTTGGACAAACCAAAAAAGGAGAGTAAGTCATGTACTGCTTGAAACCCAAAAGACACCTCAATATACAGTAACAGAGCTCACCTAATGGATCATCATGATGAGCATACTAAAATCAACAGTTCTGTCTAAACGGGAATCAATGACTGTTCGGCCAAAAGAATTCAAAAAGAAACAGCCTTACATCATCGATGCCTGGAGCTTTGGGAGGCGCAAATTTTGTGTGGTAGGTTCTACCACTGGATGGGTGTATCCAACGACCAGTAATTCTCTCCTCCAGGATCGCATCATCAATTGCAAAGTTGAGCACCTTATCAACTTTGACTCCCTTCTTTTCTAGCATCTCATCAAGCTATACAGAGAAGATTGTGGGGAGGGGGCAAGCATCGCTAGAAATGTAAGTACGCACAAACAAATTTGAACAGATCAAATCAAGAAGAGGCAACAGTAATCAATATCTAGATAACAATGTGAAACCTTCTGTGCTTGAACCACAGTCCTCGGAAACCCATCAAGAATGAAACCTTTCTGACATGAGGGCTTCTTAAGAGCTTCATCTATAATGCCAACAACCAAGTCATCAGAAACAAGTTCTCCCTGCCAAATAGTTGCATAAAACCTTCTCAGCAACAAGAACTACGACAAAAGCTACTCTTCTCAATACAAATCAACTAAGCCTTCCAAACTAATCAAGGTTGGCTACGTAGATCTTTTTACTAAGATGGAAGCACATAAAACATATATTACAGCAAATAATACATCAAAAAAAGATTCTACCTTATCCATGGCCTCTTTAGCCTTAATCCCAAGTGGAGTTTTAGCAGCAACAGCAGCTCTTAACATATCACCAGTAGCCAAGTGGCACAAGCAGTACTCATCTTTGATTATTGGTGATTGAGTACCCTTTCCTGATCCAGGTGGGCCTGCATCATACAATTTGTCATGATTGTGAATATGAAGCTAGTCTATCAATCAAATATTAATGGATTTGCATCTACTAGGATGACTTACACACTCCCACCACACCTATCAATGTCATGAGTTAACATCTATTTTTTCTGAAAATAATCTGATAGGTGCCCAAGAAAGTGCAAGCAAAACCTTGTATTACTAAAAGACACAACAGAGGCAGATTTATTTATTTATAAAAAAAAGACGGATTTAAAAAAAAAAAAGAAAAAAAAAGCAAGCAATTGCCTGTATCCTCAACAACATGGCTGATAAAACTGTATATCCTTTAATGTTCTTAACCATTGTTAAGCTAGAAAGGTTGTTAAGTGTAAGTCACCAATTTATTCCCCACCTGCACCACTGTTCGTACTTTGCCAAGTGTGTTGTACAAAATTTGGAAGTCTCTTTCCTATTTTCTCTTTTAAAACAAAGCTTCAAAGTTGCAAGTAAAATGGTAGCATGTGATAGACTAAGGAAAGTCGATCTACAGTGAAATTTCAGCAGCAAGAAAAATTATGCACCATAAAAAAAAAAAAAAAAAAAAAAAGGCAAAATCCAGTTGCAGAAAAATACAATATAAACAAAACCCAGTTGAACATAGTCCAGATCCGAAAACAGCAGTTCCTCCTAACCGTAATTGTTTCCTTTTCACCTTATCTAATTCATTTACCGGTTGTTTAATTCATTTATCAAACCATGAAATTCAAATGTTTTCAACCGCTTTATTTCCTACATTTTCTCGGTGAACAAACGAAGTAAATGCATAAATCAAAACTCATAGAATCTCTAAAAACAAACATCTCAGCAAAATATTTCGCCCATTAGCCCCTAGGAATCGCAGTAAAAACCCCAAAAGCGTCAAACTTTGTCTCCACAAACACATTATATTCTCGGATCTGAAAAGATTTCAACATCAAGAGCCAATTTGAGACAGAGGAAAGACAAATACATAATTGAAGAACTGCTTATAATGTGTTTTCTTCAATACATAGCTATGAAAAATACCAATGAGAATGAGTCGCTTGTCGGGTTTGGAGGAGCACTTCATGCGACGGAGGAGCTCAGTCATGAGATCAACGGAGGGAACATCTTCCAAGCTCGCTGCTGCAGCGCTGGTCGCCATTAGTCCAGGCTAGGGTTTTTCTCTCTTCGGCAAAGCAGAGAGAGAGAGAGAGTGAGTGAGATTTTTTTGTGTCCTTCAGAGAGAAGAGAAAGTCGCAGGTTCTTTGCTTCGGACCTTCCAACGCTTCAAACTCAAGCAGCGGTCTGTCCAGGTTGTGCGCGAAATGACTGTTGTGCCCTTCAATTTTTTCTTGATATGCCGCGTGTCTCGCATTCTCTTGTTGGTTTAGGAAACAATCAACAAACACAAACATGTCTGTTCCTGCAAATCGCATACTTTTTACGGTGGGTTAAAAACCGTTAAACCCCAAAACCTTTTTAGCCTATTAAACGAAAAATAATTGGAAAACAAAAACACTTGTGTTTACTTTATGAATATCCTCTGATCCGATTGAAGGCTTCTAAATAGTTAGGTGCATTCATTTGGTTGAGGGGATTCTGGGAGTTTGGTGAATTCGTTAGCTTTAAGAGATCTATTTTCATTCCCGAGGAAGTACATATTTTGCCCGAATCTTGGTCACGGGTAGTTTCGTGCCTTAATTTGAAGGGCGTTGACAGTTTGGTGCATTTTGCGTAGTCAATGAATCAATAGAAAGAAAGCTCACACCACGGCTATGATCTCTTACCATCCAGTACTGCCACCAATCCTTTTGTGTGCTGCAGTATGGAGGTATAATGGGAATACGTGTAGAAATGTCAAGCTAAGGTTATATACACGCAAAGTAGGAGCAAAGTCGTGCAGAATTGCAGATATATTAAAGTGTAGTTTCCTACAATAACATACTAAAATTTTCATGGATAACGAACACAGAATACTGTTCTCAAACACAAAATTGGATCAAGACAAATTGCAGCACTTGCAAAGTTTTCAAGTTCACTCGGCATCTTCACTTTTTGACTTCTTCTTCTTCCTCTTTTTGCCATCACCAGCAGACTGCAGGTCCTCTCCATCTTCATCCTGGCTCTTCTTTTTCTTCTTCTTACCCGTTTCATCCTGCTCAGCAGTCAGACCATCCTGTTGCTCCATCTCTGAATCACTTTTGCGTTTCTCCTTCTTTTTCTTCTTCTCTGATTTAGCATCTTCCAGAGCTTCACCATTTGTCAGAGCAGCTGGGTTATCTACGGCCACAGACTCACCGTTCTCTGCAGCTGCAGTTTTTGATTTCTTTTTCTTGCTTTTCTTTGCTGATGCTTCTGTGGGCACTTCTTCGGTCTCCATCTCTGTGTCTACAAGAGCAATTGAAACGAGTTGTCAAGTAGTATGATCAGGAGAACCAAAACTTATGGTAAGTATGCAGACATCCAATGTCCTGAAACCAAATGCACCACAGAATAAATGCTACAATCTGAAGGCGAGGCAACCAAAATTCCCAGCACATCTCAACGGAGTGAGTCGTCCCGGTACAAGTGAATGCCCATGCTTGGTTCATAAACATACAATTATCGTACACAACCAGGTGTAGCGTAGCAACCAGAATTTCCTCATCCACTTTAAGTTAGTGGTCATACCAAGTTTGTCACACCAGAATGCAAGTAAAACTATAAGGCCCCAATGCTCCATCTCAAAATTATACAATCCTAGTATCTTATGCAATCATAGACTAGGTACTCATAAATTTATGGACCACCTTACCTTTGTTTTGAACACTTTCAATTGCATCTTTCATCACATCAATGTTTTTGCGGGGTGCAACTCCCTTGTCATAAAAGTCGAGTCGCTCCTCAACTTGTTCACGAAGTTTCTCGCCAAAAACAGTAGTACTCCCCTCTGCATCAAAAGATAAGGCAACAAAATCATTTCAAACAGGGGCACAAGCTGCAAGTATCCAGATTGCTCTTTAAAAACATTAAAAGAGCACCTGAAAAGCAGTCAATGCGCGATGCAATAGAGCACTTGTTTGCAAGATAACGAGCCATTCTGCCCTTGTTCTTTGCAGACGCTCGACCAATGAAAGAGGAATGAAATATCAGACCATACTTGGGCGTGTTTCCTCTAGTTTTCAATGCCCTGAAGAGAATAATAAATGAGGGATTCAGGGTATATGATTTCAAATTCTTAGGGAACGTATCTCACAAAATAATACAGCAGAAGTAAAGACATCTAGATAAGACAATATCAACTAGGCAGGACTTTAGCATTCTCACTCGGAATGGAACCCGAGCTAGTGCAAAGAAAAATGAACGAGTTTCAAAATTTTGAGTCGAGCTGTTTCATAAGATTCAGTAGCCGTTCTTCCAATATATGAATATATCAGGTTATAGTTAAAACCTGAAGAGAGCCTTCTCTGCACCAAGGATCTGAAGGGTAGAAGAAGGGCACTTGGCCAAATTTGTTAGACTACCAGCATGAGAAATTAAGCGCGCACCAACAACTTCACCAATTAAAGAGGCCAAATTTGGTGCAATGTCATTCATCTTAGCAACCAGATAATCATAAAGCTTCCTCCTATACTCAGACAGGTCCATTACCCTCTGTGCAAATTGGTGGACATTAATCAAATCAATTGGCGACAAATCCTGTCCTGCAGGAAATTGGCAAACACACAAGTCAATAAAGGACAATCTACAGAACACAAGTAGTAGAGTAGGGGATCTCTACCCATGGAAGCCTTGGCAGCATCTACAATCTCCTTTGCCTTGTCCTCGTCTCCAACTACGTCTGTTAAGCCTGGGATACTTTCGTCACACAACTTCGACTTATCCTCTATATATTTTGCAACTTTTGCGTACAGGTAGTTGTCATTGATTATCTTCACCAATTCAGGAAAATGCCACGAGTACCATTCTCTGCATTACAGCAAGGGAACAGCAGTGGTTACATGCATGTTTTTTTTTTTGGCAGGGGGGGGGGCCGGGAGCCACTTTAAATGTCCACAAAACAATAAATATCAAAATTTTCAGCATTAAGGAAGAAAATCTTTCAAACATGGGTAGAGAGGAAAACTAATAGTATGATGTGTAGTTTCAAGACCATAAAACATTGATGTAGAAATGTGAACAACATACCTGACTCTCATGGAGAAGGAGTTGACATCCTTGTCGAGAGTATCGAGAAGGAAGATTGCTTGAATCACCATATTGTCAACACGGTTAACATTGAACTTGACTTTTGCCCTGCTGTAACTATGTCCCAAACCAAGTTGGGCTTTTTCCAAGTCTCCAGGCTATATGAAATGGAAGACAGAGGAGGAAGAAGATAGTCTATAAGAAGAAGAACAAGTCCATATATTGCACAACAACAAAACAGGGCCACTTGAAACCAAAATCGGGATACTAACGAAAAAAATCCTACCTTTAGGTCCTTTAAAAACCGATCAAAATGTAGCCGCACGCCACGAAGAAGCTCATGAACAAAGTCACCACTTTCACAAGGAATTTTAGTCACTTCATGGATATGTGATCCAACTTTAGTATCCACAATTCCTAATCTGAACTTTGGCTTCTTACTTTCCTTGACTTTTGGGAGATTAAGCTCCAGAAAACTTCTCAACTCGTCAGTCATTAGCCCTTGAACCCAAAAACACAAGTTAAGTAAAAAATATTGTACCTTAAGCATGAAAGCAAAATCCCAGAAAACACGACATTGGGAATAAAGCTCTAATAGTACACGCAGTAGGCGCACAACAAAACCAGAAACAACTGAGTATTATACCCCAAATGACAGGTAACATGACTGCGGGACATAATAAAACACTCTTTGGTGGCTGAAGAAATTACAAAAGGGGTCCGAGTATTCAATGTCTCAAAAAGAAAAAGAATAAAAGAGCAAATACAAGGGTCACATCTTGGCCTGCCATTCTCCCATCAATCAAAGAAGAGGGAAATGCCGATTAAATCCAACAACACCACGCATAATCAATTGAAAGAAGCTAAATGATCAATTTCCACATAGTTGATGGGACAACCAAAACAACACTCAGCTTCGTATCAAAAATTCATCCGTTACGCACAGGGGCTAACACAACCAAAAGACACCACAAAACATAGGCAGAAGCCACTTTCATACGAAGTAGGAAAATCAGCGGTAAGTAGGAACCCAGAAAACCTTTACTAGAATAACGAAAAACCAAAAGCCAACCAAGAGGAATCGAAGTTTTGGGCAGCTCACCTTCCGAAATGGCATTGCACTGGTTGAGGGCGTCGAGGGCGGACTCGAAAGGATGAAAGGCCGTGAGCTGCACGACCTTCCCGAACCGGTTCAGGTCAGACACGGAGTTCCGGACGGCTTCGGTGTTCTGCCCAATCTCGTCAAGGCCGTGCGCGAGGAACAGGGCGTACCCAGAAGCCGACTCGTATAGAAGATACAACGCCATTGCACAATCAATATCAGGTTAAACAACTAAGAAAGCTCGTATTTTTCTTCGACTACGGCGAAGCCCCCCCTCTCTCTCTCTCGCTCGCTGTCTCTGAGAGTGCGTTAACACAGTAAGAATCGGCGGGGAATAAAGAGAGAAAGAGAAGCGGGCATTTTAGGTCAGGGTTTAGGGTTTTCGGTAAAGGATTACCGTTTGCATGTGTAGGGTCTTTATAGCTTAGACGGTATAGTGATGGCGTGTGTTAGATCCGAATACTGAAGTTGATGGCGTTTAATCCAACGGTCGATAGGGAGTGAAAAAATCAATGGATTATGACAGTTTCGTGAACAATTTTTGCTTTTTTTTTTTTTTTTTTTAAGTTCAACAGCACTGTAAATTTTGAGTAGTGGAGTTCTGAAGCCACACATATCAAGTAAGTCTAGCATTGTTGTTGGATGGTCTTAACAAATTATTTATACCTGAAGAGATTTAAACCTGAAACCTCAAAGAGAGTATACCTTTAAACTTCATGTCTTAATCATTTAAACCAAATCCTTCTCCTTAATACAACTAAATTCAAATAAATTAAAGGCTAAAATATTAACCTAGAGACAAAAATTTGGACATGTGCTGTGTTTTTATTAGATATGACGTGGATGGTTTTGACAGATCAACATAGTTCTTAGTTTGTGGACATATTATAGATGGAGGGCATTTTTTAGAAAAGAATAGAACCATAGGGCTAGTGGCAAAAAAAATTGAACCATAGGGGCTTTTTCTAGATAAGGCCATACCACAAGGCCGCACTTAGGTGACGTTCGGCTGTGAAAATTTTAGAGTATTAAAGTTGGTGAAAAAGTGTAGAGAGAGATGATTGAAATTAATTTTTTATATTTATTTAGAATGAAAAGTGATGATTTGATGAGAGAAGAAAATTTTAGGAATTATTTTATTGGGATGAAAATTTTGAGTGCCGAATACTCTCTTAATATTTTAGCCTAAATAATTAGAAAAAAAAAAACCTCCCATAAATTACTACCCATAATTTAACGAATTGAACAACTTTAACCAAATAAGGTAGATGTTTCAGCTATTATGTTCATCTAATACAAACTATCGGTACAAGTTGTAAGGGCTATGTTATTTTTATTTTGGGGGCAACATAAGTTTTTTTTTGGTAAGTGAAGTTTTTTTTATAGATCCATTAGTGAAGTTTTTTTATATTGGTTTTGTCGATTAGACTTCACTCGGGCCACATGCACCTCTGGGTGCTAAGAGTTGTGCAAATTATAGAATGGGTGCAACCAAACGGTCCCAAAGGGCCGCGCTTGGGTTGGGTGGCCCTCCATCGGAACCTAGACGGGCCGAAACAGCTGCAGATTCGTGCCCTCTCCAACGGTGCATTCTTGTTCTCATCCCCATTCGATTTGTAAGGCACTGAGAGCCACAGCAGATTGGAGGAGAGGGAGGCCGATGCGTCAATCAGTTCAACAGCATCACATACCATCTTGAATCTGAACACAGGTAATCATTCTTCCTTCTTCTCGCCCAAAGCAATCGGCTTTTATCTCAATCAAATCAAATGCTTCGTTTACTTTGCATAAAACTGCCCCAAGAAGTAAGGCACAGAGCTTCACCACTTAGCCGTGGCAACCTGTTCTCAACTTCCTCTCGCAAACCCAACTCAGGACTCTCCAATTCCAAGGACCCACGAGCTCTGACAGTCTCCTTCCTCCAAAACTCATGTGGGTTGTCCGTGGAATCGGCCATTTCAGCGTCCAAGAAGCTGAACATTGGGAACGCGGAGAATCCCAACTCAGTTCTTGATCTGTTGAGAACTCACGGTCTGACACAGACTCATATCAGAAACTTAATTAGCAGTCGTCCAATATTGCTTTTGGCTGATTTAGGGAGTACGCTTAAGCCTAACATAGAGTTGTTTGAATCCTTGGGTTTTTCGGGCCCTAGCCTTTCCAAAATGCTGAGCAAAGAACCACGGATGCTAGAAAGTGATGCATACACTACGGTTAAGTTTTTTAGAGAGCATGGTTTCAGTGATGAGCAAATATCGACTCTGACCACGAAGCGTCCCACGTTGTATACGTTCAATGCACAAAAAATCTTTAAGCCGAAGTTAGAGTTTCTCAAATCTTTGGGCTTGTCAGATTCTGAGATCGCAAAGCTTTTATCTGCAGAGCCTTATATTTTAGAGAGGAGCCTCGAAAATCACCTCATTCCTTGTGTTCAAGAGCTTAGGCAGATTCTTGATACTAATGAGAATGTCTTAAAGGCTATGAAGGCATGCTACTGGTTAATCGAGTATGATGTGGAAAAAGTGCTAAGACCAAACATATCAATGTTAATGAAGCATGGCGTACCCCGGGCAATGGTTTTAAAGATATTCTTGATTCAGCCAAAAGCCCTGCTTCTGAGGAGTCATCGGTTTAGTGAGGTTGTTAGTGAAGTTATGAAACTGGGGTTTGACCCCAATAATATTCTATTTGTTCTAGCAATTCGTTCCATGGCAGTAATGAGTAAAACACTGTGGGAGCAAAAGCTGGAAGCTTATAGAAGTTTTGGTTTGACTAAGGATGAGATTTATTCAGCATTCAAACGGCAACCCATGTGCATGATTTCTTCAGAGATGAAGATCAAGAAGTTGTTGGGTTTCTTTGTGAGCAAACTAAAGATGACACCTTCGATGATTTCCAAGAATCCAAATCTTCTCCTGCTTAGCTTGGAGAAGCGGATTATTCCAAGGTGTTCTGTTCTTCAACTTTTGATGTTGAAGGGGTTGATTGGGGAAAATACTAGCATTGTTAACATGTTCAGAATGAGTGAGCAGAAATTCGTGGACAAGGTAGTGAGCAAGTATCAAAATGAAGTTCCAGATATTATTAGAGCGCACCAAGGGAAGATAGAATTTGAAGGGTTCCTCTTTGATTTGAAAATGTGAGTAATACTGATATCATCAAATATTTGGGCATTGACAGAAAAGACCATGATTTCAGATGAGTCAGTTATGCTGCCATTGGGCTGCTTATGCTATCCACTGAATGCAATGATGATTTTAATTCTAGGGCTTCTCAACAGCTGCATTTAGTTTAATCCATTTGCTTTGTACACAAGGAATAGAAGCTGGTCAAAGTTGAGCTGAAACTTCTATACAGCGGACCCTGTGTGCCTTCTTTCCAGGGAAATGTTTGGCACTCACAATTTGACATTACAATCGAGGACAAATAAACCTTGGCCGGTTCTAATTACACCAGAAGATGGTGTTGTTTGTAAAATGATTACACATATCAGGACCTTGTAGAATGTTCAGGTGTGATCAGATTTTGCTTGGAAACCTTACATTTTGAGGTTTTATTATTTCTTCAAAGTACCTCTTAGGAGTTTATTTTTCTGTTTGCAGTTTTTTCACCTTGCATTGACCTCTGAATATCTGTGCTGTTGTTGTTGATGGATTTTAAATCTAATCTTTTTGTCATCCTTAAGAGTTTTTTGAGAATGAGATTTTGTGATTTAATTCAGGATTCTTCTTTTATATTTGACTAGTACTTCTTCAGTCTTCACTAATTTCACGGCATCATAATATGAAACATTAAATGGGAAATTAAAGCCTCTCAGCTAGTCAGCCCTGTCCAGTTAAGAATCATAAGACTTTGATCTCTTGGTACACAATCCACTTATTGTTTGATGGCTAGGGTATGACTAAGGTGCTTGTATAAAGTAGCACCTGTTTGGGGCTTTCCTATGATCCAAAAGTAAATGTTTAGTTCTGTGTTGTGTTGTCTTAAGGCTGGACTTGAGATCCTCCATTGCTTTCGAACCTCCCTGAAAGTGTCCAGTCTAGTGGTCGAAGGTGTAAGTTTCCATGGTAGGTGTCATTACATTTTTTAATGTAGCTTCTAGACAGTGGTATTCCTCCAATTGGCTAGGTTACAAACAGCTACCGTGGGGACTTTTATTAGCAGAAATAATTAACATTAAACGCTGTTTTTATCCTTCTCATCTGCAACTACTTTTATGTTTTTGGTCTGTCAGCCTTGTTCGTCCTTGAATTCAGTCTTGTCCCATTATTGTTTTTGCTTTCTATCTGAGCTTTACCGTTCCTCCAAAACCCAGTTACACAAGGCAATTCCGGCCTTATTTTCTAGAATGACCATATGAGCATTTCTCTCTTTGTGTATACGCCCTCCCAGAATCCGAATATCAAATCACTCTTCAACAAATAACAATAACCGTTCCTAGTATTAGTTGCCTATAAGTTTGTATTGCTTTCTGTATAAGGGCGGATTTATGTTGAATTGTTTGAAAGCCTGTGCAAATGAGGTGAGAAGCTTGGAAAGTTACTCTGAGAACACCATTATCCTCAAAGAGAGCGATGTTGGCATCGGAAAAACAGTAGGGGCGTGGAAGGGCATAAATTATTCAAGAACTTCTGGGAACTGCTCAACTTTGAAACCTTCAAATGCAGGATTTCTGGACAGGCATAGGTGTTGTAGAACATCCTACACTTTTTTTTATAAAAAAAAAAAAAACCTGTTAGCATTTTGTCTTTGTTTTGCTTCTTCCAAAACATTTTCTAGGTATATAATTTGTTATGCAGTGTCTTGTTGTAGAAGCCGGTTGGGCCACCTCGCCTGGCCCAGCTGAATGGCGATTTAACAAGCGCTGCTTCTCGACCCCAAAATCTGGATAACAATGCATGTTGATGAACTCACCTCCTGATGCTTTTTCGCACGAGTATTGAAATTTTAGAAGGTTTAAGCCTTATTCTGAACTTATGCTTGTGGCCTCGGCTTGGCACAAGCTAAGTGAAAGGAAAGCCCAGACGACCATTTGGTATCTTGCTGCTCTTTATAGATCATCTGCCGATGGACCAAAATTGTAGCAAAACATCGTGATTACAAAAAGAAAGGAGAACGTGAACATGTGTGTATGATGCCCTCTTAGACTTTGTCCATGTGCTAACAATTGTGCTCATGTAAAACTCTGATACAGGCTCGGTAAGTTTGAGAGTATCTAAAATATGCTCTTCACTGATTGTTTTCCATGGGCTATTTATGCAAGGGTGGAGCTGAGGGATCCTATGATAATGTAGGAGATCTTTTATGAAAATAAAATCTCAATGGTAGGTCCATTTATATTATAATTATAGAAAGCAGAGGCAAGTTGCAATCCTTCCTCAATGATTCCAAAGGTGAAACCATGAAATGGTCGGTCCCATCTTTGCACTGAAGAATGGGGCACATGATGTGAGAGCCTATATTGTCCAATTTCAACACCCTCCTTGTTCAGTCTTATCTCAGTCCTCATTTATTACATCTTGAATGCTCTTTTCCTCTGTAAACCTAATCTTGGTCTGGAGCTCTAAATGCCCAAGAATCAGGGTTGCAAATTACAGTGGGAAGCGTACAGAGTACTAGCGTCACTGGGATGATAGATAGTCAAGTCTCTTTTCGATTTATTGCTGTGCGTTAGGGAGCGCCCAGGGCATGGTCTACACAGTCATTTCCTTTACCCATGTGGTGCCTTTTTTTTGTCACTTTGGTTTCCACTCATTAGTCTTTCTTCAGAGCTTGAATTTACTCTGTGGATAGCCAATCTTTGTCCAAATAATAGGAATGGATTATCAGTTGTAGGTCCTGTACCATATGTTATTCTAAATTAGGTGCACTTAGCCACCAAGATGCCTGCCGATTTAAATTGGCAACTCACTTTTGGAAGGCTTGAATTTTGGGTTGCAAGTAAAACGAACGTAAGTTTTACCCCGACAAGGAAACTGGGAGATTATTTGACATAATCTTTATGATCATAAGCTTTGAGGTCCTTTAACTTGAAGGGTTGTCCTGGATCACTTGTGCTGAATCCTGGCATGTGCTCTGACGCTCTGACGCTAGTATCCACCACATTTCGCTTTGGAAGTGCTCTTACTACCATATGAAATGTCTTCAAAGCAAAACTTCCGAAAGCATTAGGTGACTCAAGGATGTGGGGCACTTCAATATCATCAAGCAAGTTCTGGGCAATGGCCTAGGTTCTGATATTTTTCACATTTACGGTTCAAGCCCCAACCCAATATATCTCTTAAGCTGGGTCCCAACTCCCAAATGCAGAACAAGACCAATGATCTATAGAGCGGCTTGAGCCTAGAAGGATAAGATATACCAAGGGATCCGAGCTTGAGTTTAGTGTGTGCTTAAGCTGCACAAGCCTCTTGTCTGAGTAGTTTTGACTTGATCCCTATCCTAAATGTGAGCTCTATAGAGAGCTCAGTGTAGGGGACATGGTGGCCATTCCAAGGCTCTTATCACCTGACCTCAAACTGCAAATTATGGAGGTTTCACGGTGTGTGGATACTCAGTCCATATTAAAATGTCTGACCAGTAAAACTTGCCAAGACAGATTGCATGGGTTAAATGAGCATTTGCTGATATTTTATTAGACACAGACCGTCAAGTTATAGTCCACTAGCGAGCTCAAGTTCCAAGATCTTGTTTGTTAAATGAGGTCGAGTTATAGTTCATAGGACACATGAGCAAACCATATCATGTTTGATGTCTCAGAATTCCAAAGAACGGTAACAGAAGTCTTTATTTGAGGCCTACAACGTTAATTATTATAAATGAACTGCAAGTGACGTGCAATTCCTGTGTCTTATGGACTCCCTAAGACGTTAATGATTATAAATAAACTGCAAGCACTTGGAAACAGAAGACAAAACAAAAAAGACAAACAAAACAAAACAAAAAATAAATCAGATCCAAGATGAAATGACAATGTAATTAAAACCGAAAGACAAGGTCAGATTCAAAATACTTCTGCTGACTGCTGAGACTCTGAAGTCTAGGACTAGGAACAGAGTCTAGACAGAGTAACAGATTTGACTACGTTTTAAGTTGTCGCTTGGACTGCTGCTACAACAATGTCACTTTCTCTTGTTCACTGCTCAATGAGAGTAAGGAGGTGCCCGCACAAGAAAAAGAAGATTGTGTGAGAATTTTTACTTCCAATGGAGGTAAAACTGAGAGTCTGAGACCCACCCTAATAAATGATAAAGATGGAGAGACAGAACTCGCAATCTCAGAGAAAAAAAGGCCATGCGGAAGCACTAAATGCAACAAAGCCGGGTATGCTACTTCTCGTATTCCTAACTTCAATCAAGAAAGCACGGATTTTTTTATTTATTGCTAGTATTTTCTAGTTCTTGGCACATTTTAGCTCTATCAATGTAGGAGTTCAGTCTCTGTTTTCACTCTGTTTCTCCTTTCTAATCTCTGAGGAGCTCTCTCTTTTCTTTTCTTTCAGCAAGCGGCGTGAAACTTGCTCAACAACTCAATATTCACTGAAATATACTTTTGAGCTTGTGAGGTATAGTTGGCAGCTCTAATATGTATCTTACGGTACCTGGTTTTCCTTATGCCGTAACTCCTCTTGAACTTCGCAAGATCAGTCTCTGTTTCGCTGAAGAAGTTTTTCCTGCTTTATTCATTATCAAAATGACGGGTTATGCGGGGTTCTCTCACTCAGTTGTTTGTTGACAATACATGATTGTTACAAGAGCAAGCGAGTTTTCATGGGGTGGTGTCGCGTTTTCTTTGTTTTTTGCTTTACATGGAGTTTATTTCTGCTCTTTATCGTCACAGTAAACAACACATGCCAAGACAATTTTATCACTGAGCCCAGAATTGTGGGCGATAAGCTTGCCATAGTTAGTGACTTCAACGGGTTCGCCATTCCGAATCAAACTTTATCTGATGGCTTCTCTATGAACTCTCTTTGTGGCCACCCTGGCGAGACTAACCAGCTTGAGAGCTCTCAGTCTGGTCTCTTTGGGAATTTGGGGTCCATTTTCGGACAAAATTCACCGCCTTTCTTTGCTCGAGTATATGGATTTGAGTTCAAATTGTCTTTTCGGTTCGGTTCCTCCTAAGATTTCTACAATGTGAATCTGCAATCTCTTAAACTGGACGGCAATCTTTCTTTATGACCGTCCCCACTTGGTTTGATTCCTTATCAAATCTGAGGACTCTAAGCTTGAGGAGCAACCAGTTTAAAGGTCCATTCCATCTTCAATCCTGAGAATCGCAACTCTCACTGGTCTTTATCATGTCTAGCAATGATTTTTAAATTATTATTATTATTTTTTATATCATAATAACTATAAAATAATATTATTTAATTTAATAAAATGTAAATAATTCCACGGGTTAATCCACCAAACAATCCCTCACAATAAAATAATATTTAAATCTTAAAATTTTAAATTATGAAATTTGATTAAACCTAAACCAAGACCAAAACCAAACCCTTTTTCCAACACATTATCCGACGTCGGGTGCAACCCAAACGGTCCCTCCAGCACCTAGACTTGGGTTGGGTGGCCCTCCATCAGCACCTAGACGGGCCAAAACAGCTCCTCATGCCCGTGCATTCATTACTTCATACATTCGATTGTAAGGCGCTTGTAGAGCCACAGCCAGAGCAGAGTGGAGGAGAGGGAGGCCGATGCTTCAATCAGTTCAACAGCATCGCATACCATCTTGAAATCTGAACCCAGGTATTCATTCTTCCTTCTTCTCGCCCAAAGCAACCGGCTTTTATCTCAATCATATCAAATGCTTCGTTTTTTTGGCATAAAACTGCCCCAACAAGTAGGTCACAGAGCTTCACCACTTAGCCGTGGCAACCTGTTCTCAACCTCCTCTCGCAAACCCAGCTCAGAACTCTCCAATTCCAAGGACTCACCAGCTCTGACAGTCTCCTTCCTCCAAAACGCATGTGGGTTGTCCGTGGAATCGGCCATTTCAGCGTCCAAGAAGCTGAACATTGGGAACGCGGAAAATCCCAACTCAGTTCTTGACCTGTTGAGAACTCACGGTCTGACGCAGACTCATATCAGGAACTTAATTAGCAGTCGTCCACTATTGCTTTTGGCCGATTTAGGGAGTACGCTTAAGCCTAACATAGAGTTGTTTGAATCCTTGGGTTTTTCGGGCCCTAGCCTTTCCAAAATGCTGAGCAAAGAACCACGGATGCTAGAAAGTGATGCATACACTACGGTTAAGTTTTTTAGGGAGCATGGTTTCAGTGATGAGCAAATATCGACTCTGACCAGGAAGCGTCCCACGTTGTATACGGTCAATGCACAAAAAATCTTTGAGCCGAAGTTAGAGTTTCTCAAATCTTTGGGCTTTTCAGATTCTGAGATGGCAAAGCTTTTGTCCGCAGAGCCTTATATTTTACAGAGGAGCCTCGAAAATCACCTCATTCCTTGTGTTCAAGAGCTTAGGCAGATTCTTGATACTGATGAGAATGTCTTAAGGGCTATGAAGGCATGCTACTGGTTAATCGACTATGACGTGGAAAAAGTGCTAAGACCAAACATATCAATGTTAATGAAGCATGGCGTACCCCGGGCAATGGTTTTAAAGATATTCTTGATTGAGCCAAAATCCCTGCTTCTGAGGAGTCATCGGTTTAGTGAGGTTGTTAGTGAAGTTATGAAACTGGGGTTTGACCCCAATAATATTCTATTTGTTCTAGCAATTCGTTCCATGGCAGTAATGAGTAAAACACTGTGGGAGCAAAAGCTGGAAGCTTATAGAAGTTTTGGTTTGACTAAGGATGAGATTTATTCAGCATTCAGACGGCAACCCATGTGCATGATTTCTTCAGAGATGAAGATCAAGAAGTTGTTGGGTTTCTTTGTGAGCAAATTAAAAATGACACCTTCGACGATTTCCAAGAATCCATTTCTTCTCCTGCTTAGCTTGGAGAAGCGGATTATTCCAAGGTGTTCTGTTCTGCACCTTTTGATGTTGAAGGGGTTGATTGGGGAAAATACTAGCATTCTTAACATGTTCAGAATAAGTGAGCAGAAATTCGTGGACAAGGTAGTGAGCAAGTATCAAAATGAAGTTCCAGATATTATTCGAGCGCACCAAGGGAAGATAGAATTTGAAGGGTTCCCCTTTGATTTGAAAATGTGAGTAATAATGATATCATCAAATATTTAGGCATTGACAGAAAAGACCATGATTTCAGATGAGTCAATTATGCTGCCATTAGGCTGCTTATGCTATCGACTGAATGCAATAACGATTTTAATTCCAGGGCTTCTCAACAGCTGCATTTAGTTTAATCCATCTGCTTTGTACACAAGGAGTAGAAGCTGGTCAAAGTTGAGCTGAAACTTTTATACTGCGGACCCTGTGTGCCTTCTTTCCAGGGAAGTGCTTGGCGCTCACAATTTGACATTACAATCGAGGACAAATAAACCTTGGCTGGTTCTAATTACACCAGAATGTTGATGTTGTTTGTAAAATGATTACACATATCAGGACCTTGTAGAATGTTCAGGTGTGCTCAGATTTTGCTTGGAAACCTTACATTCTGAGGTTTTATATCATTTCTTCAAAGTACCTCTTAGGAGTTTATTTTCGTTTGTTTTTCTGTTTGCAGTTTTTCCCCCTTGCATTAACCTCTGAATATCGGTGTTGCTGTTGTTGATGGATTTTAAATCTAATCTTTTTGTCATCCTTAGAGTTCTTTGAGAAAGAGATTTTGTGATTTAATTCTGGATTCTTCTTTTATATTTGACTAGTACTTCTTCAGTCTTCACTAATTTCACGGCATCATAATATGAAACATTAAATGGGAAATTAAAGCCTCTCAGCTAGTCAGCGCTGTCCAGTTAAGAATCATAAGACTTTGATCTCTTGGTACACAATCCACTTATTGTTTGATGGCTAGGGTATGACTAAGGTGCTTGTATAAAGTAGCACCTGTTTGGGGCTTTCCTATGATCCAAAAGTAAATGTTTAGTTCTGTGTTGTGTTGTCTTAAGGCTGTACTTGAGATCCTCCATTGCTTTCGAACCTCCCTGAAAGTGTCCAGTCCAGTTGTCGTAGGTGTAAGTTTCCATGGTAGGTGTCATTACATTTGTTAATGTCGCTTGTAGACAGTGGTATTCCTCCAATTGGCTAGGTTACAAACAGCTACCGTGGGGACTTTTATTTGCAGAAATAATTAACATTAAATGTTGTTTTTATCCTTCTCATCTGCAACTACTTTTAATGTTTTTGGTCTGTCAGCCTTGTCCGTCCATTCAGTCTTGTCCTATAATTGTTTTTGCTTTCTACCTGAGCTTACCGTTCCTCCAAAACCCTGTTACACAAGGCATTTCCGGCCTTATTTTCTAGAATGACCATATGAGCATTTCTCTCTTTGTGTGTACGCCCTCCCAGCATCCGAATATCAAATCACTCTTCAACAAATAACAATAACCTTTCCTAGTATTAGTTGCCTATCAGTTTGTATTGCTTTCTGTGTATGTTGGCAAAGCAAAGCCCTTTGAATTTAAGGTGAATTGTTTGAAAGCCTGGGCAAATGAGGTGAGAAGCTTGGAAAGTTACTCTGAGAAACGTTGTCATCCTCGAAGAGAACGATGTTGGTATTGGAAAAACAGTAGGGGCGTGGAAGGGCATATATTGTTCAAGAACTTCTGGGAACTGCTCAACTTTTGAAACCTTCAAATGCAGGATTTCTGGACAGGCATGGCTATCGTAGAGCATCCTACACTTTTTTTTTTTTTTTAACCTGTTAGCATTTTGTCTTTGTTTTGCTTCCAAAACATTTTCTAGGTATATAATTTGTTATTCAGTGTCTTGTTGTAGAAGCCGGTTGGGCCACCTCGCCTGGCCCAGCTGAATGGCGATTTAACATGCGCTGCTTCTCGACCCCAAAATCTAAATCTGGATAACAATGCATGTTGATGAGCTCACCTCCTGATGCTTTTTCGCACGAGTATTGAAATTTTAGAAGGTTTAAGCCTTATTCTGAACTTATGCTTGGGGCCTCTGCTTGGCACAAGCCGAGTGAAAGGAAAGCCCAGACGTCCATTTGGTATCTTGCTGCTCTTTATAGATCATCTGCTGATGTACCAAAATTGTAGCAAAACATTATGATGACAAAAAGAAAGGAGAACGTGAACATGTGTGTATGATGCCCTCTTAGACTCTGTCCATGTGCTAACAATTGTGCTTGTGTAAAACTCTGATACAGGCTCGTTAAGTTTGAGAGTAGCTAAAATATGCTCTTCACTGATTGTTTTTCATGGGCTATTTATGCAAGGGTGAAGATGAGGGATCCTATGATAATGTAGGAGATCTTTCAATGGTAGGTCCTTATTCCTTTATATTAAAATGATAGAAAGCAGATGCAAGTTGCAATCCTTCCTCAATGATATAATATGGTTATAATATCTTGATTGAATGAATTATTTTGATGAAGACATATCATGATTCCAAAGGTGAAACCATGAAATGGTCGGTCCCATCTTTGCACTGAAGAATGGGGCACATGATGTGAGAGCCTATCTTGTCCAATTTCAACACCGTCCTTGTTCAGTCTTATCTCAGTCCTCATTTATTACATCTTGAATGCTCTTTTCCTCTGTAAAACCTAATCTCGGTCTGGAGCTCTAAATGCCCAAGACTAAGGGTTGCAAATTACAGGGGGAAGCGTACAGAGTACTAGCGTCACTGGGATGCAAGATGGTCAAGTCAATTTTCGATTTATTGCTGTGCGTTGGGGAGCGCCCAGCGCATGGTCTACACAGTCATTTCCTTTTACACGTGGTGCCATCTTTTCTCTCACTTTGATTTCCACCCATTAGTCATTCTTCAGAGCTTGAATTTGCTCTGTGGATAGCCAATCATTGTCCAAATAATAGGAATGGATTATCAGTTGTAGGTCCTGTACCATATGTTATTCTAAATTGGGTGCATTTGGCCAATTAAGATGCCTGCTGATTCAAATTGGCAACTCACTTTGGAAGGCTTGAATTTTGGGTTGAAAGTGGGAGTTCTTTGACATAAGCTCTGAGGACCTTTAACTTGAAGGGTTGTCCTGGACCACTAGTGCTGAATCCTGGCATGTGCTCTGACGCTAGTATTCACCACATGTCGCTTTGGAAGTGCTCTTGTTACCACATGAAATGTCTTCGAAGCAAAACTTCCGAAAGCATAAAGTGACTTAAGGTAGGGGGGCACTTCAATATCATCAAGCAAGTTCTGGGCAATGGCCTAGGTTCTGATATTTTTCAAATTTATGGTTCAAGCCCCAGCCCCAGAGTACTATTTTGGTCTCCAACCCAATAGATCTCTTAAGCTGGGTCCCAACTCCCAAATGCAGAACAAGACCAATGATCTATAGGGCGGCTTGAGCCTAAAAGGATAAGATATACCGGGGGATCCGAGCTCGAGCAGTTGAGCTTATTGTGTGCTTAAGCTACACAAACCTTTTGTTTGGGTAGTTTCACTTCGTCCCTACCCTAAATGCGAGCTCTATAGAGAGCTCCGGGTAGGGGACATGGTGGCCATTCCAAAGCTCTTATCACCTGACCTCAAACTGCAAATTATGGAGGTTTCACGGTGTGGATGCTCAGTCCGTATTAAAATGTCTGACCAGTGAAACTTGCCAAAACAGGATTGTATGGGTTAAATGAGCATTTGCTGATATTTTATTAGACACAGACTGTCATGTTATGGTCCACTAGCGAGCTCAAGTTCCAAGATCTTGTTTGTTAAATGAGGTCGAGTTATAGTTCATAAGGCACATGAGCAAACCATATCATGTTTGATGCCTCAGAATTCCAAAGAACGGTATCCAAGCCTTTATTTGAGGTCTATAACGTTAATTATAATAAATGAACTGCAAAGTGACATGCAATTCCTGTGTCTTGTGGACTTCTAAGCGCTTGGAAACAGAAGACAGGAGAAATATACGAAAGAAAAAAGACAAACAAAACAAAACAAAAAAGAAATTAAGGTTCAAGATGAAATGACAATGTAATTACAACCGAAGACAAGGTTAGATTCAAAATATTTCTGCTGACTGCTGAGACTCTTGAAGTTTAGGACTAGGAACAGAGTCCAGACAGAGTAACAGATTTGGCTACGTTTTAAGTTGGCTCTTGGACTGCTGCTACAAGATTGTCACTTTGTCTTGTTCACTGCTCAATGAGAGTAAGGAGGTGCCCGCACAAGAAAAAGAAGATTAAGTGAGAATTTTTACTTCCAGTGGAGGTACAACTGACACCCACCCTAATAAATGATAAAGATGGAGAGACAGAACTCCCAATCTCAGAGAAAAAAGGCCATGTGGAAGCACTAAATGCATCAAATCGGGTATGCTACTTTTCATATTCCTAACTTCAATCGAGAATGCTCGGATTTATTTATTTATTTATTTTATTGCTAGTATTTTCTAGTTATTGGCACATTTTAGTTCTTTCTATCAATGTAGGACTTCAGTCTCTGTTTTCACTCTGTTTCTCCTTTCTAATCTCTGAGGAGCTCTCTCTTTTCTTTTCTTTTTCAGCAGGCGCCGTGAAACTTGCTCAACAACTCAATATTCACTGAAATATACTTCTGAGATTGAGAGTTATAGTTGGCAGCTCTAGTATGTGTCTTACGGTAGCTGGTAACTCCTCTTGAACATTGCAAGATCAGTCTCTGTTTCGCTGATGAAGTTTTTCCTGCTTTATTCATTATCAAAATGACGGGTTATGCGGGGTTCTCTTACTCAGTGTTTGTTGACAATGCATGAAGCGTTGACAAGAGAAAGCGAGTTTTCATGGGGTGGTGTTGCGTTTTCTCGGTTTTCTGCTTTACATGGAGTTTATTTACTCTTGGTACTTATCAATTACAATCCTCTCAAACCCAAGTGCTTCTTCAGCTTAGAAAGCACTTAGAGTACCCAAAGCAATTGGAGATTTGGCATGATCATACCATAGATTTCTGCTCTTTATCGTCACCACAAGTAAACATAACATGCCAAGACAATTTTATCACTGAGCTCAGAATTGTGGGCGATAAGCTTGCTATAGTTAGTGACTTCAACGGGTTCGCAATTCCGAATCAAACTTTATCTGATGGCTTCTCTATGGACTCTTTTGTGGCCACCCTGGCGAGACTAACCAGCTTGAGAGCTCTCAGTCTGGTCTCTTTGGGAATTTGGGGTCCACTTCCGGACAAAATTCACCGCCTTTCTTTGCTCGAGTATATGGATTTGAGTTCAAATTGTCTTTTCGGTTCGGTTCCTCCTAAGATTTCTACAATGGTGAATCTTCAAACTCTTAAACTGGACGGCAATTTCTTTAATACTACCGTCCCCACTTGGTTTGATTCCTTATCAAATCTGAGGACTCTAAGCTTGAGGAACAACCAGTTTAAAGGTTCATTTCCATCTTCAGTCCTGAGAATCACAACTCTCACTGATCTTATCATGTCTAGCAATGATATGACTGGAAAATTGCCAAATCTTAGTGGCTTAAGTAGCTTACAAGTCCTGGATTTGAGTGCAAACAAATTCTGCAATGTGCTACCTGAAATGCCCATAGGAGTGGTCATGGTTTTTCTGAGCAATAACTCCTTCCTGGGTGAGATTCCTCAGCAATATTGCCGATTAAGTCATCTTCAACACCTTGACATGTCATTCAACGTGCTTAGAGGGACACCTCCTGCAGCACTTTTCTCTTTGCCCAATATCAGTTACTTGAATATTGCATCAAATATGTGTAGCGGGTCACTTTCATACAATCTAAGATGTGGCAGCCAACTTCAGTTCGTTGACATGTCTAATAATAGGTTAATGGGCGGATTGCCTTCTTGTTTGAGCAGTACTAAGTCAGGAAAGAAAGTGGTTAAGTTTGATGGGAATTGCTTGTCCGATATAAAGAATCAGCATCCAGAACCGTATTGTGATGAAGTCCGAATGAGGAAACAATCCAGAAGCAAATATGCAGGAATTTTAGTGGGTTTGATTGTAGGAATCGCAATCCTTATGGCGCTTTTAGCTTTTGGCTTTCTAATTCTATGGAAAACATGTTGCCCTCGAGGGATATCAGAGCAGCATTTATTGCAGAAAGCAGTGCAAGATACCTCGGCAGCTGGGTTCTCCACTGAGCTTCTAGCAAATGCAAGTAAGTTATCAGCTATCAAAAGTGTACATGGCCTGAATTGAAAGCCGAAAAAAATTGATGAAAATTTAAGGCAATCACATGCTTCTTCTTTTTTTGTTTGTTTGTTTAGGATTTGTTTCTGAAGCTGCAAAGTTAGGCATGCAAGGTCTCCCAGTTTGCCGGTCTTTTACTTTAGAAGAGTTAGAAGAAGCTACAAACAACTTTGATAACTCTGCCTTCTTGGGAGAGGGATCATGTGGAAAGGTACCCTCAAAAACTTCCATACGCTACACTTCTATTTATGACATGATAAATCTCCCTGTGGTCATTTCGGCTTTATCAAGTCTTCCACTAATAACAACTATAGAGGATTTATAAAGTTGTAAGCAGGACTTGGAGGAGCAAAGTAAGGTGAAAAATGAGACAGTAGGTCCCATGCCCTATACTATCAGTGGTTAGAATTTGATGATATCATCCTTTTATCTCATATATCCAAGTATTTTGCTGAGTCGAACTAAATCCTCATTATACTCAGTTCATTATCAGGACTTGAAACTTTTGTGACCACTTACTACTAGATTTTCCCATATATGAACAGCAACTGACTCAACAATCTAAACTTTTCTGTCTATCACACCATTTCCTTTTCAACTCTTTTCCCATTGTCTTGCAGCTTTACAGAGGAAGATTAAAGAATGGGACCCTAGTAGCTATTAGGTGTCTGCCTAGTTCAAAGAAATTTTCAATTCGGAATCTTAAACTCAGGTTGGATTTGCTTGCAAAGCTTCGTCACCCACATTTGGTGGGCCTTTCGGGACACTGCGTTGATGTTGGTGGAACAGATGATTGCAGTGTGAACAAAGTCTTCCTCATATCTGAATATATGCCCAATGGAAGTTTCTGTACTTACCTTGCAGGTTGATATCTAATACCAAGTTTTTGAATGCCCATAAGTTAAATGTTATAG
Source organism: Morella rubra (assembly GCA_003952965.2). NCBI lineage: Eukaryota > Viridiplantae > Streptophyta > Magnoliopsida > Fagales > Myricaceae > Morella > Morella rubra. The sequence continues at coordinate 26,637,406 of CM025852.1, forward strand.
CAGTAGATGTGTTGCTTCGCCTTTTATATACATGTCATTCAAATTTTGTTTTATTCTTCTTCAGAAAATCTTTTAGTATGCCCCTCACAAAGATAATATTGCACTTTCTGAACAAACAAAATGAGGGATATAAAGAAGAAATTCAATGGGACTCGGCCTCCCCATTTATTTCTGTGATGGGGTTTGTGCATATTCTAAGTATAACAGCTTAATATGTACAGAGAATTGCTGCAGAAAGGTTTTCAATTGGCCAGAGAGATTGGCGGTTCTTGTCAGTGTTGCCAAGGCTGTGCACTTCCTACATACTGGGGTTATTCCTGCTTTCTTAAACAACCGACTGAAGACAAACAATATCCTGCTCAATGAGCATTGGATGGCAAAGTTGAGCGACTATGGGCTGTCCATTGTATTGGAAGAAGCTGACAAATGTGCAGTAGGGTTTCTATTCCTGATGATTGATTGCTTGGCGTTGTAATAAATTTCGAATTGTCAGTGGTTTTTAACTTGTGCCTTGGTTTGTAGGTGAAAGGAGAAAGCCTTAAATCATGGTAAGGATTTTCTTTCCGCAAAAAATGTTCTCGGCGTTATATATTGGTGTTAACATTGTAATTGTGAGGTGTCCATGCCGTCAGGCAAATGACAAGATTAGAAGATGACGTTTATACCTTTGGATTCATATTACTTGAGGCACTTGTTGGACCTGCAGCATGTGCAAGAAGAGAGGCGTTCTTGCTAAATGAGATGGTATGCTCTGAGACTCTTACCAAGTGCAGAATGCTAAGAATCCTGAAAACTAAACAAATCAGCTGCTCCACTGTATATTAAATCTGTGGTTGTGTTGGTATAACTCCTTAATGGGGCATTATTGCGCTGATGCGAGCCAGGGTGTAGAAAATTGGTGGATTGTTTTTTTCCCCGTGGTTTAAATTTATTAATGAAACTAGATGTTTTCATTTTTCAGGCATCTTTTTACAGCCAGGATGGCAAGAAACGGGTAATTGACCCAATTGTGCAAGCCACTTGCTCGCAAGAATCCCTATCAATTGTGATTTCCATAATGATCAAATGCATTTCTCTTGAGTCATGTAGCCGTCCTTCTATAGAGGACATACTTTGGAACTTACAGTATGCAGCTCAAATTCAGGCAACCGCAGGTGATGGCGATCATAGCTTAGATGCTGCAGCACATCAATGAGTTTCTATCCTCTATATCGGTTCCCCCTTTCTTTCTTTTTTGGGTTTGTGGTGGGGCGTCCGTGAACTGCTCCTGAACATCTCCATGTGAGCAAGCTCACGTAAGAGATATTGCACAATTTTTAGGTCATGTAAGCACATAATGGTGCCTCAATCTGCAGATTTCACAAATAGTAATAAATTCGTATTGCTGTTAACGTAGAATTCAGTTTACCGGACAAACTTTGATAGTTTTCATCAATTAGGGAAGAACTAGTCCCAAATCACTGGTAGAATTCTTCTGAACACTTTTATTTCCATCTTGATAGATTGCACCAATGTACGGGGGCTTGACAATGTTTTAATTCACCTGGAAAACAAAATGTTATTAAAAGAGAAACAAAAATTCCAGTTTAGTTTGTCTGGCAAACTCCCTTTGGGAGGTTAATGCTCCATTACATTAACAAAATACCGAGTGAAAAGTGCATCCATCAACAAAATACCAACACTCTTCGCCTTTTAACTGTCTTTGCATGCATTCTCCGAACGGATGAATCTCTTATCATCTCAAAATCCTGCCACAGCTTTATATTGTATAACACTATACTAAACTCAAATCAACTAGAGAAACTATATACAGTTTGCAGTCTCCAAGCTGGTAGAAGCTCAGTAAGGATGTTTTCCAGATTGCCACAACTATGTACAATTTGAATTCGCAGAACTGTTTACAATTGAAACAGGGTAGAAAAGATTGTCATCTCTGCCCTAGAGTGCGATTTTCTTTACTCATATTTACAGAAATGCCAAAATATGGATTAGGACATTACTATTAAGCTAAAGCCCATCCAAGCCCGTAGTGAGTTTATGTGAAGAACGAGCAGCATTTATATGTTGCAGATGCAATGCAGCTACAAGTCCTTGCCATGCCTCCCCGGGTGCACTGCCAACTTGAAACTCAAGAAGCTTTTTCTGTTCCCTGTAGTAATCTTCTAGTAGCATGTTCTGGGAGAAAAAAGAAATACTTCCATTAAAAATATTCCTGTTTCTAATATGTTCTGTAAACATGTAATATGAGCATCCCATCTGAGACAAAACACACTGACCCTCAGCCAGGGAGGGGGGAGCTGCTTTCAATCACACTGCAAGGTGGTCCAGAGGGCATGAAAACATGAGGTACAAGGATAGCTATGCTGCTGACCAACCTAACCAAAACGCAATCTGTCCCAGTGGCCAGTGTTGCGCCAGCCAATTGTTTTCTAGAGGGAAATTAATAATCTCAAACTCTCCAATACCAGGTTGGGTAATTACATCACAGAAAACGAGCTCAACATGTATGAATATTCTCAAACTATAAAATTTGTTTCTATTCACTCCATTTAGATGTCTAAGAGGTCACCTAACATAGTGCTACCATCAAAGTAGACAGAAAATGAGAAAGCTCGCGAAATCATTGGTGAAAATAGGAACTTTGACTTTTCTCACTGCCAACTATAGATAAAACTTCATACCGAGGTATGAGAATTGATGACTACCTGCTTTGCATAGACTTGGAGTTTTTCCTTCCAGGTACCATCTGCATCAGAATAACGGACTATGATTGAGTGAGGTGCTGGGACATATCTAAAATTCATACCTTGGAAGATGGGGGCAAAAGTACCTCTTCCTTGATCTCTCATTAAGAAATCCTCAGTGCATTTGAAATTGACTACCAGATCAATCTCGGCTAGTTCATCAAGGATCTCCTGCGAGGAAAAATTGAGTTCATGGCTACACGTTTTTCAAGTTGCATCATCACCAGCAGAGTTGTTTCTTATGAGGTGCAAAAACAACCGTATGCAACACATCACCACAAGTATACCAACACTGTCGAAGAAGTAAGTCGAGGATTATTCAATACTACATCCCTTTCGTGTCAAGACTACAAAAATTTCTCGGAACCAAAGCAATCATCATGTATTTTTGAAGAGACGAGAATTTAAGCAGTCTGGTCATTTTATTAACGGTAAGGAGCGATCTAACGAAGTCAATTACATTCAGCAAACAAAACGTTCCTGAATTCAAGTCGAAAGAAGTCAAGTTTCAACTTACAGCCTGAATTGGTGACCGAGGAATTCCATCCAGTATAAACCCGATTTCTCCTCGTAATATCCATCGTCCAACCGCTTCGACAACAGACCAAAAATTATATCCTCGGGAACGAGTTCCCCACGATTCACAGCATTTGCTATCTATTATAAGAAAATTTAACGTGAGCGTCCTATTGAGTTGATTCCAATAAAGGATTATCATTCTTTAAATATTTTGCAAAATTTCCTAATCAAGGAGCGAGTTCAAAAGCATTGAGTAAGCTAAAAAGGAAACTACAAAGCGAAAACACAAGGAGCTATTTCAAGATGCGCAAAGTGAAAACACAGATTATCAGACCTGTTTGTATAGAGAAGAGCGAGGGCTGAGGTCTTGGCGGACGAGGCTGGCCATCGAAATGTGAGGCACTCGCAGAAGTTTGGAGAGCCTCTCTGCGTACACGTGCTTCCTGGCACTAGGGCTCCCTATGAACACCCACTGCACCCCTCTGGGTGGTGCCGATCCCGCAGAGTCCGCCATTGGAGACGACGGCAGCAGACGACGGCGCCGCTCGCTATCGCTCTCGGCTCGGTGATTGTGGTCATAATAGTTGTAGTCTACTTGCGGCTCAGCTGCTGCGGCGGAGGTGGAGCCAGAGTATAATCGGCTCAGGGCGAGACGCACCAGCCGGTAAAATGGCGGAGACGCCGTTACGACAGAGGCTGTGCGGCTGCTCAAGGAGCTTAGTCCGATCATGGGGAGAGACGGGGGGCAATGGAATGAGAGTTGGTTTTGGGAAACTAACGAACTTGAAGTAAGGAGTTAAAGAGAGAATATTGGAAATGACCTCACTCTGTTCAGATATTCACACAAAATGCCATCCTCATTTCGGACCTTGCCCGCCATCTCTTCTCGTACCGCGGGAACCGCGCTCTAAAGATGGGGACCCGTACGGTATAGGGAAACAATATTTATATTAATAACGAGGTTTGGAGAAAATAATTATGGTGCCCACCCCTCTCATTTTAAATTCTAAAATCTTTTGAAATTCAAACAAATATTGGTTTATCATTAAACGCTGTCGTATAGTCAATTCTTCGCTTGTTAAGTCGAAACTTGAAGTAAGGAAGTGAGATGAGAGGTTTGCCATGGAAATCTTATTGGGAATTAAAGAAGATTTCACATAATCAAGCAATTAGAATACTAAAACATTCAACAAAAGGAACACTGAGAAAAGATGATAAATCCCAAGCAATTACTAGCAATTGTATTACACTAGTCCAAATGGATTGTTTAGAAAGACAGCAGACGCGGTCTTGTCTTATATTCCCTGCTTAAGCATCGATCGAACCCTCATTGGAAGACCATAAAGCCTAATAAACCCAGCTGCATCCGCCTGATCATAGATCAGGCTGTTCTCAAAAGAAGATATGTCTTGCCTGTACAGGCTATGAGGGCTCTTTCGGCCTGTTACTGTAACAGAGCCTTTGTACAGTTTGAGGGTGACTGAACCTGTTGTGGTCTCGGTGATCTTCTCCATGAATAATCCATTGGGCGAAGTATCGAATATTTATATACTAACTGCGTTTGAGGGTCGAATCTTTTACTTGAATGGTTTCGCTTGTTAAAAAGTCGGGAGAATATTTAATGTAATTTTTTTTAATAAAAATGTATTGAAATTGGTATGAAATGGTATTGAAATTTGCGTAAATTTTTTGAGATTTTATTATTTAGATTGAGTTTTTAAAAAAATTTCATAAAAAGTTAAAAAACATTTCATATCCCAACATCACCTAAGGGAAGATAATTTTTACTCTGAGATGAGAGGTTTGCCATGGAAATCTTATTGAGAATTAAAGAAGATTTCACATAATCAAGCAATTAGAATACTAAAACATTCAACAAAAGGAACACTGAGAAAAGATGATAAATCCCAAGCAATTACTAGCAATTGTATTACACTAGTCCAAATGGATTGTTTAGAAAGACAGCAGAAGCGGTCTTGTCTTATATTCCCTGCTTAAGCATCGATCGAACCCTCATTGGAAGACCATAAAGCCTAATAAACCCAGCTGCATCCGCCTGATCATAGATCACGCTGTTCTCAAAAGAAGATATGTCTTGCCTGTACAGGCTATAAGGGCTCTTTCGGCCTGTTACTGTAACAGAGCCTTTGTACAGTTTGAGGGTGACTGAACCTGTTGTGGTCTCGGTGATCTTCTCCATGAATGCATCCATTGACTCGCGAAGTGGGTCGAACCATCTTCCAGCATACACTAACTCCGCGTATTTGAGGGCGAGCGAATCTTTTACTTGCATGGTTTCGCGATCGATCGTCAAAGACTCCAACTCTTGTACAGCAGTGAAGAGGATTGTCCCACCTGGAGTTTCATATACTCCACGGCTCTTCATGCCAACAAGCCGGTTTTCCACCATGTCAACTCGGCCTACTCCGTGCCTCCCACCAATCTCGTTGAGTTCAGCAAGTAGAAATGCAGGTGAAAGCTCCTTCCCATTGACTGAAACAGGAAGGCCGGACTCTATCCCAATCTCGAGATATCTGCAGGGAAGGCGGGGGAAGTGAGGGCACAGTACAGCATACACCACAGTAGAAAATGACGGGGGGGTCTAAACTGAAATTTAACAGGGAAACTTACTCAGGTTTATTTGGTGCATCTTCTGGGTCCACGGTCATCATGTACATATCCTTCCTAGGCTCATTGGCCGGATCTTCCAGAATGTCCCCCTTTGATGGCATAGAACATGCAGAAATAAGGTCATCTCCAACAAAAGTTACTGAACGACATACACAGACCAAAAAACTACACTGATTGAAGAATCAGGAGACTTTTGACAAGACGGAAGAGCAATGACTACCTATAAGATTGGTGGGGGACTTAATTCTGTAACAGCGTGGGAAAACAGTACAAGAAGAGATGAATGTTACCTCATGGCTAAGGTGCCACAAGTTCCTGTCCCTGCTGTAGATGGATTTCTTGGTTACTGGGACAGGCACATTATGCTTCTTAGCATACTCGATAGCATCTTCTCTCCCTGTAATATCCCATTCTCTCCAAGGAGCCACAACATTCAGCTTGGGATTCAGAGCAAAGAATGTCAACTCAAAGCGAACCTGATACATGAGATACCAAGCGACATTTGTGTAAGCTGGAAAACCATGACAGGTGATAAAATTTACATCTAAATCACAGGGCATGCCTGATCATTTCCTTTTCCTGTGCAGCCATGAGAGACAGCATCAGCTCCAACTTCTCTGGCAATGTCGACCATTGCCTGTTTGATCAACAAAATCATCATGAGGAACTAACATATGTAAGATCAAAGAACATTATTGATTCTCTTAGAAATTCTACTTGCTTGATGCATCTAAAAGCTCTACAATTGGAAAAAAAAAGAAAATCAAAGCAGAAGTTCACCTTTGCAATAACAGGGCGAGCCATTGAGGTACCCAGCAAATATTTCCTCTCATATATGGCACCGGCTCTTAGGCAAGGAAATATGTACTCTCCTACAAATTCCTCCTTCAAATCCTTTACCACCAACTGACAAGCCCCACTGGCTTTAGCCTTCTGTTCCAAGCCTTCCAATTCCCTTATACCCTATGGATTAAGTTTGGGATAAAGCACAAAACTAAATAAGAAGGAACTTGTAATGCAAGTGGTCAGGTAGAAATGAACTGTACTATCTGAAACAACCTTTAACAAGAACAAAATAAGTAATGCAACTCTTTTTTGTAGATGCTGTTTATTAACATACCTGACCAACATCAGCAGTGAAGCAAACAACATCACACCCGTAGTTCTCCCTGCGATAGAAAAGTAAGAAGATAAAGTATCCTGGGAAAGCAGATAATTCAATTACATAAACTGAGCACCATAAAACGTTAAACATACCGCAGCCATGGGACAATGACTGATGTGTCTAAGCCACCACTATAGGCTAGAACGACCTTATTCAGTTTACCACGTAACCCTCTATCCTTTGTAGCTTCAGAAATTTTCATCTCTCTATCACTCTGCAAAACTGCTCGAGTAACTGCATCTCAAAGGCAAATAATCAGAATTACAAACATAGAGCTGGATAAACTTGAATTTCAGACAGCACATCAGTTGGGTTACTGAGAAGAAGGTTAAACAAATATAAATCTCAAATAGAACAAATAAGATAGCTTTAAGACACCTAACTTGCAAATATGAAAGATACACCATTATGTGAATGTAAATACGGATGACGAACTATTAAGGTGAACCTAAGAATGGGATATCATTAACTTTTTAGATCATTCAATTGACCTCAAAGAACTTTGTGGCAATGAACTAGCACTTATGTAATATCGCTCATCGTGTTTGTGACCAAAATAACAGTAACAATGCTGACAATGTGATTATGTGATAAAGTTGGCGACAACCATAAGAAACAAAAATTAACGATCTAAATACATTCCAAACATATGATCCATTAAACTGCTAGTCCAACATTCTAACCAATACCCAGCCTAAATTAATCAGATTCTATTGCACTTCCTCCATGCCCACTGCAAACCTGTGTGAAACATACATAATGCCATGCCAACAGCAGCAGGCAGATCGGCAGACGGGACCTCGCTTCAGCAGGATAAGTTGTAATTCATATAAATGACTACCAGCCAATCTACTACAAACTCCACACATCATGACACATACAAAATTCATACTCAGTCAATTGAATGTATTAGGTTTTAAGCGCGCTTAGTTAAAGCATCATAAAGTCATGACAGGAGGAGTGCTATCAATATAAAAACACTATCATGAAGAGAATGGCCAAAGACAGCAAGCATAGACGGACGGACATTGACTTTCATAACAACAATTTTCATAGCCTCATAGGCCATGTCAAATCAGATAATAGCAAACATATAACCAAACAGCCTCACCTTTATTGTTACCAGACTTGGTAATATGGCCGCTGTTACTTCTAGCTGCAACAGAATGGCCATGGAGATCGCTCGTTCTAGCCGCCAACTGTAAACAGTACACAAAGTAATCCCATCACTTATACGTGAAGAACTAGGAGTAACAAATGGGAGAAAGACCATGCATTAACTTTCGGCATATGGGCAAAACTACCTCTGGGAATGAAGACAACTTCCTTGAACAGAATACTTTGTCATCATACAGGAATGATTCTGTCATTAGAATAAATAATACATAATCTCAGAATTCCAATTACAACACCAGACATAACAGATGCAATCTAACTACTTGAAATCAAATTCTGCGATTTCTATCTTTCAAAAGACAAAAGAGAGACCTTGTTTGGATCAGACCATTAATGTTATTACATTACTCAATGATAATTCGATTCAATGAAAATTTTGCTGTTGACAAGTGTGGGTAGGAAATATCTCTCGGGTTTCACCACAAATAATGCATTTCGGAATATATCTCAACAGAAACAATATATCAGAAGGCAATGGAAATTCAAAAAAAAAAAAGCTCAAGAAAAAGGAGCCCAGAAGAAGAAAACATTTGCCTAAACAAGCAAAGCACAGAACTCTGCCACAAACACGTACAGCGAGAATGTGATTGGAAAAAAATCAATTTCACAGAACCAGAAAACATGATCGAAAATTTGAAATAGAGTACCTCTCTTGCGTGCTTGAAACACGAGACTGGTGGGGGAGCATGGCGATATCGCGTTCAACTGGGCCATAATCTCAGTGCCTAATATCACTCAGAGAGCTTCTCTCTATCTCTCTATTTCTCTGCCTAATATCTCTCAGAGAGCTTCTCTCTCTCTCTCTCTCTATTTTTCTGTGTCCGTATTGTACAACTCACTCTGACTCATTTGTTTCCCACAAAACGCAAAGCGCACACCGGACTCTAGGGTTTTAGTTCGAGGATTTTAGCGCGCTTAAAAGTAAAACCAGGTAAGTAGCGCCGGCTAGGCATCGCTGTTCTATTGTAACATGATTGAAGTGACATTTCCTTTAAAGCATAGTGGAAGATTACTGCACTTTAAATTGGCATAGCATCATGTAAGGATTATTTTTTTTAATTGTTTTTCCCAATTTTCCTTTATTGTATCAAACGTGAATTTTTATATTCTGATAAACTATGATCTTGTAAGAAATGAACTAGTAAATATTGTTATTTGATTGATCTTGCTACAACTGTGAAAAAATATGAAAGTAATAGAATAGAGGTGGGCATAAAGGTTTTGATTGAGATTTTTTTGTCCATCTATTCAGTAATTTAAAGGGTATAGAGAAAAGACTTATTATTATGAAAAATTAAACATCTAAAGGATTTATGGTATAGAGATCCTCTCTATCATATTTTTCCAAAAAAAAATAAGGGGGAATATGACATGACCAATGGGGCTAATGGGCACCAAAATGATTCAAAAGTTGGTCATTTTGAGAATGATTAATTGGTGGACTAACCCGTCAAAAAAATATTAATTTATATAATATGTGGCCAAAAGTTTATCCACCTTAAAATTTATTGCATGTGCAGTGGGTACAATAATCTCATCGACATCAACATGGTGTCAAGTTTGAGGTCCCATGGCTTAGAAAAAAAAAAGGTTTGAGGTCCCATGAACGACAACTTTTTCTTTTGTCACGTCAAATTTTGTCGAGCGTTTTTACCCTTCTTGTCTTCTGGTGACTGGTGGTTACCCTGGAACGAGACAAATGGGCGAGGGATGGTTTTAAACGACGGACCATTCTGCTTTTGTAATGCTTCAGAGATAAATACTGCGGGTAGGACTTTTCTTGCTCTGCTGTTCTCCTTTTATTGGACTTTTGGCCTATTTTGAACAATTGAGACTCCTTCAGCATTAGAAAGAAGCAAGAGCAGGACGCAATGTTTCTGGATAATTCCTTTAACTCAAGAAACTAAGCAAGAATCTTGATTTCCTAAGGTTCCGAGTCATTCAATTTCATCAATTATGTTCATTAGATGTTGATGTCCAGCGTATTGTCGATTTTAGTTTGGGATTATTTTTGACTTTCCCGGCAATTTTGTTTCAAGTTCTGGCCTTCAAGAAGAATTACTCCCACCATTTTCACTAGCAATGCCTCTTTTCACCCAGTTGTTTGCTTGTTTCAAGAAATGAAATGACTCTGATTGGAGGACTAAGACCATAGCAACACCAAAACCAGAAAAAAAAAAAAAAAAAGCTAGAAAGAAGCAAAGTGAGGAAAAGAACTATGGAATCACAAACGCATGGAAACAACATTAATTCGCTACAAAGCTTACAAATATAAGGTAGCTGGCAGGCCAAGCCATCTGTAACCGTTGTAGATGTAGTCTTATTGTTCTTCATAGCCAAAGGGAGAAAACTAGAACAATGCACAATACTGAAGCTCAAGTCACCTGCTGCGGACCATGAAAAATTAAAGTGAGGACTGTGGTTCCTCCTCCCCTTGTAGTAGTGAGCTCGCAACCAGCAGCTTCCTTCTCTTTCTAGATATGGGAGAGTCAATTTCCGGAGGCCAAAATAATCTGCACTGCATCAAGTCAAGCAAACGTGACTGCAAATGCCTATTCATCTCCATGATGTGCTTTGTCATTCTAGCAGCACACATCCGATTCGCTGTAGATGACTCCACCTTCATTTGCATGGTTGTTAGTGTTCCTTCTTTCTGTCCAAATTCCAATAAGAGAAAGAGATTCTTTTTAAATGCTTGTGCGTAGAGCATAAAATTACTGAAAGAAACAAACAAGCATAACTTGTTGTCGACACAATTGCATAGGAGAAAGATACAGCCTATTCTTCCCCAACCCTTTTCTGCAGTAACTAGTCGTGTGATGTCATAACATTACTGAATACCACTCATTCGACTTCTTAAGGTATAAGGTGCGAACTTAGTGCTATTTAGTTATGCCATGGTAAGTCGTGTCCTTATATGTTAAACATAATTAAATGTGAATATGACAACAACTGCATGCTATTCGAGAGAGGGAGAGACCTCCAAATTAGATATATGCTTGGTCATTGAATCTGTACTTCTGAAATCAAAGGAAGTCCGGTTTTCTTTGAAGGTAGGACATAGGGAAAGGAAAGTGATCATTCCCCCAGATGAGTCAGCTGGCTCAGGATACTTGTCAAGCACAGAAAAGTGGAGTCTGTTCAAAACTCTCTGATGGTTTGATACAGAAAGCAGTGCGGTCTGTGGAATCACTGCCATATTAGTCACTGCCCCTGCTTTTAATGAAGAGAAAAAAAAAATTCGTCATGCTAAAGCAGTGGTTGTATCAGAAGATGTGTCTCATATATTTTGCCTATAGTCATTCTCATATGCAAGAACATATTGAAAGTGAATATTCAGAGGATGTATAAACATAAATGTGGGCAAATGTGAGTAGAAATGCACCCTATTATCTGTCAGAGGGAAGAAAAAGGTTCACCTCTCTTGTGTGATGTAGGGCAGGAGGGTGAGAAATCCATTTGGTTGCTAAGAGGCAGGGAAGAAAGATTGGTGATTTTCTTTTTTTTTTTTTTTGGTATTGGTCATCAGGCATAACGTTTATCATTCTGAATACTCTAGGTTTGAATGTGAACGAAAAAAAAAGCATGAATTTCCAGGTAAAGTGACTTTTTTGTGCTTTTTTACTAGAATGTAGTATGATGCATTAATTTTGAAAGAGAATTTCAAGACGGAGGTGAAAGCTACCTCTCTCTCCAGAAAAGAGGGAGATAGAAGACAACAAATTTTGGGGGTTATGGATTACCTTTCTGATGGTTGAATCTCCAGATGATCACCCAGTTGACTGCATCCCACAAGCAGATGGTGCAGTCCTCGGATGCAGAGATCAGACCTGAGTTGCTGAATGTCAAGGCAGTTATAGCTCCACTGCATGGATTGATGGGAAGAAAGGATTATCACCAGAGTAAATGAATAAGAATCTATACAAATCGCCAAGCAAAATGACAAAGGATCATAATTCAATGCTAATTGGTCACCGAATCCCTGTGTGTGCGCTTGTGGTCATCTACAATCTGCACTTGCTGTGAAGTTTCCAACTATGAGTTTCAAAGCCAAAGAGCCTAGCTAAATAAAGCTCACAGGACCCTCTTTGTCATGCTTCAATCTACATGGAAATCTTAATGTCAAATCAGCAAAATAATCTGGTATGGACACACTTATTACACTAATAGGGAATCAAGTCAACTCATGCACAAAGAGATTCAAAGGCACTAAAAATTTCAACTATTTATTTCTGTGACAGAAGAGACTCAAATCTTCAATAAGTAACAGAAAACTCAAGCACCATGCATTACTTTTGTCCTTTTAGCTCAACTGGTTGATCTTCTGCAAAAAAGAAAGAATCCTTCAATGGTCCAATATCAATCCTGTTGACAAAAATCCTTCCATCTCCACTTCCGCAGAACAAAATCTGTTCATCTGGGTGAAGTACAATTGCAGTTATCGCTAGCGGGTAAACATGGGATTCAATAAGCCTTCCTGTGACCAAGTCCCAAACCTACGAGATATGGAACAATGTCCATTATACCAAGAAGAAGTTCCAATGTGAGAGATATAAAAACTAAAAGAGTATTGGAATGATGCATATGGTTTGATCACCTTGCATGTGCCATCAAGGGAGCTTGATACTAGAACTGAACTTGAGCTGCCTGATATTGTTAACAGCCCCGTAATAGGGGAGGTATGATTTGTTGAATAATGCAACAGAGAAGGCAAGCTTCCAGAATCTTCCATGTCTAGCAAACTTCCATCAAATTAATTACAAACAATGCATCGTTACAAAGGCTTTGAATCTTTTTTCTTTGTCTGCCTGAAATTAAGCGCCAATAGAAAAACATTTGGCATTTACCTAATTACACACCAAATGCCGATCATACCATCAACTGATCCAGAAATGAGAAGAGAACCATCGTTGGAAAACAGCAAGCAACTCAAAGATTTGGGATGAGCATGCCAAGTCTTTAGCAATCTTCCATTAGCAGTCTATGGGTTTCCTCAACCAAAAATCTTCCATTAGACAGGATATAAATAGGGACAGCTTCTAATACCTCTCATTCCACAATGACGTTTGTAAACTCATCGCACCAAAAATCAACAAAATGGAGAAATACTGATATTAATGGCACATAATCAAATATAGATAGTTTTGGAACAGCAGATTACTATGTAGTTACCAACTCAGAATCCATGTGAGGGAACACATCATATGAGACAGGCTGTTGACTACTCCTTCTCGGTAGAGAACATTTTTTTACAGGAAATCTGATGCAGAGCTTACTAACCTCCCAAAGATAAACATTTCCAGAAAGTGCCCCGCCAGCGAGATATATACCATCCTTTGTGCAAGAAAGGGGACCAATGGCTTCCACTGGGTAACTCCGAAGAGCTGATTGAGGCTGAAGAACAGAAAACTTAAGTGAAACAGAGGGAGATTCCTAGTATAAAACAGAGGTTTTAAGGCATGATGTTAAAGAACCTTCAGTTACACTTCAATTTCTCCCTGACTCACTTTTGAGGTCTCAAATCGAATTACAAGCATTGCTAATTATGAATTAGGAGTAAAGTTCATCCGGTGCGATGGCTGATCCACAACCTCCTATTTCGAGCCTAGGCTAACCAAAACAAGAAATCCAATGTGGTTCTATGATCTATCGATTAAATGAAGACCGATTATGACTCCAACTTGATTGACTATTCATGCGTAAGAAGTTGAAGATATTGATGGTAACATCCACCATATGATAATATTTTTTACTGCCAAGACCCTATGGGAAGGCTAATGGTCAATGAACAAGTGAGAAAAGGAAGTAAGGAACCAATACTAGAGAGGGGAAAAAAAAAACGAAATCCATCTAAGTCGAATGGGAGTTTGAGCTGATCGTTACCTTATTCAATGCCCACATGAAGATGGCTCCGCCACCAACAGACCCATGTCTGTGAATCTGAGAAGCTACAAGGAACTGCTCTCTCAAGCACAATAATCCATGACAAGGGGACGCACAGGTTGGTATGTGGAGGAGGTGAACCCCTGTATCTATATCCCATACAGTTATGCCTACTGCCATGCCCTTGTCACTGCAAACCACCAAAGCCTCCCCAGCCTTAGCCATCTCTGAGTGTATCTGTGTGTAGAGAATGATACATTCGAATTATGAAGCTTTACCTGCAAAGGGCTTCTTTCTGGGACTTGCATGGGTTGAACGACGCATGGCACGCAGACCTGTGAAAAGGACAAAAGCAGTTGAGGAATTTGGCATCGGATAGCCTGTGAGTCCTGTCCATTTCAGCACTTGGAAAGTGAAAATGGGTTGGCTCTTGTACAAGTGTGCTACATGCAAATTAATCGATGCCAACGAATTTTCCTTGGTGGCACAATCAGTAGACAGCTTGAGAAAGAGAATAATTCCATTCCACTTCCAGTAACAGTTACAACTCGATTTTTAATTTTTTAGGACGAAAACGGTGGGTTGATCACCGACGAACAGCATCCTTTGTTTTATTTTATCTAAAGAACAGCATCCTGTTTCCCCCTTTAGAACCATAGAGTAATTTTATTTTATTTTATCCAAATAGTACCTCGTTGGAGGCCGATGCATTAATATATATCAAACTTGTTAGAATAATGCACAGTATCAAACCCTTAGTAGTTAATATATAGTTAGCTAGTGAATGAAAAGTGTAATTATGTCATATTCTTACCTTGATATATAATGGTTATGTCCCCCTTAACAAAGATATAATATTAGATAAAAAGGACCGATTACGTACAAAGACAATTTAAGCAAAATCATACAAAGTGACGACCGTGATTTAAAGATATAAATCTAATATTCTAAAGTTGACCATATCATTTAATGAGATGAGGAAATAAAATGACGTGATCTAATTTAAACTCGACTTATTAAATGACGTGTCCAATTTTAGAACATAATTGGATTTGTAACTTTAAATCATACCAGTCTCTTTACATAGCTTTACAAGTTTATCTTTACACATAATCTTTTTTTATTGGATAAAGTCGAATCAAGTCCGGAGCAATTACTTGTCGATGGGTTTCAATTGATTCCATACTGATCCCTTGAATGGCGGTTAAAGAATTTGCTTTTCTGCTTCCAAGTTGTCTATAAGTTCACGAGATATGTGAACATAAACATTACCATAAAAAAAAAACCAAATGAAAGTGGTTTGCCGGGCCTCAAAAGCCTTCATGAAGAGATAATTTGTCAGATTGCTTGGAGAGCTAATTCCCAGGCAAAGATAACTTGTCAAACCAGGTCAGCTTTAACCCAATCTCTTCTTATATATATATATGTAGAGGCTGTTGTCAATTCGGCGCCCTTTCGTTTTGGTAAATATGTTTTGCTTTTTACTACTCCGCTGCTACAATGTTGTCAACTTTTAATCATGGAATTGGATATGATAGTACAATTATAAGAAAGATCTATACAATGCATGTATTTAGCGTTGTTGTTTATCTAAAGCTCAGGGAATAACAAATTACACACACAAGTTAGTATAAGTATATTTAATATTTAATATATTTATTTCTTTTCAAATTGTACTATAGTTTCTCTTGACTGCTCTAAAAAAAATAAATAATGGAATTAGTTTTATATGCAACCGATATATCTTCTGGAATGCAAAAAAAATAAATAATGGAATTAGTTTTATATGCAACCGATATATCTTCTGGAATGCAGCCAGAAACAAGTGGCGCCTTCGCTGTTTAATGATTGAAGTTATTGATCAAATAGATAGATATGTCTTCAAATTTTTGAAGGTGGGCAAGACTCGATGGCGAGATTTTCCGCAATGAAGGTTCCAGATGAAGCACGCAAGGGAAACGAAGACAATTTTATGCCATCGTATGTTTCAATTGGCCCACTTCATGCCCACAAGAACCCGCAATTCAAAGCAATGGAAGACATTAAGACGAAGTATGTGAAGTCCTTCCTCAAAAGAGCTGACCCAGAAAAACCACCAATGAAGGAACAAGAAATATGCGGATTGCTTCGTACCAAAGCTAGTTGGAGCGCTAGCTATTTTTATGCAGAAGAAGTTACAGATGGTATTAGGGAAGATTTCACTCAGATGTTGATGCGTGATGGTTGCTTTATCATTGAATTCTTTTTATGGCAGACCGAATCGAAAGAGGGAGAAGCTGTGTTTATTGAAATAGATCCTAATTATAAGATCGAAACTAAGGCGATAATGAAGGACTTGCTTCTACTCGAGAACCAACTTCCTTGGGAAGTGCTCGAACTTTTGTTCGACGGCATCTGCAAAAAAACTGAAATTAATCTCGAAAACTTGGCTTTTACATCATTCCAAAGGCTTACGCCCTGCAAACAGATGCGTCCTCCTAGTCCTCCTGGCACCGGAAAAAATATTTCTAGCTCCATTAAGAAGCTGCATCTACTTGACTGCTTTCGACACTATCTGCTTGGATCAAAGGCACGCAACTTCGATACTGGTTCTCGACCAGTAGATCCGAAGTTCTTAAATGTTCCATCCGTGGCAGAGCTTGTAGAAGTTAAAGTTAAGTTCACTGCAATATTGAAGTCAAGGTACATGGCGGATATAACTTTTGCAGAGCAGGGCGAGATGAAGATCCCACAAATATGCGTCGATACGTATACAGAACACCTCTTCAGAAATCTCCTCGCATTCGAACGAGGTGATCCAAACGTGCCGTCTCTTTTCACCTCTTATATTGTGCTCCTAAAATACCTTATCAAGACCAAGGAGGATGCAGAACATCTCCAAAAAACAAATGTTCTTACGTACTACACCAGCAGCGAGAACTTAGTGAGTTTCTTCCATAGCCTCTATATTGACACTTCTTTTAGGAGTATTCTTTACACTGGGCTTCGCGGGGATTTGAACAAGTTTTACAATGCTCGCTGGAACAAATGGCATGCAGCTTTGATTCGCAATTATTGTAATAATCCATGGATGATCATTGCCACTGTCGGTGCCTTCGTTATTGCTGGTCTGACTGTGGTCCAAACTATTTATACTATTCTCGGGTACCACGAACCATAATGACTTAGAAAAAAAAAAAAAAAAGGGACCAAAATGATTTTAGACCAATATTTATATATGCTTATCTCAGGCCGTCAGGCCTGCATGTGTCCGTTTAATTCTCTCAATAAATAGATCATCAATTATGTATGAATATTGCTGATCTTGATGTGTACGTTTCACAAATTTCTGATAGTACTAGATGATTAATGTAATATATTAATTAATGTTTGTTGAAGAAAGAAACAAATGCATGCATGCGAATTTTATTTTCTTTGCATTTTTTGGTTTTTGATGAGTACACCATCCACGACATGGGTTTTCGCAGACAATATATATATCTTTAGTCGCCTATTGTTTGAACATATACAGTATTAATCAGATAGGCATGTCTAAAAAGGGGCTCCTTCAAATTGGTATATTGTTCCCATTCCTTCTAGAGAGAGAGAGAGAGATTCAAAAAGGATAAATAAAAAAAACCCCTCTAAAATGACTTTTATCCAATTTTCCACAGTTTTTCAATGAAAAGTGAAGTTGTCACAGTAAAGAAAGAGAATAAATGGAAGAAAAATCACAATATATATATATATATATATAGTAAATAGAACAACTATTAATTATAGAACATATATTGTATGAAATTAGTAATTGGGAAGGCCTTAAAAGTTTAAATTGATTTAACTTGGGCTAGAGAATCTAAATTAATTTGTATGGAGGATCGATATTTCACCGGCATTAATTGCACATATATAATATGACTCCTAAGTAATGTCTACCATATTCAGATGCATGCATGCATGCTAGTTATCCAGAAAGAAAATAAGCAAAAATGCATGATACGAGCTACCAATACTAACTAAAAGAGATATTACATAAATATTATGCCATTGATAAGATATCGATCGGAGTTAAATAGGACCTCGGAATTAACAAGGACGTTTAGTAGAAGTCTCAAAGATATATATAATCTTATACATGCATATAGATACATACATATATCTATCCAGGACCCCAGGTCATGTGAAATTTATTTTATAAATCCTGATCAGCATGCAGATAGCTTGAGGGTACATAACATTTTCCCTGCTGGGGTGAAGTACTAGTCTTCTAATTCTACTTCTTCAAAGCATCTAGAAATTCCTTCACTTCATCTGCATCGGCTCCATAGTGTAAATCTCGTTTCTTGCCTTCCTTCAGATATACGAAAGCTGGTGTCGAGCTAATGAACTGTGACGATGCCAAGTTCTGCAAGCAAGAGACATATTATAGAATTTGAGATCTGTCAGGGGGCTCAAGGTTTATATATATATATATATATAAACTACTCCATCTTGAATGCAGTACATCACGTACCCTCAGGTCGATATCCTCATCCACATCCACTTTCAGAAATTTGATATTGCCGTACTCGGATGTACTCTTAGCCAGATCGTCCACGACCGATGACGCATAGTTGCTTGTGTTGGAAGAATAGAAAGCAACAACTATCTGCATGAATCAGGGAGCTGATCATCAGACGTACTGGTTCATGCTAATTAATTAATTAAAAGACTGAGATTAACAAAGAAGATGACAAATCGTGAGGAACCGGTGGTCCAGTAGCACCAAAATCGAGAACTGACAACATGATCTGCATATCAACAGAATCATAGAGAGCCATATATGGAAACAACTTCCTCATCAAAACGGAAATGGCGATCGATCTCGTTGGCTTCAAAAAAATTATTGGCCGCCATTTTCTCCGAGCATCACAGAACATTTGAATGCAGGGGGGAGCTGACAAAACATACAGAGATAGATATTGACCCGAACGAATGCTCAGCAAAGAGATAAGAAACTCAAAACAAACCTGCTTCTCCTTCTTGATCTTCTCGTTAAATTGTTTTTTGTTGGCGACAGCGAATGCCATTCTTCACGTTCGGTACTAAACTCAGTTTTCGCAAAGAGTTTCTCGAAAAGCGAGCAGGAGTACACGAAACGAAACGTCTCTACGCGTGGTATAAATTAGCAAAAGAGAACCTTGCCACGAGTCACGACCTTGGTTGTTCTGATAATCACGATGTGGCCATCGAATATAAGGACAACGCAAGGGCCAAGGAGATTCCCATCCGAACAACTTTTAAGGACGCTACTTGGGATTTATTACCGGACGATCATCATCATCATAATAATATTTTCCCATCCACAATTTTAGGATACCAAAGTTAAACAAAAAGGGAATAATATGGCTTCGGTGGAATTGTATTTTTTCTTTTAATGGGGGAAAATAAAGATTAGCCAAGCAGAATCTACTCTTTCGCAATTCGCATAACTTTAGAAGGAAAAGAAGAAGAAGTAGAGACTGGTTCATGTCATGATGGGATAAGAAAGGAATATAAATTACTTTCGGTGATCTTTCTTTCGGGAAAGAGATCACCAACCACTAATTGTTAGCCAAAAGGAATAAATTCCCTCTTTCTGTCTTTCACAAACCACAATATCGATTTACGTGGTATATGCGTCTTACGATAATTTATCCCTCGGCGATAAAATACAAGAAAATGAGACTTCTGCATCTTCTTTTACTTACCCTCTGGTGTCAGAAAAGCCATCACGTACGTAGATGTACAAAAAATAATTAATTAGGAGAACTTAACAAGGTTGTTTTATAAGCAATTTCATTAGTCGACGTTTGGAACTTAACGATAAGGACGTTGTTTACGCATGCCTAATGAGAAATTAAGTCTTTGTAGTTTCAATTGGTCCATTTCACCAAGGAAGGAGCTGCAACCCATGGAAGAAATTAAGCTGTGGTATTTGCATGGCCTCCTCAATCGAGTCCCAACGAGGGAAACAAGTTTGGAGTGCTTTGTACGGAGAAGTCATTGGAAGTGTTGAGCAGGATGTCGTGAATGTTACTCTTGAAAATATATTTTTAGTTATTGTAGAGAGAAATTCAAAGAGATACTGGTGGTTGATGGTGTTTTACAATCGAGTTCTTCCGCAATTAAGTTGAGGAGGTGGTGCCACCAGAAAAAAGGAAGATCCTGTCTTTACTACATCATGGATGGTTTGAGAATTAAGCAGCTCTTACTGATTGAGAATCAGCTTCGGCGTGTGCTTGACTTTTTGTTTGGGTACCCCGAAGATATCATAAGTGACGGTCAAAATTTATTGATAGCAATCTAACGGTCCTAATTCACACCAAGCCATATTACTCATTAATCTTATTAATTGAGGTAAATGAATTAGGACTATTAGATCTATTACATAAAATAGAGTAATTCACACCAAGCCATATTACTTATTAATTGAGTGGATGAATTAGGACTATTAGATCTATTACATAAAATAGGGACCGTAACTTCTGATATTTTTGGAATTCCCTCCTTACGAGGGAATCCATTCCCCATTTGTTCAACCTGACCAAGACAAATGACGATGAAGGTGGGGATTCCCTACTTAACCTTGTTGCCTTGTCATTTAACTTGTATGCACTGCCCATGACTCGTGATTGTCCAGACCTCAGAAAAACGCCTTATTCTCACAAGCATCTACTTGACTTCGAAACTATTTGCTATGTTTCAGAGGTATACGTGTGTCGTACGAAAAATGGGACCCCATTCCATCTGTGACAGAGCTTATGCAAGCTGGAGTTAAATTCCAAACTGGAGATGCAAACAACTTGCTGGATGTAACTTTCAAAGATCATGGCCGTGTGATGGTAATTTCAACGGTGACTATTGGGGAGAATACAGAGTCTCTCTTCAGAAACCTCATCGCTTTCGAACAATTTGATCCAAGCAAGAACTATGAGATCACGTCTTTCGTTGTGCAGTTGGAGAATCTCACCAACACCAGCAGTGATATAGTTTTCCTCAGACAACAAGGAATCCAGCAAATATTTTCCAGAAATGAGTGAGGACACAGAGCATCTCTTCAACAGACCATGTAAAGACAAGTGGTTCTTCGTTTCACGTTACTTTAAGCTTCACAACGAAGTGAATGCATACTGTCATCGCCTCCGGAACAGATGGCAGGCGATTCTGACGCGCAATTACTTCAATAATCCATGGACAAGCATGTCGGCGGTAGCTGCATCGACCTTGATTCTAGGTTTGACCCTTTTACAAACCATGTATACTATTCTCTCTCACTACTGATCAACCAACTTCCCATCTTGTGTTATCCCATTGTCAAACTTCAAAAGCATCGAAGAACTAAATTTGTCGTCAGCTTCTATAGCTTTCCAGGCGATCCAAGGCCATTTGACTCAACCAGGTCAGCTTTAATTAAATATTCAATCCCTTATCATGCATGCATGTGTTGTTCTCCAACAATGCCTTTTCAGCAATTTTATTAAACGTTTGGAAGGATATATACATCATGTACGTGGTTAAAGAGATTATTTAAGCAGATTTCCAACAATATTGTAATTGCTAATTAGAAGACAATATACATGCATGATGATGGCAGGGATAACTGATAGAGATGGCAGGGAGAACTGATAGAGGAGAACTCAATTCGATGGAAAAAATAGGAGATGAACATATGATGGTAGACTCGAATGGAAGCAATGAAACATCGATCGAAATCAGGGATGAGTCGATGGTGTCTTCGATGCAGCGAAGTTGTTGAGCACAGAACGAAAAACACAAACATACGAGGCCAATATTTAACGTGGTTCAGCAATTTGCCTACGTCCACACAGAGAAGATTACTTTGATTTCAACAAACCAAAATATACAACTCTCAACTCTCACAGCCACAATTTCACTCATTTCCTTCACACTTATCCTCCACACTCATTCTCTCATTCACGTTACTAATTTATAAAGGAAGAAGAGAAGTTCGAATTCAGTTTTTGTTGAGCTACTGCAGTTAATGAACTGCACGTCTGACTCCATTAAATGGAGTTGTTGCTGCGCTGCAAGATTTGCCGCCTGCAAATCTTGACTCGATTGCTTGGTTTGGCCGTTTGGGTATGGAAACACGAATCATAAAAAAAAACTCGCATCGTGAAAGTCAACAATTCTCCCCCTCCATACCCACAAGAGGAGAATGTGTCCTGACATCAATCAGTTGGAGGTGTCCATCCCGGCTATGTCTCTACATAGCTCGAGCTTTTCACGAGTGACCACCTTCGTCAACATGTCTGCTGGATTCTCTTTTGTGTGGATCTTCACAAGCTTCAGTAGTTGTTGCTCCATCACCTCGCGTATCCAATGATAGCGAATGTCAATATGTTTTGTGCGGGAATGGTACATTGAATTCTTGCTCAAATCCAGAGCACTCTGACTGTCACAATGTACCTTGTATTCCTTCTGACTGATTCCCAATTCTTGGAGAAACGCTTTAACCACAACATTTCCTTCCCAGCTTCCGCTGCAGCAATGTACTCTGCTTCTGTTGTGGATAAAGCCACACATTTCTGTAATCTGGACTGCCATGAGACAGCTCCCCCAGAAAATGTGTAAATGAACTTGATGTAGATTTTCTTCCATCAAGATCACCAGCCATATCTGAGTCTGTATATCCTTCCAAGACAGGATCAGCTCCCCCAAAGCACAAACATAGCTTTGACGTACCTTTAAGGTACCTGAGAATCCACTTGACCGCTTCCCAATGTTCCTTTCCTGGGTTGAAAGAAATCGGCTCACGACTCCCACAGCGTGAGCGATGTCAGGTCTCGTACACACCATTGCGTACATAAGACTGCCAACAGCTGAAGAGTAGGGGACTGCAGCCATCTCTTCAACCTTTTCCCTCGATGAGGGACACGAGCTCTTGCTCAATTTAAAATGACTAGCCAGTGGATTACTGACTGGCTTAGCACTTTCCATGTTGAACCTTTTGATCACTTGTTCAACATATCTCTCCTGTGACAACCATAGCTTCTTAGCTTTCCTGTCACGAACAATCTTCATGCCCAATATCTGCTGGGCTGGTCCTAAGTCCTTCATGTCGAAGAACTTAGAGAGATCTGTCTTCAACTTGCTGATTATAGATGCATCTTGTCCAACTATCAGCATATCATCAACATAAAGCAGTAGAGTAACGAAATTACCATCTGGGAATTTGCGAATATACACACACTGGTCCGCAGCAGTCCTTCTGTAGTCATGACTCACCATAAACGAGTCAAACTTTTTGTACCACTGTCGGGGAGCCTGCTTAAGACCGTAGAGGCTCTTCTTTAACTTGCAGACCAAGTGTTCCTTCCCATGAACTTCAAAACCTTCTGGTTGCTCCATGTATATCTCTTCTTTGAGATCTCCGTGAAGAAACGTTGTTTTCACATCCATTTGTTCAAGCTCCAAGTCTAGACTGGCAACCAATCCTGAGTACAACTCGAATTGAGGTCATCTTCACTACAGGTGAGAATATCTCGTCAAAGTCAACTCCTTTCTTCTGTTGGAAAACCTTTGACGACCAAACGAGCTTTGTACTTCACCTGCTTGCCATCGTTCTTCAGCTTGAATACCCATTTATTCTTCAGTGCTCTCTTGCCCTTTCAGAAGCTTCACCAACTCATACGTCTGATTCTTCTACAAAGAACTCATCTCTTCTTGCATAGCTTGAATCCATCTGACTTTATCTGTATGAGCTCTTGCTTCATGAAAACTTTCTGGCTCCCCCTCATCAGTAAGAAGAATATAATCTGATTCCGGATATCTTCGTGATGGAATCAGCAACCGACCTCTCATGGATCTGTTCTGTTGAGGCTCGTCAACTGGAGGAAGTTCTTCATCATCTGATTGCTGTGATGATTCAGCAGCTTCTGGTGGAGTGGGTACCTACTCCCCCTGCTCAACACCCTCTTCATCATCATCAACTTCTCTTCTTCTTCTGGGGATCCTTCCTGCATTTCTTCAGTATCTGTGGTAGACTGGAATGGCGCAGGACTGGTAACAGTATCTTGAGCACTTGTACTGTTTTCACCTGGGTTTGTTGATCTTTTGAAGCTACCGTATAACTCAGCTTCATGGAACACAACGTCCCTGCTTCTGATGACCTTCTTAGCTTCTGGATCCCAAAGTCTGTATCCAAATTCTTCATCTCCGTAGCCAATAAAAATACACGGAGTGGACTTGACATCAAGCTTCTGCCTCTGCTCCTTGGATACATGTGCAAATGCTTTGCACCCAAATACTCTCAGATGAGAGTAAGGAGATCTTATGACCAGACCACACCATCTTGGAACTTCGAACTTCAACGGTACAGATGGTGTTCTGTTGATCAGGTAACAGGCTGCACGAACTGCTTCACCCCAGAATGGCTTAGGCAACTTGGCCATACTGAGCATACATCTGGTTCGTTCTACAATGGTCCGATTCATCCTCTCGGCTACACCATTGTGTCGTGGGGTGCGTGGGAGCGTCTTCTCGTGTCTGATGCCATGGCCAGAGCAGTATGCTCTGAACTCTCTGGAAGTGTACTCGCCTCCATTGTCTGTCCGGAGGCACTTAACTTTTTTCCAATTTCTCTTTCCACCATAGCGTGAAAGTTTTTGAACTGTTCAAAAACTTGGTCCTTCGTTCTCAAGAAATACACCCACACTTTACGTGAAACATCATCAATAAATGTAACAAAATACCTGTTACCGCCCAAAGACTCCACCTCTAAGGGACCGCATATATCAGAGTGTACCAGGCTCAACAACTCTGATATTTTACTAGCAGATGTACTAAACGAGACTCGATGTTGCTTACCGAACAAGCAATGCTCACAAGGGTTTAGCGCTGTACCTTTGTTGACTGTAATAAATGCCTTTTTTGCTAGTGTAAACAACCCTTTTTCACCCATGTGACCGAGTCTCTCGTGCCACAGATTTGGAGATGCCTCATCTTGAACTGCATTGAGGCTATCAGTGCATATCTTCACATGGGTCTTATATAACGTGCCGCAAATATGTCCACGAGCGACAACATGTACCTTTCGTCAGCTTCCAAGTACCGTTGCCGAAGTGGTTGTCGTAGCCCAATCGATCAAGGGCTGTCCTGGATATCAAATTTAACCGGAGGTCGGGCACGTGTCGAACGTCTTTCAACACCATGGTATAGCCAATATTTGTCTTTATACGAACATCGCAATACCCGCGATCTTTGAGGAACTAGTGTTACCCATCCTCACTGTACCATAATCTCCGACTTTATACGTGGTGAAGAAATTACTGCGAGGAGTGGCGTGTAGGAAGCTGCTGTGTCTACCACCATTCTGCATCCTGACTCGCAACATGGAGACATTCTTCTTCACCGTGGAGAGTAATGCACAATCTCCTGGAATGGTGACTAATGCTTCACCATCGGCCTTTCTTTGGCTAGTTGCTGGATTGGCCTTGCTCTCGTTATAACTTTTGGCAGTTCCTTTTAATGTGGCCTTCGATGCCACAGTGGAAACATTTCATCTTGCCCTTTTGGTGGTAACCGCTGGGATTTTGGGATTTGCCTCTACTCCTGCCTCTACTTCTCCCTCTACCATTTCGTTGGTGCCTTCCTTCGGTTACGAAGGCATGTGACTGGTCCATACCAGCCTCTTTTCTCCTGGCTTCCTCATTAAACAAGGCATCCTTTACCATCACCATGGTAAGTTTGCCATCTGGAGCCGAATTGCTGAAGGAGACCACCAACGTCTCCCAGCTGTCTGGTAACGAACTGAGAAGTAAGAGAGCTTGTTCTTCATCGCCAAGTTTCAACGCTACGGTTGAAAGTTGGTTCACCAGGTTCTGAAACTCACTGGTGTGTTCAGCAACAGAGGTGCGCTCTTCAACTTCAAATTCACAAGGCGTCTCATTAAGAGAGCCTTATTTGAGCAGTTTTGGCCTGATACATGTTCTCAGCTTTTGCCATAGAGTGTAGGCGTCTGTCTCCTGTGCAACATGATGAAATACACTATGGTCGATCCATTGTCTAATCTGACCAATAGTTTTCTTATTCGACTTTTTCCAATCTTTTTCCAGCGTATTGTCTGGTTTTTTCCTTTCTCTTCTATTGGATCAAAAAGATCCTTGCAATTTAGAAGATCTTCCATCCGGGGTCTCCAGAGTGTATAGTTGGTCGTTGTAAGCTTGATCATTGCACCAGAACTTGAATCCTCCATAGATTCCGCCTTTAACACTAGTTCAAATGGCTTGTTGCTCTAAGTTTGGAGTAGAATCTCGTAAAACGGAGCCCACTGTTGCGTTTGGAACGGTCGAAATAGCTAGGAACAGGTCCGGTTTGACCCAAAAAGGATAAAAATTGGGTCCAAATGCACAAAATCCGAATCTGAAATATTCCTTCCAGAAACGAATATTCTGTTAGAGTTAACGGAATATTCTTCGAAAATGCTGACGCCGTTAACGAACTCTGTTAACTCAAACTCGGACGAGTCAACTCGGTACCTCGTCCCGACTCGGCTCAACTCGGTCAAAAATCGACTGACTCGACGAGTTGACTCGGAAACCCCGTCTCACCCGAACCGGATCCAACGACCTGAACCGATCCAGTGAACAAAAGGTGCGTGGAAGCGCGTGTTGTGCATGGGAGGACGCGCGGTCAATTCCCGAGCGCGTGACGCGTCTCTGGTAGTTGGTGGCTCGTGGAGGTGCGTGCAAAGAGTGGGCACACGCGCAAAAACTTCTATCGCCGCGTGTGGGCGCGTGCAATGTCTGTTTGACCTCCGGTTTGTACCGTTGTGCTTGTCTCGTCACAAGGAATTTTCAGTTAGCTCCAAAATTTCATTTGGACACAGATCTGGTCTCAGCCGACCATAAAAACGAAAATTCCGGCCACCTGTTGAGCACAGAACGAAAAACACAAACATACGGAGGTTAATATTTAACGTGGTTCAGTAATTTGCCTACGTCTACACAAAGGAGATTACTTTGATTTCAATGAACCAAAATGTACAACTCTAAACTCTCATAGCCACAATTTCACTTAGGGTGCGTTTGCATACCAAAATTTTACACTTCTTAAAATTTTAACACAATAAAAAATTACAATATAATCTCCCTCTCTCCTTCAAATCATTACTTTTCACTATAATAAATATTAAAAATTATCTCTATTCACTTTTTCACCAAGTCGAATATCCTAAAATTTTAACCTCCTCAAAATTTTACAAACAAACACACCCTTACTGCCCTTTGCACTTATCCTCCACACTCATTCTCTTATTCACATTACTAATTTATAAAGGAAGAAGAGAAGTTTGAATTCAGTTTCTGGTTGAGTTACTACATTTAATGAACTGTACGCCTGACTCCGTTAAATAGAGTTGTTGTTGTGCTGTAAGATTTGTTGCCTGCAAATCTTGACTCGATTGCTTGGTTTGGCCGCTTGGGTATGGAAACGCGAATCAAAAAAGAAGGGGAAAATACACTTTTCACCCACAAACTACCGGAGTAGTGACACATTGCACCCCAAACTACCATCTTTAAGACATTGCACCCTCAAACTACCAATGTTATACATTTTGCACCCTAAACTACCACTTTGACATATTACACCCTCCAACTACTAATATTAAACACTTTGCACCCTCTATTTGACAAGAATACCCTTGAAAAATTAATGAATTGACAACAATATCTTCAATATATGCAAAATGGGTCAAGGGAAAGAATATTTCGTCACGCACGTGTCGTCTTCTTCCTAGAAAATGATAATTAGAAAGATATTTCTCTACCTTGCAAAAAAAATCCTCATTGACTTTAACAAGCGTCTGGCTTTTTAATGTTGCATGCCTTGAGGTACTTTCTACTCCTATTATGGATGAAGTACTTAGAGACCAGTTAGAAATAGAGCTTGTTAATGACTCCTCTTCTCGGGGAGATATTGAGGACCAGCTTGCTGTCGGCTCCAATAAGCTGGACCGCGAACTACCCCACTTGCCTGAAGGAATGCCCCTCCTGGGAGTTCTCACGGACAATAATTCTACTAGCAGCACTAAAATGCTGGGCGTTGGCTTCTGCAATTTGGTTCAACCAGGTCAGCTTCAAACCAAACCCTTTTGTCTCATTAATTTCTTGTTTTTTTTTTTTTGTGGCTTTTTGATACCAGCAATAAAAGCATTTATGCACGCACCTTCGAAAGTTGAAGCCTTGTTTTTGTTTCTCCTTTGCTTCCCCTCCATAGAAGACTGGAAAATTAGCCTTCACGCATCTTCTTTTGGTTAAGACTCATGCTGTCGAGAAAGTCATTGCATAGAATCACAAAAACTTGGAATTAGGCTACTCACACGTGGTTTTACGCAATTTTAGTAGACCTCTAGAAGACCAAATTAAAATTGTTTGTATTTTCTTAATAAACTACAAATCAGATTTCAGTTATATGCTTAATTAATTGGGAAAGGATTCCCTCCTAAGAGAGAATCACCTAATGGGTCATAACAGGCTATTGGATAGATGACAGCATATTAATGAATTCATCCAATTGTTTATATTAATGACAGCACATTAGTGAATCCATCCAGAGTTCTTTTTTTTTTTTTATATTTTTTGGGCATTTTAATATAGACCATTAGATGGATTCATTAATGTGTTGTCATCCATCTAATAGCCTGTTCGGACCTATTAGGTAATTCTCTCTTAGAAGGAAATCTGAGTCATAATTAATTAGCAATAAGAAAAAGGCTGCATGATGATGAGTAATACAGGTGAACACAATTCTATGGAAGCAGGAGATGTGGAAGCACGTACGATGGCAGAATCCAATGGAGGCGACGACACTGCCATTAAGATTTGGAGATGAGAAAGAAATTGCATCTTCGATTCAAGGAAAGCTTTGCCAAAAGGCTCCAACACCATGTCAGTGTTCAATATTTAGAGTTCCAAACATATATTCTACGCAGGCATATTAATCATCAACTATCGTGTTATATGCGTCTTCGATAGACCAACACGTGCATCAAATTCCTTACAAAACTTTGATAAATCGCAGAAATTTTGATTAATAATCTAAGCCTTGATATGGGAATCACATTTTTCTGCACCCTCGGCAATAAAAATACAAGAAAGGAGACTTTCTACTTCTTCTTTTACTCAGAGTCTGTCAGAAACATGTTTCATCACGTAGATCTACAAAAACTAATTAGGAGAACTACTTAACAAGGTTTTTAAAGCAATTTTATTAGACGTTTGGAAGGATATATCATTATGGTTAAAGAGATTATTTAAGCAGATTTCCAACAATGTTGTACTTGCTAATTTATAAGAAATAATACATGATGATTGCAGGGAGAACTGATAGAGGTGAACTCAATTCGATGGAAAAAATTGGAGATGAACATATGATGGCAGACTCGAATGGAAGCAATGAATCGATCGATATCAGGGATAAGTCAATGGTGTCTTTGATGCAGCGAAAGCTCCACGAAAAGTCTCCAACGTCGTCTCCGTGCTCCATATTTAGAGTCCACAAGAGATTACGCATGCCTAATGAGAAGGTCTTTACCCCACATTTAGTTTCAATTGGTCCATGGAAGTGGCAGTGCTAGTGGCCATGGAAGCGGCGCACCAACCAATTGTTAAGCACAACACACAATATCAAACAGACAGAGGCTAATATTTAACGTGGTTCGGCAACTGCATATGTCCACGGAAGAGAATATTTTGATTTCAATAAACCAATCAAAACTTTACAAACTCTCACACCGTACATCCCTCACAATCTCTCTCAACCCACGAGGGGTGCTCTTCACAAAGGCACACTGAACTCATTTACAAGATTTCGTATTTATAAAGCGAAACAATATCATGTGAAATGGAGGAGAAATTTCTTCAAAATTTGCAGCTTGCAAATCTTGTCGTTGGTGCAATAACTCCTTTATCGATGGTGGCTAAAATTAAACCGCAAGATTTGCGGCTTGCAAATCTTGATGTTTGTGGGGTGTGGACTTCACGCCAACGCCAACACCAATTTGACATCGCAACAGAGCTTAATAAAACAGAGTACATGCATCTTCTTTGCTTAATTAAGATATGGCTTGTGGAGATCTTACTCTGTTAATTAAATAGCTCGTTACTTGAGACTAGCCTGATCATACGTTCGTGAACTTCGAAACCAGTTGGCTGGCTGATTGAGTCCAACAAATAAAAAAAAGTCGATCTGTGATCATTACCTTCATTATTCGTCCACAGCTTGTACTTTTTTTTTTCCTTGTTCTGAATCTTCGTCAGCCTGTGCATTACACATTACGTATCTTACATATTCTGTATCTTATTTAAGAGGAACAAGCCATTGACTCTCCTGATGTCGCGGAGCAGCCTATTTCCGATTGGATTGACGGAGCAAATGGGCGCGCCAATCCATCAACGTCATTTAGAATTTCTTATTCGGGCGTCATATAGAATCGTTTAAACCCAAACACACGCATCTTCCTCCACCATAAGAGAGAGCATCAAATAAATTTGAAAAGTACTGTCATCTTTTTTTAAAAAAATAAAAAATAGAAAAAATTGCATGTTCTTCTTACTCTCGAGGGCTATTTGAAATATAATGTCGATTTGTTTCCATTTTAGATTTATGGATTTATGCCACATCATGACATGAATTTTCCTTCTAACACTATTGGGTCGACACAAATTTTTTTTGAAAATCTTTTCACAGATTGCCACAACTTTTCACAGACTTCAATAAGATATACACTACCTCTAATAAAAAAAAATTTAACCCATCCAAATAGAGGCTCAAGTATTTTTGCCAACCTACTCCTTAACTTGCCGCTTAACAGAGAGATAATGACTCATACAGAATATATATCCAATATTCAACAAGTGATATATTACCTGACGTACAAAATAAATTTAGGTATGAAATACTAAATGCGTTTGGGTATCTTGAGTCAATCAAATTGAAGGAAAGAAAAAGAAGTGAAATCCACTCAGGCCATCACAAAGCAATATTCAGATATGTTTCTCTAAAATACGAAAAAAAAAAAAGAAGATAAAATACATTTTGCACCTCAGGTTTGGGGTTATCGACACTTTGTACTTTTTTTTTTTTTTGGACAATTTCACTACTAAAATTCTTCTGAATTTGCACCCTCGGTTCAATGGACCCTCAAAGAAGGTTGATTGAAGAGGGCATTAATGCAAATTAGTCTAGTAAATGAACGAGAGATACGGAGAGGGGAGGGGATAGCATCAAGTCGACTTCTTATGCATGCAATTATTTCAACCTAATATAAGCAACTTGGTGGTTTACAATAGGATTACTCTCTAATTTGCTAATCATGAATAATTCTCCCAAGTTACATGATTGAGTCAACTCAGACCCTCAAGTTTAAGAATTCAGTAAAATGTCGCAAGTGGACGTGAAGGTCTTCGTCAATGTATATGAGATTCATATATCCTACGTTATTTGAGACTACGCACAACCAAACTAACTCTACTGGAACAACGAGATATGACCCGCAAACGCCGCCGATGGAACTGGCAGTGCAAGCGGAGGCCGCGCACCAACCCATTTGATCACATGACACAGAGGTTAATAAAACACAGTACACGCATCTTCTTTGCTTAATATATATATATATATGGCTCGCGTAGGGTTACTTAATTAGCTCGCTGCATGCTTAAGAGAAGACTATCCTCATAAGTTGGTGAACTTCGAAACCGTTCGCTGGCTGATTGAGTCCAACCAATCATACAAAGTAGGAAAAGGAAACTCATTTGGGTCGATCGGAAATTGATCATTATCTTCCTTCAATATTCGTCAACTTGTACTTTTTTTTTTTTTTTGTTCTGAAAATCTTCGTCAGCTCGTGCATTACACGTGACGTATCTTAGTACTTATTTAAGAGGACCGAGCCATTGACTCTCCCTGTTGTCACGGAGCAGCCTATTTCCGATTGGATTGACTGAGCCACCGACGTAGTTGGTGGAGGATTTAAAGTCATTGTTTTTTCCCAACTAGTAAGAGGCAGCACTGCAATTGGAATTTGGGCCAATCCATAAACGTCATTTAGAATTTCTTAATTGGGCGTCATATAGAATTCTTTCAACCTAATAACCTATAATACAAGCAACTTGGTGGTTTACAATGCGATAATTACTCTGTAATATGCTAATCATGAATAATTATCCCAAGTTACATGCATGACTGAGTCAACTCAGACCCTCGAGTTTCAGAAATCAGAAATTAAAATGTCGCAAAGTGGACGTGAAGGTCTTCGTCAGTGTATGAATATATATATATCATGTATCCTACTTTATTTGAGAGGGACAATTAGCTCTCCTGGAACAACAAGATATGTAAATGACCTGCAAACGCCGCTGATCGATGGAAGAGGCAGTACTGCAAGTGATGGCCGCGCACCAACCCATTTGACATCACACAGAGCTTAATTAAACAGAGTACACCCATCTTCTTTGCTTATTAATTAAGAATATTCTAAGATATGGCTCGATGAGATCTTACTCGGTTATTACTTAATTAGCTCGCTGCTTAAGACTATCCTCATAAGTTGGTGAGCTTCGGAACCAGCATGGCTGACTGATTGAGTCCAACAAATCAAACAAAGTAGGAAAAGGAAACCCATCGGGGTCGATCGGAAATTGATCGTTACCCAATTTTCCTTCAATTGTCGTCAACTTTTTGCCCTTGTTCTGAATCTCGGTCAGCTTGTGCATTACACATTTCGTATCCTACATATTATATTGTGTATCTTATTTGAAGAGGAACAAGCCATTGACACTCCTTTTGTCCAGAGGCGGCTAAATATTCTCGTTGGCTAAGCATAAAAATTGAGGCATTTTAGTTTAAAAATAAAAATAAAAATAAATTCAAAATTAAACCATAAATTTGCTTCTTACCTTTTTATATGTAAAATTATTAATTAAACTTTTGTATTCAAGTTTAGCTAATAAATTGGTTTTGATAGATAAAACTGCTAAACTGTATAATTTATCTTGAAACGTATAGTAATTAGTAAATAATTTTTTATAATCTTTAATTTTGAAAAATTTTCTTTATGCAACTGTAATAGGTATGATAAATAGTATTATATATACAATAAAACAATTTGAAAAACAATCTAGTTTATTTATTAGATTAAGTATTTCAATTAGAGTATTGATTTCTGTTTTTGCAACTTATTTTAAAATTTTTAATTTCGAACATAATATTCGTTCTAGAAATGTCTTTTACTTTCATCTTTTGATAACTCAATATCATCAATTCTAATTATACATTTTTACTAAATATCTCATAACTCCGCATCAATTTCCTTCTAATGTCCAGAATCATAGCAAGTGATACTTAAGATAGATTGATCATCACAACTTGGACTATCTATGTGTGTCTCACTAGCCATTTGTTTCAAAATTTCATTTTATTGTGTCACATTAACATTATCTTCTAAGTTCTCCTCTCGAGTCACATTAACATTATCAACTTCTTCTAAGTCCCCTAATACTTGGTTCTTGATCACCTATTACCGCTTGATTAGAATTGGTTCCCTTTTGTCAGCAAGAAATTTTTTTTAAGGGCCCCTCTTTGAGATTGCACTAAACTTTCAACTCTTTTTGGATAAGCACTTGAATAGCCTTAACTTGCCGCTTAACAGAGAGATAATGACTCATACGGAATATATATTCAATATTCAACTAGTAGTATTACCTGACAAAATAAATTTAGGTATGAAATACTAAACTCATTTGGGTATCTTGAGTCAATCAAATTGAAGAAAAAAATAAGTGAAATCCATTTAGGCCATCACAGAGCAATCTTCAGATCTGTTTCTCCAAAAGCAAAAAAACAAAAAAGGGGTAAAATACATTTTGCATCCTTACATTTTGGGTGAATGACATTTTGCACCTATTTTTATTTTTCACACGTTTCACTCCTAAAATTCTAGTTGCGTTCAATTTGCAACCTCTATCTAATCGAGCCTCAAATTGATTTGGGAGAGGCTGCATGTCCTGATCAAATGGCATGCAGCTAGGAATGAAGGAATGGGATTGTGAAGAGCGAAGAAAAGTCATATTGCAAGCTATATGTGATCTGCTTGTACAGAAGAGAACTGGTTTTTATATTTACAAGAAACAGTCTAATGGAGTAGCATTATCGCAAATGAGTCTAGTAAATGAACGAGAGATATGGCGAGGGGTGAGGGGGCAGCATCAAGTCGACGTCGTATGCAATTATTTCAACCTCATATAAGCAACTTGGTGGTTTACGATCCGATCACTCTGTAATATGCTAATCATGAATAATTCTCCCAAGTTACATGAGTGAGTCAACTCAGACCCTCAAGTTTAAGAATTCAGAAAAATGTCGCAAGTGGACGTGAAGGTCTTCGTCAATGTATATGAGATTCATATATCCTACGTTATTTGAGACTACGCACAACCAAACTAACTCTACTGGAACAACGAGATATGACCCGCAAACGCCGCCGATGGAACTGGCAGTGCAAGCGGAGGCCGCGCACCAACCCTTTTGATCACATGACACAGAGGTTAATAAAACAGAGTACACGCATCTTCTTTGCTTTATATATATATATATATGTATATATGGCTCGCGTAGGGTTACTTAATTAGCTCGCTGCATGCTTAAGAGAAGACTATCCTCATAAGTTGGTGAACTTCGAAACCATTCGCTGGCTGATTGAGTCCAACCAATCCAACAAAGTAGGAAAAGGAAACCGATTTGGGTCGATCGGGAATTGATCATTTTCTTCCTTCAATATTCGCCAACTTGCACTTCTTTTTTTTTTTGTTCTGAAAATCTTCGTCAGCTTGTGCATTACACGTGACGTATCTTAGTACTTATTTAAGAGGACCGAGCCATTGACTCTCCTGCTGTCACGGAGCAGCCTATTTCGGATTGGATTGACTGAGCCACCGACATAGCTGGTGGAGGATTTAAAGTCACTGTTTTTTTTTTGGCTTAAATGCACCATATACTCATGTGGTATTTTTATTTTGTAAATATATCCTTGAGGTAATGAAAAGTTGGTTTTATATCCTGAAGTAACCTTTCGATTTAAAATATGCCCCTCTGTCAGACTCCGTTTAAAAAATTAACGGTAGTAGGTGACGTGGTCTGCTATTCTGCTGGTGCTGGTCTAGTCTGGTCTAGTCTACTGGTGTTGCTCTGGTTTTTTGGTCTGCTGTTATGGTCTGCTGGTGTGGTGCTGGTCTAATCTGCTGGTATGGTGCAGACGTGTGGGAGAAGTGCCACGTCACCTACGACAATCAATTTTTTAAACGGAGACTGATGGAGGGGCATATTTTAAATCGAAAGGTACCTCAGAGATATAAAACCAACTTGTCTTACCACAAGGGCATATTTGCAACAAAGTAATACCACAGGGGCGTGTTGTGCATTTAAGCCTTGTTTTTTCACAACTAGTAAGAGCATTTCCAGCCGTTTATTCAAATTTGACTCTCTCTATTTTAACTAAAAAACACACCTCTCTATTTTAGCTATCAATTTTTTTAAAACACCCACAGCTTCTCTATTTTAACCATCTATTTTTACTATTTTATTTAAATATTATTTTTCAAAGATTTCTTTATTCTTTCTCTAACGTTTTATATTTTTGAATATTCGTTTTTAACAGTTTGGGAGGAAGAAAAAAAAATAAAAGAGAGGGAGAGCGGAGGAAGAAAAAAAAAAAGAGGGAGAGCAAAAGAGGTGGGAAAAAGAAAAAAAAAGATATTAATATTTTAAAATTGTAAAGTGAATAGTGGTTCTCTAAAAATAAAGAACTACTGTTCACATGTTAAATTTTTTTGTTAAAAATTATTATAATAGATAAGTTGCTAGGGAGTGTTTTTCAGCCTTTTTGTTGAACTGGTTATTTATTTTAATCAAAATGTTATAATAGAGAAGTTGTTAGGAATGCTCTAAGAGGCAGTATTGCAATTGGAATTTGGGCCAATCCATAAAGGTCAGTTAGAATTTCTTATTTGGGCGTCATATAGAATTATTTAAACCTAAACACACAGCATCTTCTAATAGTCGGGGGCGACATATAGAATTGTTTAAACCTAAACACATAGCATCTTCTAATAATCGGAGGTGAAAAGTGTATTTAATTCAAAAAATAACAAAATACTTTACCAAATCCAAGCACTCAAAAGAAAAAAAATGAGTATATACATTTTTCATCCACAAACCACCACAAGCTTTGCACTTTATATCATAAACTACTATTTTTGAGACATTGCACCCTCAATCTACCAATCATAGACACTTTGCACCCATTTGTCAAATTTTTAGACTAAAATAACGATAATGCCCTTGACCCACTTTGCATATATTGAAGGTATTATTATCAATTCATTAAATTCTCAAGGGTATTATTATTAGACGGAGGATGGGAAATATCTAACATTAGTAGTTGGAGAGTGCAAAGTGTCTAAAAATTTGATAAAATGTGCAAATTGTCAAAGATTGGTAGTTAAAGGGTGTAATGTTTCAAAAGTAATATTTTATTATGCAAAGTTCAAAACCTATGGTAGTTCTTAAATGAAAAGTGTATTTCCTCAAGAAAAAAAAAAGAAAAGAAAATCAAGAGAGAAGAGTATATCACTCTGACAACTATAAATACAAGCGTCTGGCTTCTTAAGGGATCAAGTTAGAGATCACCAGTTGAGATTAGAACTTTTTAAAGATCCCTCTTTTCGGGGAGATAGTACTGAGGACCAGCTTGCAGTCGGCTCCAGTAACCTGTAGTACCGCGAACTCCCCCACTTGCCTGAAGAAATGCCGCCTCTGAGAGCTCTCACGGACAACACTTCTACTAGCAGCACTAAAATGCTGGACGTTGGCTGCTGCAATGTGGCCCATGAACAAGGTCAACTTCAAACCAAACCCTTTCGTCTCATTTCTTGTGTTTTTTTTTTTTTTACCAGCAGAAAAGCATCTATACACCTTTGAAAGTTGAAGCCTTGTTTCTGTTTCTCCTTTGCTTCCCCGCCATAAAAGATTGGAACAATAGCCTTCACGCATCGTCTTTTGGTTAAGACTCATGGAACTAGGAAGTCATTGCATAGAATCACAAAAACTTTGGAATTAGGACGTCACTCACACATGGTTTTACGCAATTTTAGTACACCCCTAGAAGGCCGAAAATTATTTTTTATTTTCTTCATAAACTACTAATTAGATTTCAGTCATATATATGCTTAATTAATTAGCAATAAGAAAAAGGTTGCATGATGATGAGTAATGCAGGTGAACACAATTCCATGGAAGCAGGAGATGCGGAAGCACGTACGATGGCAGAATCCAATGGAGGCAATGACACTGCCATTGAGATTGGAGATGGGAAAGAAATTGCATCTAATTTGATTCAAGGAAAGCTTTGCCAAAAGGCTCCAACACCATGTCAGTGTTCAATATTTAGAGTTCCAAATATATATTCTACGCAGGCATATTAATCATCATCTATCGCGTTATATATATGCGTCTTCGATAGACCAACACGTGCATCAAATTCCTTACAAAACTTTGATAAATCGCAGAAATTTTGATTAATAATCTAAGCCTTGATATGGGAATCACATTTTTCTGCAGATCCCTCGGCAATAAAAATACAAGAAAGGAGACTTTCTGCATCTTCTTTTACTTACAGTCTGTCAGAAACATGTTCCATCACGTAGATCTACAAAAACTAATTAGGAGAACTACTTAACAAGGTTTTTTAAGCAATTTTATTAGACGTTTGGAAGGATATATCATTATGGTTAAAGAGATTATTTAAGCAGATTTCCAACAATGTTGTACTTGCTAATTTATAAGAAATAATACATGATGATGGCAGACTCGAATGGAAGCAATGAAACATCGATCGATATCAGGGATGAGTCAATGGTGTCTTCGATGCAGCGAAAGCTCCGCAAAAAGTCTCCAACGTCGTCTCAGTGCTCCATATTTAGAGTCCACAAGAGATTACGCATGCCTAATGAGAAGGTCTTTACGCCACATTTAGTTTCAATCGGTCCATTTCACCACGGAACGGATGAGCTGCAACCCATGGAAGAAATTAAGCAGTGGTATTTGCATGGCCTCCTCAATCGACGCCCAACGAAGGAAACAAGTTTGGAGTGCTTTGTAGAAGTCATTGGAAGTGTTGAGCAAGCATGCCGTGAATGTTACTCCGAAAAGTTTAGTTATTGTAGAGAGAAATTCATAGAGATGATGGTGGTTGATGGATGCTTTACAATCGAGTTCTTCCGCAAAGTTAAGGAGGCGGTGCTACGAGAAAAGGAAGATCCTGTCTTTACTACGTCATGGATGGTTTGGGAAATAGTAAGCGACTTACTCCTACTTGAGAATCAGCTTCCTTGGCGTGTGCTCGACCTTTTGTTCAACCTGACCAAGACAAATGATGATGAAGCGGGGGATTCCCTACTTAACCTTGTTGCCTTCTCGTTTAACTTGTATGCACTGCCCATGACTCGTGATTTTCCAGACCTCAGAGACACACCATATTCTCACAGGCATCTACTTGACTTCCTTCGAAACTATTTACTAAGTTTCAGAGATATAGAGCGTGTGCCAGACCAAAAAAGGGAACCCATTCCATCTGTGACAGAGCGTGTGCCATATGAAAAATGGGACCCCATTCCATCTGTGACAGAGCTTCTGCAAGCTGGAGTTAGATTCCAAACTGGAGATGCAAACAACTTGCTGGACGTAACTTTCAAAGATGGTGTGATGGTAATTCCGCCGGTGACCATTCGGGAGAATACAGAGTCTCTCTTCAGAAACCTCATCGCTTTCGAACAATTTGATCCAAGCACGAGCTATGAGTTCACGTCTTTTGCTGTGCTCTTGGATAATCTCATCAACACTAACAGCGATATAGTTTTCCTCAGACAACGAGGAATCCTGCATATATTTTCCAGAACTGAGGACACAGAGCATCTCGTCAACAGGCTTTGTAAAGACAAGTGGTTCTTCGTTTCCAGTTACTTTAAGCTCCACAAGGATGTGAATGCATACTATAATCGCCGCAGGCACAGATGGCAGGCGATTCTAAAGCGTGATTACTTCAATAATCCATGGACAAGTATGTCAGTGGTAGCTGCATCCTTGATTCTAGGTTTGACCCTTTTACAAACCATGTATTCTGTTCTCTCTTACTATGTAAGAAGGTGAAATTGAAATTGAAATTGAAAGAAGATACATATAGTACTTATCAACCAACTTCACATTGTGTGTTTCTCATAATAAATTAGATTATTTTAGGAGGGAATATTTGTATGAATCTTAGTAAGCCTTTCTTAGTAGATATTTTAGAATTTTGTATTTTAATCTTGGAATGCTCGAGGCAAATGTAATCGATTTGTTTTAGTTTGGCATTTATTTTGTCGTTGGTTGTTTTGTTTGGTGTCTATTTTTGTTTCGGTTGTTTTGGTCTTGTGTCATTTGTTTTGTAAGTATGATTTTTCTCCGACATAAGTGAAGGCATGAAATAAATTTGAAAGGAATTGTCCTCTTTTTTTACATTTCAAAATTTTTGCCACATCATGATATGAATTTTCCTTTTAACTTTTGGTAGACACGAAAAAAAATTTCACTATAACTTTTCACAAACTCTAACATATTTTTCACAAACTCCAATAAGATCTATACTACCTCTAATAATAATAATAAAATTAACCCATTCAAATAGAAACTTAAATATTTTTGCCTATCTACTCCTTAATTAACTTGCCGCTAAACAGAGATCTAGATAATGACTAGTACAAAATATACATCTAATATTCAACGAGTGATATTACCAGACGGAATAAAATTTAGGCATGAAATACTAAACTCATTTGGGTATCTTGCGTCAATCAAATTGAAGAAGGAAAAAAAAGAAGTGAAATCCACTCAGGCCATAACAAAGTGATATTCAGATTTGTTTCTCTCAAAAACGAAAAAAAGGATCAGTAAAATACATTTTGCATCCTTACGTTCCGGGTCACTGACACTTTACACCTATTTTTATTTTTATTTTTGACACATTTAACTCCTAAAGTTCTAGTTGAGTCGAGTTGCACCCTCGGTCCAATCTAGCCTCAAATTGATTTGGGAGAGGCTGCATATCCTTATCAAATGGCATGCAGCTAGGAATGAAGGAATGTGATTGTGAAGAGCAAAGAAAAGTCATATTGAAAGCTATATGTGATCTGCTTGTACCGAAGAGAACTGCTTTTTATATTTACATGAAACAGGGCTAATGGAGTAGCATTAAGGCAAATTAGTCTACTAAATGAACGAGAGATATGGAGAGGGGGGAGGGGGCAGCATCAAGTCGACGTCGTATGCAATTCTTTCAACCTAATACAAGCAAACTTGGTGGTTTACAATTCGATTACTCCGTAATATGCTAATCATGAATAATTCTCCCAAGTTACATGATCGAGTCAACTCAGACCCTCAAATTTCAGAAATCAGAAAAATTTCGCAAGTGGACGTGAAGGTCTTCGTCAAGGGATATATATAGAGATTCCTATATCCTATGTTATTTGAGAGGGACAACCATACTAACTCTCCTGGAACAATGAGATATGACCTGCAAACGCCGCTGATGGAAGTGGCAGTGCAAGTGGATGGAGGCGGCATACCAAGTACTTGTTGAGCACAAAACACAATATCAAACAGACAGAGGCCAATATTTAATATGGTTCGGCAACTGCCTACATTCATGGAGGAGAGTATTTTGATTTCAATAAACTAATTAAAATTTTACAATCTCTCAACTCTCTCAACTCTCACAACTCTCACACCGTACATCCCTCACAATCTCTCTCAACCCACTATAGGTGCTCTTCATAAAGGCACACTGAACTCATTTACAAGAGTTCGTATTCATAGAGCAAAACAATATCGTGTGAAATGAAGGAGAAATTTCTTCAAAATTTGCGGCTTGCAAATCTTGTCGTCGGTGCAATAACTCTTTTGTCGATGGTGGCTAAAATTGAGCCGCAAGATTTGCGGCTTGCAAATCTTGACGTTTGTGGGGTATGGACTTCACGCCAACGCCAACACCAATTTGACATCGCAGCAGAGCTTAATAAAACAGAGTACACGCATCTTCTTTGCTTAATTAAGATATCTTACTCTGTTACTTAAATAGCTCGTTACTTAAGACTAACCTGATCATACGTTGGTGAACTTCGAAACCAGTTGGCTGGCTGATTGAGTCCAACAAATAAAAAAAAAGTCGATCTGTGATCATTAACTTCATTATTCGTCAACAGCTTGTACTTTTTTTTTTGTTTCCTTGTTCTGAATCTTCGTCAGCCTGTGCATTACACATTACATATCTTACATATTCTGTGGGCACGTTCGTTTGCCTAAAAATCTAAGAATTTAAATTTAATTTTTTAAATTTATACTCTTAACGTTACTCTTACACGCATACTAATACAATTAATCATTACTTTTTTTACATACATTAATATAACTTTAACAACTTTTACAATTTTTACACGCATGCCAATAAAGTTCAAACATCATCTAAATATTCACACTATTCTTATAATTTTTAAAATTTTCTCAAAACGAACATGCCATGACTCGTGATTTTCCAGACCTCAGAGACACGCCATATTCTCACAGGCATCTACTTGACTTCCTTCGAAACTATTTACTAAGTTTCAGAGATATAGAGCGTGTGCCAGACAAAAAAAGGGACCCCATTCCATCTGTGACAGAGCTTCTGCAAGCTGGAGTTAGATTCCAAACTGGAGATGCAAACAACTTGCTGGACGTAACTTTCAAAGATGGTGTGATGGTAATTCCACCGATGACTATTCGGGAAAAGACAGAGTCTCTCTTCAGAAACCTCATCGCTTTCGAACAATTTGATCCAAGCACGAGCGATGAGTTCACGTCTTTTGCTGTACTCTTGGATAATCTCATCGACACTAGCAGCGATATAGTTTTCCTCAAACAAAAAGGAATCCTG
This sequence comes from Morella rubra, assembly GCA_003952965.2. Classification (NCBI taxonomy): domain Eukaryota; kingdom Viridiplantae; phylum Streptophyta; class Magnoliopsida; order Fagales; family Myricaceae; genus Morella; species Morella rubra. The sequence continues at coordinate 26,679,548 of CM025852.1, forward strand.
CAAATATTTTCCAGAACTGAGGACACGGAGCATCTCTTCGACAGACTATGTAAAGACAAGTGGTTCTTGGTTTCCCGTTACTCTGATCTCCACAAGCAAGTGAAAGACTACTGTAATCACCCCCGGCACAAACGGCAGGCGATTCTGAAGCGTGATTACTTCAATAATCCATGGACAAGCATGTCGGTGGTAGCGGCATCCTTGATTCTAGGTTTGACCCTTTTACAAACCATATATACTATTCTCTCTTACAACTGATCAACCAACTTCACATTGTGTGTTTCTTATAATAAATTAGATCATACCAGGTGGGGATCTGTGTGTGAATCTCGGTGTGTCTTTCTTAGTAGATATATTAGAATCTTGTCATTTCATCTTGGAATGGCTAATTTGATGCAAAATGTAATCAGTTTGTTTAGTTTGGTATTTTATTTTGTCTTTGGTTGTTTTGTTTGGTGTCTATTTGTTCTGGGTTGTTTTTTGGTGTGTTGTTTGGTCTTGTGTCGGTTTGTTGTGTAAATATGGTTTTCCTCGGAAATGAGGAAATCAAATAAATTTGAAAGTTACGGTCATGTTTTTTTCTTGGGGAAAATATATTTTTCACCCACAAACTACTAGAGTAGTGACACATTGCACCCCAAACTACCATCTTTAAAACATTGCACCTTTAAATTACCGATGTTAGACATTTTGCACCCTCCATTTGACAATAATACCCTTGAGAAATTAATGAATTGACAACAATATCTTCAATATATGCAAAATGGGTCAAAAGCATTATCATCATTTTAGTCTCAAAATTTGATAAAGGGTGCAAAGTGTTAAAAATTGGTAGTTAGAGGGTGCAATGTATCAAAATTGGTAGTTTATGGTGCAAAGTGCAAAACATATGGTAGTTCGTGAGTGAAAAGTGTATTTTCTTCTTTTTTCTTTTAAAAAAGAGTAAAAAATAGAACAAAGTGTATGTTCTACTCTCAGTGGCTCTATTTGAAATGTAATGTTGATTTGTTTCCATCTTAGAGCGTGTTCGTTTCTTGGAGAATTTGAGAATGCGAATCCACATTTGTGTAATGTTAACCGAGCATGTTTAAATTTAGGATGCAGGTAGTGATTTTCCATTTTTACCTTGACCATGTTTATGAAAAATTACCAATATACCCTCCAGTACTATGTTGAGGACATAAATATCGAAGGGCAAAATCATAATTTTAAAAAATACATGGCCCCATACGTTCAGCGCATTAACCACTCGGACATGTGAATAAACGAAATGCCCAAACTACTTTATCCAACGTTAAGGCTTTAGTTGAGAGTTAGACGGTTATTTCATCCGCCCATTAAATACTGACGCAATTTTTTTCCCTTGCCATACTTGCGATACCCTGCCCTGTCCCTGCCATACCTGCAGCTTGTTAGTAGCGTGAATCATGCTTCTTCTCTTCTTCTTCTTTTTATTTTTTTTGCTTGTTAGTAGCGTGAATCACGCTTCTTCTCTTCTTCTTCATTTTTTATTTTTTAACCGCATTTGTCGTTTGTCTTTTTTTTTAATACTTTCAAATATTTATATTATAATAAAAAAAATCAACATTATAATAAATATTATAAATAAACAATATTATTTTACATTCTATCTTCATCACTCATCTAATAAAAATAATCTACAAACTTTAAAAATTATCATTACTTTTATTACACCTCAACAATTTCTACATAAATACCAATACAATTACTTTAATATCACCTAAAAATTCTCAAAACTCCTCAAATCCTAAAAATCTCATCAATACGAATATGCCCTTAGATTTATGCCACATCATTACATGAATTTTCATTCTAACCCTATTTGGTCGATACAAAATTTTTTTGAAAATCTTTTCACAAACTGTCACAATTTTTCACATACTCCAATCAGATCTACACTACCAGCTCTAATAAAAATTAAAAATTAAAAATTAAGCCATCCAAATAGAGGCTTAAATATTTTTGCCAGCCTACTCCTTGACTTGCCGCTTAACAGGGAGATAATGGCTCATACAATGATACAGAATATATATACAATATTCATCAAGTGATATTACCTGACGAAATTATAAATGTAGGTATGAAATACTAAATGCATTTGGGTATCTTGAGTCAATCAAATTGAAGGAAAGAAAAAGAAGTGAAATCCACGAGGCCATCACAGGGCGATATTTAGATCTGTTTCTCTAAAAAACGAAAATCATTTTTTTTTCTTTTACACATTTCACTACTAAAATTCTTCTGAATTTGCACCCTCCGTCCAATGGGCCCTCAATGAAGGTTGATTGAAGAAGGCATTAACGCAAATTAGTCTAGTAAATGAACGAGAGATATGGTGAGGGTAGGGGACAACATCAAGTCGATTTCGTATGCAATTCTGATATCGGGGTTAGTCGGAGAAAGTGCATAACACCTTGTGAGTGCTTGGGCTGAGTAGAATACTAAAAAAAAATAAGAATCTCGGAAATAAGAGGACTGCCAGGGATAGTAAAGAGATCGGTCGGGATATTTGTGAGAAGGTCGGAAAAGTGTTTAGATCGCTCGGGATGTTTGAGGGAAGGTCAGGAAAAACACTCTAACTCATGGGAAAGGATTCTCTCCTAAGAGGGAATTACCTAATGGGTCATAATAGGCCATTGGATGGATGACAGCACATTAATGAATCCATCCAATGGTCTATATTAAAAAGGATGACAGTATATTAATAAATCCATCCATCATTTTTCATTTTGCATTTTTTTGGGCATTTTAATATAGATTATTAGATTGATTCATTAATATGCTGTCATCCATCCAATTGCTTGTTAGGACTCATTAGGTAATTCCCTCTTAGGAGAGAATCTAAGTCCCTAACTTACACACTTAAGTATAACACAAAGGGATACAGAACTCACCACCCAATTAAAATACAAAGGAATACATAAATCGCCACCCAATGTAATCTAACACGGGATACAAAGCAAGAATTCGCCACCTGTCAAAATCCACCGAAGGATAAGTGTTTGCCAAAAAAATCCTTCTTCAAATAAGCCTAATGCTCAAGTTGTATAAATACTCAAAATCTGTATTTTTTCATTGCTAAAGAATGGTTTAAATAGTAGAGTTTGGAGTCCCAAGCACGAGTAAATGAGAAATACAACTTCCAAAACATTAATTGAAACTTAAGAAACATAAAAGACTCTTACAAAAATGAAAAGACATATTGAAAATCCAAAAAGCTAGCTAAAAATAAGAAAAATGCTTAATTAATTAGCAATAAGAAAAAGGCTGCATGATGATGAGTAATGCAGGTGAACACAATTCTATGGAAGCAGGAGATGCGGAAGCATGTACGATGGTAGAATCCAATGAAGGCAATGACACTGCCATTAAGATTGGAGATGAGAAAGAAATTGCATCTTTGATTCAAGGAAAGCTTTGTCAAAAGGCTCCAACACCATCTCAGTGTTCAATATTTAGAGTTCCAAATATTCTACGCAGGCATAGTGAAAACGCTTTCGTCCCTGAAGTAATTTCAATTGGCCCTTTTCACCATGGGAGTAAGAAGCTACAGGAAATGGAAAAATTGTAAGCTATGGTACTTGCATAGCCTCCTCAATCGAGCACCAACTGAGAAAACATCGTTGCAGTGTTTTGTAGAAGCCATTGGAAGTCTTGAGCAACATTGTCGTGAGTGTTATGCGGAAGAAATTGATCTTAATAGGGAGAAATTCGTAGAGATGATGGTGGTTGACGGTTGTTTCATCATAGAGTTCTTTCGCAAAGATTACAAGAGTGACGATGAACAAGATGAGGAACATCCGTTGTTCAGTACATCATGGATGCGTTCGCAAATAGTAACCGACTTGCTTTTGCTCGAGAATCAGCTCCCTTGGCGCGTGCTTGACTGTTTGTTCAACATGACTCGACCAGATGATGATGATGGGGGCTCCATCATTGATCTCATTGTGTACAGTTTCCCTTTTATACAAGCTTCTGATAATCATAGTGAACAGCACAAGCATTTACTTGACTGCTTGAAAAACTGTGTAATTGGATCATGCACAATAGAACAGCCGGATTGTTGTGATTGGGATCCGATCCCCTCTGCGATAGAACAGTCACAAGCCGGAGTTAAATTCAAAGTCGGAGAAGAAAACAACATCCTCAATGTAACTTTCAAGGATGGCGTGTTGACAATCCAAACAATAAGGATTGAGGACTACTCAAGACAGATCTTCTGAAACCTCATTGTGTTTGAACAGTTTGATCCAAAGAAGGACCATAAATTCACCTCTTATATATGCTGTGCTCTTGGACAACCTCGTTAACAGTAGCAAAGATGTGGAAGTTCTCAAACAGGATGGTATACTGGATATCAGTGCGAGCAAAGAGGACATAGCAAGTTTCTTAGATAGGCTCTACAATGATACTGGTTTCCAAGATTTCCTTTATGCAGATGTCTACAGTGAAGTAAATGGGTTTTGTAAGCACCGGTGGAATAGATGGAAAGTAATCTTGATTATTTTACCAATCCTTGGACAGCTATGTCAGTTATAGCTGCAGTCTTCCTTCTGGGTTTTTGTTTCTTACAAACCTTGTATGCTGTCCTCTCCTACTACAGATCAACCTCTCGAAGCAACTCCAAGACAACTTAAAGCACTCCTGCTTCCTTCAGTGTGTATGTATGTCTACCAAGAAATAAAAGCAGATTAATTTGCGGATCCTCCAGATCTTGCATGTCCTTTTTCTGCCAAGTGTAATTCCTTTTGTGCAATGTGTAAATTCTATTTGTAATTGTTTGTTGAAAATATATGAAAGGAAGCCTTGTCTTATCTCTTATAAATTCCAAGTTTATTCTTTCACTATATGAATGCATAGATGACTATCATGAGATGGATTTTCCCATACTAAATATCTTTGCTTGAAATCATTATATATACCAACAAATATTGGAACATATACAACATTCAGATAGTATAAAGAGGAAAAATTAAAACAATATTCTAGAATTAAAACAAGTACTATAATTAATGAATAATCACTTGAGGCTTCATTAATTTTTTACATTTTTTTTAATGATGTGTGTTATGGTTTCTTGATGTGGCTCCAGTTTATAGCAACATTTCCTCTCTTTTTTTTTCCTAAATGGATTTACTTATTTAAAAATTTTACGGTTAAAATTATACCACATGATTTATTTTTCATATACCTTGACAATCAATGAGAAAAAGTGCAAATAAGTTAGTAAATAATTTATTCTTCATTTACATTGATATTTGGATCAAGATCCTCTTAAATTTACTGTCCGTATTACACGGTGCAATTTGGAGAGAGAGAGATACGGCAAGTGGACCCTATTATAGGGTCTATATTGTCTGAAATTTTAAGTAGGTAGCATTAAAATAGTGTAGAATTCATTTATTGTATCTATCTTTTTCTGAATTATACCGTACAATTCAGATAATAAATTACATAGGATCACCCTCCATATTATATAAGAAAAATTGCAAGAAGAATTGGCTATGTTTTGATAATTTTTTAAAAAATTTCAAAAAAATTTTGCAATCACTTTTTTATCAATTCTAATATTTTTTTACAAATTTTAACAAACTTTTCACCAATTTCAAAAGAATCTACACTAACTCCAATAAAAATAAATACAAGAAATATTTTTAAAACTAAACCAAGGCATTATAATTTTAGGAAGCATAGGAAATTAGTTTTCGGGGATAAGTCACTCATTACACTCTCACGCTCAAGGCGAGGAAGAAGGTAGAGCCCACTCAATCCAAAGTTGGACTGACGGACTAGCTCCGCTGAATGGTTGTTTCGTAAATAATTCGAAAAAAGTAGCCTACATTGCCAACCCATCATTCTAATCTTTGCCGATGTTTTGACTGGCAGCACCCACTCCGCATCGTAGACTTCATCGTCCTCTAGAGACCACACTCTCTCTGAGTTCTGCAATCCGAAAGCCACTTAACTCGAGATCCGAATACCCAAATGGGCGGTAATTTCCATCATCGTACTCAACTTATTAGTTCTCTTAATCATGGAGGGTCCACGCTAATCCCTGATTAATACTGCTGTTTGGCGAATGGCGCAGGTGCGTAAACGAAAACGAAAACGAAATCGGAATCGGCCTGTCGTTGTTCGAGCTTATGGCTCGCTGCTGACCCGAGCAAGCGCTGGGGCGAGCTCTTCTTCCTCTGCTACACTCCCTTCTGGCTCACCCTCTGCTTGGGGATCGTCGTGCCCTACAAGCTCTATGAGGTTTGGACCTTTAGTCATTGCCTTCTGTTTGGTCGCCGGGACGACAGAGGAATATGAAAGAAACAGAATTTGGTCCATTTTCAGTCTACCCAGCTGCTATAGTTTTAACTTGTCCACGTCCAATGTAGCTGGACAGTTTCATTAATTTGTATTCATATATACGTATACATCATAAATTATGCATTTTGCATAATATTGAGAATGGTAGTGATGGTAATTGACAGAGCTTTACAGAATTGGAGTATCTCCTCCTGGGATTGGTTTCAGAGCTTTACCGAGGCATGAGAATTGATGACTACCTGCTTTGCATAGACTTGGAGTTTTTCCTTCCAGGTACCATCTGCATCAGAATAACAGACTATGATTGAGTGAGATGCTAGGACATTTCTAAAATTCATACCTTGGAAGATGAGGGCAAAAGTACCTCTTTCTTGATCTCTCATTAAGAAATCATCCGCGCATTTGAAATTGACTACCAGATCAATCTCGGCTAGTTCATCAAGGATCTCCTGCGAGGAAAAATTGAGTTCATGGCTGCACGTTTTTCAAGTTGCATCATCACCAGCAGAGTTGTTTCTTTTGAGGTGCAAAAACAACCTTATGCAACACATCACCACAAATATACCAACACTGTCGAAGAAGTAAGTCGAGGATTATTCAATACTACATCCCTTACGTGTCAAGACTACAAAAATTTCTCGGAACCAAAGCAATCATCATGTATTTTTGAAGAGACGAGAATTTAAGCAGTCTGGTCATTTTATTAACAGTAAGGAGCGATCTAACGAAGTCAATTACATACAGCAAACAAAACGTTCCTGAATTCAAGTCGAAAGAAGTCAAGTTTCAACTTACAGCCTGAATTGGTGACCGAGGAATTCCATCCAGTATAAACCCGATTTCTCCTTGGTAATATCCATCGTCCAACGGCTTCGACAACAGACCAAAATTATATCCTCGGGAACGAGTTCCCCACGATTCACAGCATTTGCTATCTATTATAAGAACACTTAACGTGGTCATAATAGTTGTAGTCTACTTGCGGCTCAGCTGCTGTGGCGGAGGTGGAGCCGGAGTATAATCGGCTCAGGGCGAGACGCACCAGCCGGTGAAATGGCGGAGACGCCGTTACGACAGCTGCTGTGCGGCTGCTCAAGGAGCTTAGTCCGATCATGGTGAGAGACGGGGGGCAATGGAATGAGAGTTGGTTTTGGGAAACTAACGAACTTGAAGTAAGGAGTTAAAGACAGAATATTGGAAATGACCTCAATCTGCTGAGATATTCACACAAAATGCCATCCTCATTACGGACCTTGCCCGCCATCTCTTCTCGTACCGCGGGAACCGCGCTCATAGTAAAGACGGGGACCCGTACGGTATAGGGAAACAATATTTATATTAATAACGAGGTTTGGAGAAAATAATTATGGTGCCCACCCCTCTCATATTAAATTCTAAATTCTTTTGAAATTCAAACAAATATTGGTTTATCATTAAACGCTGTCGTATAGTCAATTCTTCAAATTTTATAAAATTGGTAAAAAAGATGATGAAAAGTTAGAAGAATTTTTAATTGTAAAATGATTTTTATTGAAGCTTGTTAAAAAGTCAAATAAAATATTTAATAAATTTTTTTGAATTAAAAAGTAATGAAATTTGTTAAAAAATAAGGAGGGAGAATATTTAATGTAATTTTTTTTAATAAAAATGTATTGAAATTGGTATGAAATGGTATTGAAATTTGCGTAAATTTTTTGAGATTTTATTATTTAGTTATAAAAATTGAGTTTTTAAAAAAATTTCATAAAAAGTTAAAAAACATTTCATATCCCAACATCACCTAAGGGAAGATAATTTTTACTCTGAGATGAGAGGTTTGCCATGGAAATCTTATTGAGAATTAAAGAAGATTTCACATAATCAAGCAATTAGAATACTAAAACATTCAACAAAAGGAACACTGAGAAAAGATGATAAATCCCAAGCAATTACTAGCAATTGTATTACACTAGTCCAAATGGATTGTTTAGAAAGACAGCAGAAGCGGTCTTGTCTTATATTCCCTGCTTAAGCATCGATCGAACCCTCATTGGAAGACCATAAAGCCTAATAAACCCAGCTGCATCCGCCTGATCATAGATCACGCTGTTCTCAAAAGAAGATATGTCTTGCCTGTACAGGCTATAAGGGCTCTTTCGGCCTGTTACTGTAACAGAGCCTTTGTACAGTTTGAGGGTGACTGAACCTGTTGTGGTCTCGGTGATCTTCTCCATGAATGCATCCATTGACTCGCGAAGTGGGTCGAACCATCTTCCAGCATACACTAACTCCGCGTATTTGAGGGCGAGCGAATCTTTTACTTGCATGGTTTCGCGATCGATCGTCAAAGACTCCAACTCTTGTACAGCAGTGAAGAGGATTGTCCCACCTGGAGTTTCATATACTCCACGGCTCTTCATGCCAACAAGCCGGTTTTCCACCATGTCAACTCGGCCTACTCCGTGCCTCCCACCAATCTCGTTGAGTTCAGCAAGTAGAAATGCAGGTGAAAGCTCCTTCCCATTGACTGAAACAGGAAGGCCGGACTCTATCCCAATCTCGAGATATCTGCAGGGAAGGCGGGGGACGTGAGGGCACAGTACAGCATACACCACAGTAGAAAATGACGGGGGGGTCTAAACTGAAATTTAACAGGGAAACTTACTCAGGTTTATTTGGTGCATCTTCTGGGTCCACGGTCATCATGTACATATCCTTTCTAGGCTCATTGGCCGGATCTTCCAGAATGTCCCCCTTTAATGGCATAGAACATGCAGAAATAAGGTCATCTCCGACAAAAGTTACTGAGCGACATACACAGACCAAAAAACTACACTGATTGAAGAATCAGGAGACTTTTGACAAGACGGAAAAGCAATGACTACCTATAAGATTGGTGGGGGACTTAATTCTGTAACAGCGTGGGAAAACAGTAAAAGAAGAGACGAATGTTACCTCATGGCTAAGGTGCCACAAGTTCCTGTCCCTGCTGTAGATGGATTTCTTGGTTACTGGGACAGGCACATTATGCTTCTTAGCATACTCGATAGCATCTTCTCTCCCTGTAATATCCCATTCTCTCCAAGGAGCCACAACATTCAGCTTGGGATTCAGAGCAAAGAATGTCAACTCAAAGCGAACCTGATACATGAGATACCAAGCGACATTTGTATAAGATGGAAAGCCATGACAGGTGATAAAATTTACATCTAAATCACAGGGCATGCCTGATCATTTCCTTTTCCTGTGCAGCCATGAGAGACAGCATCAGCTCCAACTTCTCTGGCAATGTCGACCATTGCCTGTTTGATCAACAAAATCATCATGAGGAACTAACATATGTAAGATCAAAGAACATTATTGATTCTCTTAGAAATTCTACTTGCTTGATGCATCTAAAAGCTCTACAATTGGAAAAAAAAAAAAAATCAAAGCAGAAGTTCACCTTTGCAATAACAGGGCGAGCCATTGAGGTACCCAGCAAATATTTCCTCTCATATATGGCACCGGCTCTTAGGCAAGGAAATATGTACTCTCCTACAAATTCCTCCTTCAAATCCTTTACCACCAACTGACAAGCCCCACTGGCTTTAGCCTTCTGTTCCAAGCCCTCCAATTCCCTTATACACTATGGATTAAGTTTGGGATAAAGCACAAAACCAAATAAGAAGGAACTTGTAATGCAAGTGGTCAGGTAGAAATGAACTGTACTATCTGAGACAACCTTTAACAAGAACAAAATAAGTAATGCAACTCTTTTTTGTAGATGCTGTTTATTAACATACCTGACCAACATCAGCAGTGAAGCAAACAACATCACACCCGTAGTTCTCCCTGCGATAGAAAAGTAAGAAGATAAAGTATCCTGGGAAAGCAGATAATTCAATTACATAAACTGAGCACCATAAAACGTTAAACATACCGCAGCCATGGGACAATGACTGATGTGTCTAAGCCACCACTATAGGCTAGAACGACCTTATTCAGTTTACCACGTAACCCTCTATCCTTTGTAGCTTCAGAAATTTTCATCTCTCTATCACTCTGCAAAACTGCTCGAGTAACTGCATCTCAAAGTCAAATAATCAGAATTACAAACATAGAGCTGGATAAACTTGAATTTCAGACAGCACATCAGTTGGGTTACTGAGAAGAAGGTTAAACAAATATAAATCTCAAATAGAACAAATAAGATAGCTTTAAGACACCTAACTTGCAAATATGAAAGATACACCATTACTGTGAATGTAAATACGGATGACGAACTATTAAGGTGAACCTAAGAATGGGATATCATTAACTTTTTAGATCATTCAATTGACCTCAAAGAACTTTGTGGCAATGAACTAGCACTTATGTAATATCGCTCATCGTGTTTGTGACCAAAATAACAGTAACAATGCTGACAATGTGATTATGTGATAAAGTTGGCGACAATCATAAGAAACAAAAATTAACGATCTAAATACATTCCAAGCATATGATCCATTAAACTACTAGGCCAACATTCTAACCAATACCCGGCCTAAATTAATCAGATTCTACTGCACTTCCTCCATGCCCACTGCAAACCTGTGTGAAACATACATAATGCCATGCCAACAGCAGCAGGCAGATGGGCAGACGGGACCTCACTTCAGCATGATAAGTTGTAATTCATATAAATGGCTACCAGCCAATCTACTACAAATCTTGCTTTTTCCCCTTCTTGTCGTCTGGTGACTGGTGGTTACCCTGGAACGAGACAAATGGGCGAGGGATGGTTTTAAACGACGGACCATTCTGCTTTTGTAATGCTTCAGAGATAAATACTGCGGGTAGGACTTTTCTTGCTCTGCTGTTCTCCTTTTATTGGACTTTTGGCCTATTTTGAACAATTGAGACTCCTTCAGCATTAGAAAGAAGCAAGAGCAGGACGCAATGTTTCTGGATAATTCCTTTAACTCAAGAAACTAAGCAAGAATCTTGATTTCCTAAGGTTCCGAGTCATTCAATTTCATCAATTATGTTCATTAGATGTTGATGTCCAGCGTATTGTCGATTTTAGTTTGGGATTATTTTTGACTTTCCCGGCAATTTTGTTTCAAGTTCTGGCCTTCAAGAAGAATTACTCCCACCATTTTCACTAGCAATGCCTCTTTCACCCAGTTGTTTGCTTGTTTCAAGAAATGACTCTGCCAATTGGAGGACTAAGACCATAGCAACACCAAAACCAGAAGAAAAAAAAAGCTAGAAAGAAGCAAAGTGAGGAAAAGAACTATGGAATCACAAACGCATGGAAACAACATTAATTCGCTACAAAGCTTACAAATATAAGGTAGCTGGCAGGCCAAGCCATCTGTAACCGTTGTAGATGTAGTCTTATTGTTCTTCATAGCCAAAGGGAGAAAACTAGAACAATGCACAATACTGAAGCTCAAGTCACCTGCTGCGGACCATGAAAAATTAAAGTGAGGACTGTGGTTCCTCCTCCCCTTGTAGTAGTGAGCTCGCAACCAGCAGCTTCCTTCTCTTTCTAGATATGGGAGAGTCAATTTCCGAGGCCAAAATAATCTGCACTGCATCAAGTCAAGCAAACGTGACTGCAAATGCCTATTCATCTCCATGATGTGCTTTGTCATTCTAGCAGCACACATCCGATTCGCTGTAGATGACTCCACCTTCATTTGCATGGTTGTTAGTGTTCCTTCTTTCTGTACAAATTCCAATAAGAGAAAGAGATTCTTTTTAAATGCTTGTGCGTAGAGCATAAAATTACTGAAAGAAACAAACAAGCATAACTTGTTGTCGACACAATTGCATAGGAGAAAGATACAGCCTATTCTTCCCCAACCCTTTTCTGCAGTAACTAGTCGTGTGATGTCATAACATTACTGAATACCACTCATTCGACTTCTTAAGGTATAAGGTGCGAACTTAGTGCTATTTAGTTATGCCATGGTAAGTCGTGTCCTTATATGTTAAACATAATTAAATGTGAATATGACAACAACTGCATGCTATTCGAGAGAGGGAGAGACCTCCAAATTAGATATATGCTTGGTCATTGAATCTGTACTTCTGAAATCAAAGGAAGTCCGGTTTTCTTTGAAGGTAGGACATAGGGAAAGGAAAGTGATCATTCCCCCAGATGAGTCAGCTGGCTCAGGATACTTGTCAAGCACAGAAAAGTGGAGTCTGTTCAAAACTCTCTGATGGTTTGATACAGAAAGCAGTGCGGTCTGTGGAATCACTGCCATATTAGTCACTGCCCCTGCTTTTAATGAAGAGAAAAAAAAAATTCGTCATGCTAAAGCAGTGGTTGTATCAGAAGATGTGTCTCATATATTTTGCCTATAGTCATTCTCATATGCAAGAACATATTGAAAGTGAATATTCAGAGGATGTATAAACATAAATGTGGGCAAATGTGAGTAGAAATGCACCCTATTATCTGTCAGAGGGAAGAAAAAGGTTCACCTCTCTTGTGTGATGTAGGGCAGGAGGGTGAGAAATCCATTTGGTTGCTAAGAGGCAGGGAAGAAAGATGGTGATTTTTTTTTTTTTTTTTTTTTTTGGTATTGGTCATCAGGCATAACGTTTATCATTCTGAATACTCTAGGTTTGAATGTGAACGAAAAAAAAAGCATGAATTTCCAGGTAAAGTGACTTTTTTGTGCTTTTTTACTAGAATGTAGTATGATGCATTAATTTTGAAAGAGAATTTCAAGACGGAGGTGAAAGCTACCTCTCTCTCCAGAAAAGAGGGAGATAGAAGACAACAAATTTTGGGGGTTATGGATTACCTTTCTGATGGTTGAATCTCCAGATGATCACCCAGTTGACTGCATCCCACAAGCAGATGGTGCAGTCCTCGGATGCAGAGATCAGACCTGAGTTGCTGAATGTCAAGGCAGTTATAGCTCCACTGCATGGATTGATGGGAAGAAAGGATTATCACCAGAGTAAATGAATAAGAATCTATACAAATCGCCAAGCAAAATGACAAAGGATCATAATTCAATGCTAATTGGTCACCGAATCCCTGTGTGTGCGCTTGTGGTCATCTACAATCTGCACTTGCTGTGAAGTTTCCAACTATGAGTTTCAAAGCCAAAGAGCCTAGCTAAATAAAGCTCACAGGACCCTCTTTGTCATGCTTCAATCTACATGGAAATCTTAATGTCAAATCAGCAAAATAATCTGGTATGGACACACTTATTACACTAATAGGGAATCAAGTCAACTCATGCACAAAGAGATTCAAAGGCACTAAAAATTTCAACTATTTATTTCTGTGACAGAAGAGACTCAAATCTTCAATAAGTAACAGAAAACTCAAGCACCATGCATTACTTTTGTCCTTTTAGCTCAACTGGTTGATCTTCTGCAAAAAAGAAAGAATCCTTCAATGGTCCAATATCAATCCTGTTGACAAAAATCCTTCCATCTCCACTTCCGCAGAACAAAATCTGTTCATCTGGGTGAAGTACAATTGCAGTTATCGCTAGCGGGTAAACATGGGATTCAATAAGCCTTCCTGTGACCAAGTCCCAAACCTACGAGATATGGAACAATGTCCATTATACCAAGAAGAAGTTCCAATGTGAGAGATATAAAAACTAAAAGAGTATTGGAATGATGCATATGGTTTGATCACCTTGCATGTGCCATCAAGGGAGCTTGATACTAGAACTGAACTTGAGCTGCCTGATATTGTTAACAGCCCCGTAATAGGGGAGGTATGATTTGTTGAATAATGCAACAGAGAAGGCAAGCTTCCAGAATCTTCCATGTCTAGCAAACTTCCATCAAATTAATTACAAACAATGCATCGTTACAAAGGCTTTGAATCTTTTTTCTTTGTCTGCCTGAAATTAAGCGCCAATAGAAAAACATTTGGCATTTACCTAATTACACACCAAATGCCGATCATACCATCAACTGATCCAGAAATGAGAAGAGAACCATCGTTGGAAAACAGCAAGCAACTCAAAGATTTGGGATGAGCATGCCAAGTCTTTAGCAATCTTCCATTAGCAGTCTATGGGTTTCCTCAACCAAAAATCTTCCATTAGACAGGATATAAATAGGGACAGCTTCTAATACCTCTCATTCCACAATGACGTTTGTAAACTCATCGCACCAAAAATCAACAAAATGGAGAAATACTGATATTAATGGCACATAATCAAATATAGATAGTTTTGGAACAGCAGATTACTATGTAGTTACCAACTCAGAATCCATGTGAGGGAACACATCATATGAGACAGGCTGTTGACTACTCCTTCTCGGTAGAGAACATTTTTTTACAGGAAATCTGATGCAGAGCTTACTAACCTCCCAAAGATAAACATTTCCAGAAAGTGCCCCGCCAGCGAGATATATACCATCCTTTGTGCAAGAAAGGGACCAATGGCTTCCACTGGGTAACTCCGAAGAGCTGATTGAGGCTGAAGAACAGAAAACTTAAGTGAAACAGAGGGAGATTCCTAGTATAAAACAGAGGTTTTAAGGCATGATTAAAGAACCTTCAGTTACACTTCAATTTCTCCCTGACTCACTTTTGAGGGATCTCAAATCTCCAATTTTTCAAGCATTATGCATAATTATTTTTTACTGCCAGACCCTATGGGAAGGCTAATGGTCAATGAACAAGTGAGAAAAGGAAGTAAGGAACCAATACTAGAGAGGGGAAAAAAAAAACGAAATCCATCTAAGTCGAATGGGAGTTTGAGCTGATCGTTACCTTATTCAATGCCCACATGAAGATGGCTCCGCCACCAACAGACCCATGTCTGTGAATCTGAGAAGCTACAAGGAACTGCTCTCTCAAGCACAATAATCCATGACAAGGGGACGCACAGGTTGGTATGTGGAGGAGGTGAACCCCTGTATCTATATCCCATACAGTTATGCCTACTGCCATGCCCTTGTCACTGCAAACCACCAAAGCCTCCCCAGCCTTAGCCATCTCTGAGTGTATCTGTGTGTAGAGAATGATACATTCGAATTATGAAGCTTTACCTGCAAAGGGCTTCTTTCTGGGACTTGCATGGGTTGAACGACGCATGGCACGCAGACCTGTGAAAAGGACAAAAGCAGTTGAGGAATTTGGCATCGGATAGCCTGTGAGTCCTGTCCATTTCAGCACTTGGAAAGTGAAAATGGGTTGGCTCTTGTACAAGTGTGCTACATGCAAATTAATCGATGCCAACGAATTTTCCTTGGTGGCACAATCAGTAGACAGCTTGAGAAAGAGAATAATTCCATTCCACTTCCAGTAACAGTTACAACTCGATTTTTAATTTTTTAGGACGAAAACGTGGGTTGATCACCGACGAACAGCATCCTTTGTTTTATTTTATCTAAAGAACAGCATCCTGTTTCCCCCTTTAGAACCATAGAGTAATTTTATTTTATTTTATCCAAATAGTACCTCGTTGGAGGCCGATGCATTAATATATATCAAACTTGTTAGAATAATGCACAGTATCAAACCCTTAGTAGTTAATATATAGTTAGCTAGTGAATGAAAAGTGTAATTATGTCATATTCTTACCTTGATATATAATGGTTATGTCCCCCTTAACAAAGATATAATATTAGATAAAAAGGACCGATTACGTACAAAGACAATTTAAGCAAAATCATACAAAGTGACGACCGTGATTTAAAGATATAAATCTAATATTCTAAAGTTGACCATATCATTTAATGAGATGAGGAAATAAAATGACGTGATCTAATTTAAACTCGACTTATTAAATGACGTGTCCAATTTTAGAACATAATTGGATTTGTAACTTTAAATCATACCAGTCTCTTTACATAGCTTTACAAGTTTATCTTTACACATAATCTTTTTTTATTGGATAAAGTCGAATCAAGTCCGGAGCAATTACTTGTCGATGGGTTTCAATTGATTCCATACTGATCCCTTGAATGGCGGTTAAAGAATTTGCTTTTCTGCTTCCAAGTTGTCTATAAGTTCACGAGATATGTGAACATAAACATTACCATAAAAAAAAAACCAAATGAAAGTGGTTTGCCGGGCCTCAAAAGCCTTCATGAAGAGATAATTTGTCAGATTGCTTGGAGAGCTAATTCCCAGGCAAAGATAACTTGTCAAACCAGGTCAGCTTTAACCCAATCTCTTCTTATATATATATGTAGAGGCTGTTGTCAATTCGGCGCCTTTTCGTTTTGGTAAATATGTTTTGCTTTTTACTACTCCGCTGCTACAATGTTGTCAACTTAATCATGGAATCATGGAATATGGATATGATAGTACAATTATAAGAAAGATCTATACAATGCATGTATTTAGCGTTGTTAGTCTAAAGCTCAGGGAATAACAAATTACACACACAAGTTAGTATAAGTATATTTAATATTTAATATATTTATTTCTTTTCAAATTGTACTATAGTTTCTCTTGACTGCTCTAAAAAAAATAAATAATGGAATTAGTTTTATATGCAACCGATATATCTTCTGGAATGCAAAAAAAATAAATAATGGAATTAGTTTTATATGCAACCGATATATCTTCTGGAATGCAGCCAGAAACAAGTGGCGCCTTCGCTGTTTAATGATTGAAGTTATTGATCAAATAGATAGATATGTCTTCAAATTTTTGAAGGTGGGCAAGACTCGATGGCGAGATTTTCCGCAATGAAGGTTCCAGATGAAGCACGCAAGGGAAACGAAGACAATTTTATGCCATCGTATGTTTCAATTGGCCCACTTCATGCCCACAAGAACCCGCAATTCAAAGCAATGGAAGACATTAAGACGAAGTATGTGAAGTCCTTCCTCAAAAGAGCTGACCCAGAAAAACCACCAATGAAGGAACAAGAAATATGCGGATTGCTTCGTACCAAAGCTAGTTGGAGCGCTAGCTATTTTTATGCAGAAGAAGTTACAGATGGTATTAGGGAAGATTTCACTCAGATGTTGATGCGTGATGGTTGCTTTATCATTGAATTCTTTTTATGGCAGACCGAATCGAAAGAGGGAGAAGCTGTGTTTATTGAAATAGATCCTAATTATAAGATCGAAACTAAGGCGATAATGAAGGACTTGCTTCTACTCGAGAACCAACTTCCTTGGGAAGTGCTCGAACTTTTGTTCGACGGCATCTGCAAAAAAACTGAAATTAATCTCGAAAACTTGGCTTTTACATCATTCCAAAGGCTTACGCCCTGCAAACAGATGCGTCCTCCTAGTCCTCCTGGCACCGGAAAAAATATTTCTAGCTCCATTAAGAAGCTGCATCTACTTGACTGCTTTCGACACTATCTGCTTGGATCAAAGGCACGCAACTTCGATACTGGTTCTCGACCAGTAGATCCGAAGTTCTTAAATGTTCCATCCGTGGCAGAGCTTGTAGAAGTTAAAGTTAAGTTCACTGCAATATTGAAGTCAAGTTACATGGCGGATATAACTTTTGCAGAGCAGGGCGAGATGAAGATCCCACAAATATGCGTCGATACGTATACAGAACACCTCTTCAGAAATCTCCTCGCATTCGAACGAGGTGATCCAAACGTGCCGTCTCTTTTCACCTCTTATATTGTGCTCCTAAAATACCTTATCAAGACCAAGGAGGATGCAGAACATCTCCAAAAAACAAATGTTCTTACGTACTACACCAGCAGCGAGAACTTAGTGAGTTTCTTCCATAGCCTCTATATTGACACTTCTTTTAGGAGTATTCTTTACACTGGGCTTCGCTTGAACAAGTTTTACTGCTCGCTGGAACAAATGGCATGCAGCTCGCTAATATTGACACTTCTTTTAGGAGTATATACTAGTACACTTGGGCTTCTGCGTGGGATGTTGATTGCTGATCTTGATGTGTACGTTTATTTCTGATAGTACTGTAAATTTGGCTCGCGAGTGACAAATGGCATTAGAAGCTGCAGCAAGAGAATGGTCTGAATGCTGAGCGCATTAACTGATGCAGTTTAACTCTAGAAACTCCTGATGGATGATCATTGCCACTCTGTCGGCTGAACCTGATCCATCTGGTTGAGATTGCTGGAAGATTCTGATTCAAGGCTGCTGAATTGCAGTTGAATCTGAAGAAAGGTGTTCTTTGGCTGAGCAATTTCTGAGAAAAGACTAGTTCGTTCGTCCATAATCCATCGAAGACCATAAGAAAGGAGTTCTTGGGAAACTTTACGGAAAGATTGGGGATCGGGGAAATGAAAAGGAAAATTGATCACCATCGTGTAAAGTTGTCGAGCAATTAGTGGACTGATTGGTGTTTAGAACACCCGGAGTGTTTTTGTCACATCCACCTCAAGTGATTTTCACTTCGAGATTCTTTATGCTATAATGCATTTATCTCATTGGCAAGCGATTGCAGGCCTGCATAGTTAGTCCGTTTAGAGTTAATCTTGTCTTGAATAATTGCAATAATTTGCGTAGGTTAGATAGTCTTATTGAAGGTGCAGATATTAGCTATGTATGGAATATTGACTGATCTTGATAGTTGATTGTTAACAAGGTTATGTGTACGTTTCATCAAATTATCTGATAAGTTTTATTCTAGATGATTAATGTAATATTATTAATTAATAGTTTGTTGAAGAAAGAAACAAATGCATGCATGCGAATTTTATTTTCTTTGCATTTTTTGGTTTTTGATGAGTACACCATCCACGACATGGGTTTTCGCAGACAATATATATATCTTTAGTCGCCTATTGTTTGAACATATACAGTATTAATCAGATAGGCATGTCTAAAAAGGGGCTCCTTCAAATTGGTATATTGTTCCCATTCCTTCTAGAGAGAGAGAGAGAGATTCAAAAAGGATAAATAAAAAAAACCCCTCTAAAATGACTTTTATCCAATTTTCCACAGTTTTTCAATGAAAAGTGAAGTTGTCACAGTAAAGAAAGAGAATAAATGGAAGAAAAATCACATATATATATATAGTAAATAGAACAACTATTAATTATAGAACATATATTGTATGAAATTAGTAATTGGGAAGGCCTTAAAAGTTTAAATTGATTTAACTTGGGCTAGAGAATCTAAATTAATTTGTATGGAGGATCGATATTTCACCGGCATTAATTGCACATATATAATATGACTCCTAAGTAATGTCTACCATATTCAGATGCATGCATGCATGCTAGTTATCCAGAAAGAAAATAAGCAAAACCATGCATGATACGAGCTACCAATACTAACTAAAAGAGATATTACATAAATATTATGCCATTGATAAGATATCGATCGGAGTTAAATAGGACCTCGGAATTAACAAGGACGTTTAGTAGAAGTCTCAAAGATATATATAATCTTATACATGCATATAGATACATACATATATCTATCCAGGACCCCAGGTCATGTGAAATTTATTTTATAAATCCTGATCAGCATGCAGATAGCTTGAGGGTACATAACATTTTCCCTGCTGGGGTGAAGTACTAGTCTTCTAATTCTACTTCTTCAAAGCATCTGTTAGAAATTCCTTCACTTCATCTGCATCGGCTCCATAGTGTAAATCTCGTTTCTTGCCTTCCTTCAGATATACGAAAGCTGGTGTCGAGCTAATGAACTGTGACGATGCCAAGTTCTGCAAGCAAGAGACATATTAATTATAGAATTTGAGATCTGTCAGGGCCGGCTCAAGGTTTATATATATATATATATATATATATATAAACTACTCCATCTTGAATGCAGTACATCACGTACCCTCAGGTCGATATCCTCATCCACATCCACTTTCAGAAATTTGATATTGCCGTACTCGGATGTACTCTTAGCCAGATCGTCCACGACCGATGACGCATAGTTGCTTGTGTTGGAAGAATAGAAAGCAACAACTATCTGCATGAATCAGGGAGCTGATCATCAGACGTACTGGTTCATGCTAATTAATTAATTAAAAGACTGAGATTAACAAAGAAGATGACAAATCGTGAGGAACCGGTGGTCCAGTAGCACCAAAATCGTGAACTGACAACATGATCTGCATATCAACAGAATCATAGAGAGCCATATATGGAAACAACTTCCTCATCAAAACGGAAATGGCGATCGATCTCGTTGGCTTCAAAAAAATTATTGGTCGCCATTTTCTCCGAGCATCACAGAACATTTGAATGCAGGGGGGAGCTGACAAAACATACAGAGATAGATATTGACCCGTACGAATGCTCAGCAAAGAGATAAGAGACTCAAAACAAACCTGCTTCTCCTTCTTGATCTTCTCGTTAAATTGTTTTTTGTTGGCGACAGCGAATGCCATTCTTCACGTTCAGAACTAAACTCTGTTTCCGCAAAGAGTTTCTCGAAAAGCGAGGAGGAGTACGCGAAACGAAACGTCTCTACGCGTGGTATAAATTAGCAAAAGAGAACCTTGCCACGAGTCACGACCTTGGTTGTTCTGATAATCACGATGTGGCCATCGAATATAAGGACAACGCAAGGGCCAAGGAGATTCCCATCCGAACAACTTTTAACTTTTGATGACGCAACTTGAGATTTATTACCGACTGACAATCATCATCATCATCATATTTTCCCATCCACAATTTTAGGATACCAAAGTTAAACAAAAAAAGGAAAAAATATGGCTTCGGTGGAATTGTATTTTTTTTTTCTTTTAATGGGGGAAAATAAAGATTATCTTTTTTTGCTAAGAAGCAAGCAGAATCTACTCTTTCGCAATTCGCATAACTTTAGCAGGAAAAGAAGAAGTAGAGACTAGTTCATGTCATGATGGGATAAGAAAGGAATATAAATTACTTTCGGTGATCTTTCTTTTGGGAAAGAGATCACCAACCACTAGTTGTTAGCCAAAAGGAATAACTTCCCTCTTTCTGTCTTTCACAAACCACAATATTGATTTGCGTGGTATATGCGTCTTCCAACGATAATTTATCCCTCGGCGATAAAATACAAGAAAAGGAGACTTCTGCATCTTCTTTTACTTACCCTCTGGCGTCAGAAAAGCCATCACGCACGAAGATGTACAAAAAATAATTAACTAGGAGAACTTAAAAAGGTTGTTTTATAAGCAATTTCATTAGTCGACGTTTGGAACTTAACGATAAGGACGTTGTTTACGCATGCCTATTGAGAAAGTCATTGTGCCACATTTAGTTTCAATTGGTCCATTTCACCAAGGAACGAAGGAGCTGCAACCCTTGGAAGAAATTAAGCTGTGGTATTTGCATGGCCTCCTCAATCGAGTCCCAACGAGCGAAACAAGTTTGGAGTGCTTTGTACGGAGAAGTCATTGGAAGTGTTGAGCAAGGATGTCGTGAATGTTACTCTTGAAAATATATTTTTAGTTATTGTAGAGAGAAATTCAAAGAGATACTGGTGGTTGATGGGTGTTTTACAATCGAGTTCTTCCGCAATTAAGTTAAAAAGGTGGTGCTACCAGAAAAGGAAGATCCTGTCTTTACTACATCATGTATGGTTTGGGAATTAATAGTAAGCGGCTTGCAGCTCCTACTGATCCTGTCTTTACTACATAATGGATGGTTTGATTGGCGGGTGGGGATGCGTGCGGCAGCACGCGGCAATCGACCAGCAACGGACTGGTGTAGAAAGGACCGACCGAAGGAGTTGAGTCTGATGAGCTAGGGCGTGGCCTCCAAGTTTTTGCTCCACTTCTTCGAGCAAAAACTAACCAAACAAGACAACCAAAGGTGGGGAAAAAGCGACAGATCTCGGTCACAAATGCTGTGCGGGGACAGGAGAGAGGATGGGAGGATGAGAGAAGCCAGAGCTACTCTCGCCATCGGAAAAACTGAGGGGAGAGAGGGTTGGGCAGAAACCCTAGGTGTTCTAGAGAGAAGGCAGAGCCTCTCTCTCTAGAACATATATATTCATAAAGCTTAAGTTGTGTATTTTTCTAGACACCATGTGTGGTCTTTTGTTCTCTTAGATCTTTCTCTAGGAAATTGATATTAGATCGTAACATATACGTCACTACAAGAATTTCCCTGTATAGTTGCGAGCCTGAACGTTGCTAAAAGAAGAAAAATCGTCGAGACAAAAAATCACCGTCGAAAAACGAAGCTCCGTCGTCAATACAACGTCACTACAACTATGGGCGGCACTTTTTCCTCTCGCCGCTATTCATTCTGGAATTGGTGACTGATGCTTGAGTCATGAGAGATTATCTTAAGTTGTCGCCCATATGCCCCTCTCTAGGTACCCATTTTGTCGGTAACTGATTCATTTTGCAACATCTTCTTCGTCGTTGTCGTCTGGAAGATTTTATTTGCTGCGAAATTGTTGTTGCCGATTAATGTCATTAAAGCGACAGTGGAAGAAACATTGATATAATTCATTGATAAAGGGGCAGATTCATCTTGTTGCTATAACCATATTTTTTGTCGCTAGTCATTTCTTTTTCTTTTTTTTTTTGTTCTTTTGTTGTTGTTCGCATAAAAAGTGAATCTTAATTTTTGATCAACTTAAATATTCTTCTGCATGCCCTCTTTTCACTACCCACTGTACTATAGAATGAGAAAAAGATCGATGGTTAGCATAAGTTGTGCTAGATTGTTGTTCGAGTAAGTTTTGTCAGTCTACATTTGATCTGATATGTTGTGCATGATTTGACAAAAGCCAAAACATATACTATTTTAACAAATCAAAATTAAAAACCTTCAACAACTTTTTTACTTACATTCCGCATACACTTTTAACTAACATCTCACATACACGTACTTTTATTTTTATACTCCCAATTCCAATAATTTTAACACCAACATAAAATTTTAGCAAATTTTACTAAAATTTTATATCCAAACGCTATGTTACAGTAATAATAGTTGATCTACAAAAAATGGTGGACAAAAGGACTGGGTTGTTTTACTTCACTCATCTCCACCAACAACATGCCAAGGTTGGTGTTCATCCAATTACCTCCAACAACTTGAATAGCCAAAAAATTCCTACTATCCATGAAAGCAGAGCAAACAATACAGCATCTGCAAAGGACTTGCTTTCTCCCCTCCAATAGTGCCTCAAAAATCCAACAAGTTTCATTCCCTCCAATAAGCACAAAACACCCACCACCAATTTCTCAAAAAATAAAAGACATTGATCTTGTCCATATACATTCACAACAATATTGAAGTTTGAATCCAAATAAATAGTTTCAAAGTTCACCTTCCAAATAAAATTACTCTGGTATGGCCGGAGTTTTTGTCCAATGAAGGATAGAACTATTTGAAGTAATGAAAAAAAAAAATTAGCAACTAATTCAATTGACAAAATTACCTAGCATTCATGTCCTTAAACCCTCACCTAAGGGAGAGTGTCATCATCACTCTCTTCATCAGAGCTTCTTTTTGGATAGAGATGGTCCATTTTGTCACCGAATGAGGCTAATTGGATCATTTGGTTTTGCAATGTGTCATACTTATTCTTGTATGTCTCTAGCTCTGACTTATACGTCTCAACTTCTTAGGTAAGTTGAGTAACATGATAAGAACGTGTTGATGGGGAAGGGATTGGAATGACAGAGTTGCCCAATCCTCTCATGTATCCAGATTTTGAACCCAATACATCGCGAAAAACTTGTTATGCAATTCCACAAGATGATTTTGTAGGATCTCGCTCAGCATACAACAGTTTCATTCGATCCTGCACAATGAATCCAATGAGTTTCATTGCAATGGTTTTTTTTCATCTAACAGCAATTTACGTGTACGTGTAAGAAAACAATGTAGTTGTAAAGAGACATCTCAAAAGCTACTTTACAACTCAATGACATGGATGTTAGAGGTTACTAGTGATTCTGTAGAAACTAAGGTAGGACCAGATTTTGTCAGTCTCTATAAAGAATCTAGTTTGTGCAGATAAACATAACAATCATCAATGAGTCAAAATATTTTTAAAACAACCAATGGTATTCGAAGAACATACATAACAAATTTCTTAGTAGTAAACAATTTAAATATCCAACAACAACCAATGGTATTCAAAAAACTTCCTACATGGGGTGTTGAAACAATTTCATAATGACATTTCACTTATCTTACATGTAATTTTATGACATTCTTTCCCTCATCAATCTCCATAGCCAATGTTTCAATAGACTATCTAAAACATGGGTAGAGAATGGAGGTGGGCAGGAGTGGGGAACTCCTAGACAATACCTTTTCCTTACGAGAACAGAGCAGTGATTTGGATCCAAACGTGTGGTTGACCAACATTTGCCTTCTATTAATAGCATTTTTTTTAACAAACACTCTACAATTGTCATTCTTACAGTATCGATTGGCAAATAAAGGTCTAGAGTGCTATTTTCAAAATTAGTGTGCAATTTTAAAATTATGTTCTTACCGCATAGGCTTCACTCACCCAAAGCTCACAACATTTCACCCAGGAAGAGATAGCCACCTTTTCTGGTGGGTGAGCAAATACCTCATCCTTTGTGGCCCAAGACTTGTACAGCTTGTGCAAATAATATTTGTATATTTTGAAGCTATATGTCAGTCGAATCTTGATGCATGTTTGGTCTTCGTGACGACTCCAGTTGAGCTCAAAATCTCCCTAATACCCAGATGTAGGTAATGAATTAATTCAGAAGACTAACCGACTTTTTAGGATACTCTGTTTTCACCAAGTGAACACTATCCTTTTATACGTACTGATCATTTACTACTAAAATGGGTTCAAGAATTTTACCAATATTCTTATGTACAACTCCTCTTTGTCCTGTTTTGGACTTGACTCCAACACTTATATTGGACATTGACAAAGTACCGAACTAGATAGGTCACCCTTTCTTTCAAAACCCTTTCGTTGTCACCTATTAGCCCACTTGCACCAGTAGGAACTTTCATGGCAATGCGTC
Organism: Morella rubra; assembly: GCA_003952965.2. Taxonomy (NCBI): domain Eukaryota; kingdom Viridiplantae; phylum Streptophyta; class Magnoliopsida; order Fagales; family Myricaceae; genus Morella; species Morella rubra. The sequence continues at coordinate 26,704,704 of CM025852.1, forward strand.
CTCTCTTTCGAAACATTTCGAACAGGGTTCCTTTGTTGTGCCACCACCCTCTTCCTAGATGACGTTGCTTCCCACATGCCCATACAAAAAGGGTTTAAAAGTCAGCAACAGAGACAAACGACGCAATGATTCAAGTATAAAGCCATTGAAGATATTTTGTTACAAATGCTAGATCTGCGATAAAGCATATAACAAACTTGTTTCTTAAACGTCCAAAGGCATCTCATGATCTGGTGGTTGTATTTCATCGTCGTTAGTCATTTTCGGCACTATGCGCTCAAGTTGGACGCAAGGTTGAGCACACACCTTACTTCGCGTCCCTTGGCTTCTAGTTCGCCATCCCTTTCCCCTTGGGGCACCTTGGGCCATGTTTTCAAGAAAAGAAGCGAAGTTTGCTTCAAGATGAATATCGGGATGGGAGGAAGAATGCTCTGAGAATCTCGTCCAGCAGGTTCTTACAACAGTTGAAAAAATGTTATGTGGGTTAAACGGTGGGAAAATAATTTCATTGTTAAAAATTTAGTGACGGCTCGTCTTTTCCTTCCATTTTATTTCGTCAAGTCATTCTCCCGCTTATCTTATGTGTGTTTTGGATACTCGCTCTTCCTCCTCTTTTCTATTTTATTTGGTAATTGACTCAGTCCTCCCCGTCTTTTCTAAGCATCCTTTACATAAATTATATTTATTATATCACATAGTGGACTCTGATATTGTAACGATTAAAATATAACTTAAAGTGACCTCTTATTTTAAAGCTTCCTAATAATGTCTAGGGATTGCCACATTTATTTTAATGCTGTATAATTATTTTAATCTTTATCAAGCACGGTGCAAGTGTTTATTTCAAAAACTGTTTGAACTTTGAAAAGAGTTCAGGGGTACAATGGAGAGGGGAGGCGACGGCCTTTGTCGTTTTTATTTTCGGGCAACTAAAAATAAAGCTAGTTGCCGGTATGTTTTGAGTTTTTTTCTTTAGCGACAAAATTATACATTAATCGATAAAAATATGTGTTTAAAGTTATTAGAGACAAATCAATATTTTCATCGCAAAAAAAGTATTTTAGTGACAAAATTGGGTTCGTCGCAATAATACTTCTTGCAATGAATGTAGAATTTCGTAGTTAAAAACATGTGTTTTAAGTCTTTAGCGACAAAACAATATTTTCGTAGCATAAGAGAGTATTGTTAGCGACACAGTTGGGTTGTCGCTGATAAAGTCGTAGCTAAAAGCATCTTTAGTGATGAAACATTATTTACGTCACAAAAGAGGCTTTTTAGCTACAAAATTAGGTCCGTCACTAATAAATTTGTCAATAAATGATAACGGTTTTAACAACGAATGTATAATTTGGTCGATAAAAGCATGTGCTTTAAGTATTTAGCGACAAAACAATATTTTCGTTGCAAAAGAAATATTTTTAGTGACAATGTTTGATTTGTCGCAGATAAAGTCGTCGCTAAAACCATCTTCTAGCAACGAAATTTTATATTCGTTGCAAAAAGAGGTATTTTAGTGACGAAATAATTTTTTGTCACAAAACTAGATTTTTATCTACGAAATTAGGGGCGTCGCTAAAACCATCTTCTAGCAATGAAATTTTATGTTCGTTGCCAAAAGAGATATTTTAGCTACAAAATAACTTGTTGTCGCAAAAATAGATTTTTAACTACGAAATTTGGTGCGTCGCTAAAGGCCATATTTCTTGAAGTGTGTATGTAGCCTTAATCACCGATGAACCGCATCATTTTTATTTTTATTTTATCTAAAGAACAACATCGTGTAATGATTTAAGAGAGCTTGACCTCCAATCCTGTTTTGATCCCCCTCTAGAACCATCGAGTAATATATCGAATCAAGTCCCAAATAGTTACTTCGAGCCGATGGTTTCAATAGATTCCAGACTTCCTGGAACTGTGTGGTTAAAGAATTTCCTTTTCCACCTTTAGATTAATTTATTGTCTATGAGCACACGGGATATGTGAACAGAAACCTATCAGAGAAACAATATGTAAGTTAAACTGCCCTCTTCAAACTTCAAAAGCATCGAAGAACTAAATTTGTCATTAGCTTCTTGAGCTTTCCAGGCGACCCAAGGCCATTTGACTCAACCAGGTCAGCTTTAATTAAACATTCAATCCCTAATCATGAATGTGTTGTTCTCCAACAATGTTTTTTTAGCAATTTAATTAAACGTTTGGAAGGATATATCATGTGTGGTTAAAGAGATTATTTAAGCATATTTCCAACGATGTTGTAATTGCTAATTAAGAAGAAAGTATACATGCTTGATGATGACAGGAAGCACTGATAGAGGTGAACTCAATTCGATGGAAAAAAATTAGAGATGAACATATGATGGCAGACTCGAATGGAAGCAATGAAACATCGATCGATATCAGGGATGAGTCAATGGTGTCTTCGATGCAGCAAAAGCTCCGCAAAAAGTCTCCAACGTCGTCTCATTGCTCCATATTTAGAGTCCACAAGAGATTACGCAAGCCTAATGAGAAGGTCTTTACGCCACAATTAGTTTCAATTGGTCCGTTTCACCACGGAACGAAGGAGCTGCAACCCATGGAAGAAATTAAGCAGTGGTATTTGCATGGCCTCCTCAATCGACGCCCAACGAAGGAAACAAGTTTGGAGTGCTTTGTAGAAGTCATTGGAAGTGTTGAGGAAGGATGTCGTGAATGTTACTCTGAAAATTTTAGTTCTTGTACAAGAGAGAAATTCATAGAAATGATGGTGGTTGATGGCTGTTTTACAATTGAGTTCTTCTGCAAAGTTATGGAGGCGGTGCTACGAGAAAAGGAAGATCCTGTCTTTACTACGTCATGGATGGTTTGGGAAATAGTAAGCGACTTGCTCCTACTTGAGAATCAGCTTCCTTTGTGTGTGCTCGACCTTTTGTTCAACCTGACCAAGACAAATGATGATGAAGGGGATTCCCTACTTAACCTTGTTGCCTTCTCGTTTAACTTGTATGCACTGCCCATGACTCGTGATTGTCCAGACCTCAGAAAAACGCCTTATTCTGATCACAAGCATCTACTTGACTTCCTTCGAAACTATTTACTATGTTTCAGAGGTATACAGCGTGTGCCACACGAAACATGGGACCCCATTCCATCTGTGACAGAGCTTCTGCAAGCTGGAGTTAAATTCAAAACTGGAGATGCAAACAACTTGCTGGACGTAACTTTCAAAGATGGTGTGATGATAATTCCCCAGGTGACTATTAGGGAGAATACAGAGTCTCTCTTCAGAAACCTCATCGCTTTCGAGCAATTTGATCCAAGCACGAGCTATGAGTTCACGTCTTTTGCTGTGCTCTTGGATAATCTCATCAACAGTAGCAGCGATATAGTTTTCCTCAGACAACAAGGAATCTTGCAAATATTTTCCAGAACTGAGGACACAGAACATCTCATCAACAGACTTTGTAAAGACAAGTGGTTCTTCGTTTCCAGTTACGCTAAGCTCCACAAGGAAGTGAATGCATACTATAATCGCCGCCGGCACAGATGGCAGGCGATTCTGAAGCGTGATTACTTCAATAATCCATGGACAAGCATGTCAGTGGTAGCTGCATCCTTGATTCTAGGTTTGACCCTTTTACAAACCATGTATACTGTTCTCTCTTACTATGTAAGAAGGTGAAATTGAAATTGAAAGAAGAAGAATTATCAGAAACAAGAGCAGAACAGTGTGGACAATTCTCTGTGTATTCTATTAACAGGCATAAATAAAGTTTATATACAATTGTCAATTGACGAACAATATTAGTAATGCCTGTAAGCATAAAAAATTATCCTAACAAATTCTGCTGTACGGGTGCTATCGACCTAGAGCATCTTTCCAGATCAGTAAGCTTACAAAACCAGCCCAGCAGAGAAACAAATAACAAGGATAAAAACATGTAAAATATCCAAGCTGTCAAGCATCCTTGACTTCGTCAGCATCCTTCATCTTCATGGGCAGTAGCTGCAGCTCGAGATAGAGCATGTAGCGCAACTGCACAAGGGCAACAACCATGGAACCTTGATGGTGTAATATACTACTTATCAACCAACTTCACATTGTGTGTTTCTCATAATAAATTAGATTATACCAGGAGGGAATATTTGTATGAATCTTAGTGAGCCTTTCTTAGTAGATATATTAGAATTTTGTATTTTCATCTCGGAGAGGCCCGAGGGGAGGGGCAGCATCAAGTCGACGTCGTATGCATTAATTCTTTCAACCTAATAACCTATAATACAAGCAACTTGGTGGTTTACAATACGATTACTCTGTAATATGCTAATCATGAATAATTCTCCCAAGTTACATGCATGACTGAGTCAACTCAGACCCTCGAGTTTCAGAAATCATAAATTAAAATGTCGCAAGTGGACGTGAAGGTCTTCGTCAGTGTATGAATATATACAGATATCTCATATATCCTACTTTATTTGAGGGGGACAATTAGCTCTCCTGGAACAACGAGATATGTACATGACCTGCAAACGCCGCTGATGGAAGAGGCAGTACTACTGCAAGTGGAGGCCGCGCACCAACCCATTTGACATCCCACAGAGCTTAATTAAACAGAGTACACCCATCTTCGTCAGCTTGTGAATTACACATTACGTATCCTACACATTATATTGTGTATCTTATTTAAAGAGGAACAAGCCATTGACACTACTTTTGTCCAGAGGCGGCAAAATATTCTCGTTGGCTAAGCATAAAAATTAGGCATTTTAGTTTAAATAATAAAAAAAAAATTCAAAATTAAACTATAAATTTGCTTCTTACCTTTTTAGATGCAAAATTATTAATTAAACTTCTGTATTCGAGTTTAGGCAATAAAACAGTTTTTATAGATAAAACTGATAAACCATTTAATTTATCTTGAAACATATAGTTATTAGTAAATAATTTTTTATAATCTTTAATTTTGAAAAACTTCTTTATGCAACTATAATAGGTATGGTAAATAGTATTATATATTCAATAAAATAATTTAAAAAACAATCTAGTTCTTTTATTATATTAAGTATTTCAATTGGAGTATTGATTTCTGTATTTGCAACTTATTTTAAAATTTTTAATTTTGAAAATAATATTCTTTCTAGAAATGTCTATTCTTTCATTTTTTGAAAACTCAATATCATCAATTCTAATTAGACCTTTTTACTAAGATATCTCGTAACTCTGCATTAATTTCCTTCCAAAGTCCAAAATCATAGCAAGTGATACTTAAGATAGATTGATCATCATAGCTTGGACTATCTATGTGTGATCATCACAGCTTGGACTATCTATGTGTGTCTCACTAGTCATTTGTTTCAAAATTTCATTTTATTGTGTCACATCAACATTATTTTCTAAGTTCTCCTCTTGAATCACATTAACATTATCAACTTCTTCTAAGTCCCCTAATACTTGGTTCTTGATCACCTATTACTGCTTGATTAGAATTTGGTTCCCTTTTGTCAACAAGATATTTTTTAAGGGCCTCTCTTTGATATTACACTAAACTTTCAGCTCTTTTTGGATAAGTGCTTGAATAACCTTAACTAATTGCCGCTTAACAGAGAGATAATGACTCATACGGAATATACATTCAATATTCAACAAGTGACATTACCTGATCACAAAATAAATTTAGGTAGGAAATACTAAACTCAATTGTGTATCTTGAGTCAATCAAATTGAAGAAAAAGAAGAAGAAGTGAAATCATTAATCAGGCCATCAGAGCGATCTTCAGATCTGTTTCTCCAAAAACAAAAAACAAAAAAAGGGGGTAAAATATATTTTGCATCGTTACATTTTGGGTCAATGACACTTTGCACCTATTTTTATTTTTATTTTGGACACAATTCACTCCTAAAATTCTAGTTATGTTCAATTTGCACCCACTATCTAATCGAGCCTCAAATTCATTTGGGAGAGGCTGTATGTCCTGATCAAATGGCATGCAGCGAGGAATGAAGGAATTCGATCGATTGTGACGAGCAAAGAAAAGTCATATTGCAAGCTATATGTGATCTGCTTGTACAGAAGAGAACTGGTTTTTAATATTTACAAGAAACAGCCTAGTGGAGTAGCATTAACGCAAATTAGTCTAGTAAATGAACGAGAGATATGGAGAGGGGGGAGGGGGGAGGGGGCAGCATCAAGTCGACGTCGTATGCAATTCTTTTAACCTAATACAAGCAACTTGGTGGTTTACAATACGATTACTCTGTAATATGCTAATCATGAATAATTCTCCCAAGTTACATTATTGAGTCAACTCAGAGCTCAAGTTTCAGAAATCAGAAAAATGTCGCAAGTGGACGTGAAGGTCTTCGTCAAGGTTTATATGGATATATATAGAGATTCATATATCCTTCGTTATTTGAGAGGGACAACCAAACTAACTCTCCCGGAACAACGAGATATGACCTGCAAACTCCGCTGATGGAAGTGGCAGTGCTGGTGCAAGTGGCCATGGAGGCCTCGCACCAACCCATTTGACATCACACAGAGCTTATATAAAACAGAGTACACGCATCTTCTTTGCTTAAGATATGGCTCGTGGAGATCTTACTCTGTTACTTAATTAGCTCGTTACTTAAGACTATGCTGATCATAAGTTGGTGAACTTCGAAACCAGTTGGCTGGCTGATTGAGTCCAACAAATCGAACAAAGTAGGAAAGGGTTTCCATCTGGGTCGATCGGAAATTGATCATTACCTTCATTATTCGTCAACTTGTACTTTTTTTCTTTTTCTTTTTTTGTTTCCTTGTTCTGAATCTTCGTCAGCTTGTGCATTACACATTACGTATCCTACATATTCTATATCTTATTTAAGAGGAACAAGCCCTTGACTCTCCTGATATCGCGGAGCAGCCTATTTCCGATTGGATTGACGGAGCAATTGGGCCAATCCATCAACGTCATTTAGAATTTCTTATTCGGGCGTTATATACAATCGTTTAAACCCAAACACACGCATCTTCTAATTGCATTTAAAACTTGATCCGTCCAATCACTCAAAAGAAAAACAAAAAATACAAAATCAAGAGAGAAGAGTATATCGCTATGACAACTACTATAAATACAAGAGTCTGGCTTTTTTAAGGTTGCATGTCTTGAGGTACTTTCTACTCCCATTATGGATCAAGTTAGAGACCAGTTAGAAATAGAGCTTGTTAAAGACTCCTCTTCTCGGGGAGATATTGAGGACCAGCTTCCTGTCGGCTCCAATGAGCTGTACCGCGAACCACCCCACGTGCCTGAAGCAGTGCCCCTCCTGGGAGCTCTCACGAACAATAATGCCGCCACCAGCAATTTGGTTCAACCAGGTCAGCTTCAAACCAAAGCCTTTTGTCTCATTTCTTGTGTTTTTTTTTTTTTTGGCTTTTTGATACCAGCAATAAAGCATTTATGCACGCACCTTCGAAAGTTGAAGCCTTGTTTTTGTTTCTCCTTTGCTTCCCCGCCATGGAAGACTGGAAAAGTAGCCTTCACGCATCTTCTTTTGGTTAAGACTCATGCTGTCAGGAAAGTCTTTGCATAGAATCACAAAAACTTGGAATTAGCATACTCACACGTGATTTTACGCAATTTTTGTAGACCTCTAGAACGCCGAAAATTGTTTGTATTTTCTTCATAAACTACAAATTAGATTTCAGTTATATGATTTTGATAAACTACAGATCAGTTATATGATTTTGATAGATTTCGGTTTGTAAACATGTTGTAAGATTTTTAAGATTTTGATAGAATTTTGAATATTTACGTACATTGAAGTTTTATAGGTTTTTGTGCAAAAATTGGTAAAAAGTTTTAAAAATATTTAATTTTTGTTGAAGTTTGTAAAAAGGTATAAACAAAGATGATTTAATGTAATTGTTTAATAAAAATTATTGGAGTTAAGTAAAAAAGTATGGAGAGTGAATATTTGTTATAATTTTTTTTGAAAAGGTATTGAAGTTTGTATGAAAATTTGTTGGAGATTGTGTAAAAAGTATTGGTGTTTATGTTAGAATTTTTGAAATTTTGGATATTAGTTTTGTAAATTTTGTTGAATCATATTGTATTCTATAATACTTTTGCAAACAAACATGCCGTTAATTAGCAGTAAGAAAAAGGCTGCATGATGATGAGTAATGCAGGTGAACACAATTATACGGAAACAGGAGATGCGGAAGCACGTACGATGGCAGAATCCAATGGAGTCCATGACACTGCCATTATGATCGGAGATGAGCAAGAAATTGCATATTTGATTCAAGGAAAGCTTTGTCAACAGGCTCCAACACAATCTGAGTGTTCAATATTTAGAGTTCCAAATATTCTACGCAGGCATGGTGAAAACGCTTTCGTCCCTGACGTAATTTCAATTGGCCCCTTTCACCATGGGAGTAAGAAGCTACAGGCAATGGAAAAATGTAAGCTATGGTACTTGCATAGCCTCCTAAATCGAGCACCAACTGAGAAAACATCTTTGCAGTGCTTTGTAGAAGCCGTTGGAAGTCTTGAGCAACATTGTCGTGAGTGTTATGCGGAGGAAATTGATCATAATAGGAAGAAATTCGTAGAGATGATGGTGGTTGACGGTTGTTTCATCATAGAGTTTCTTCGCAAAGATAACAAGAGTGACGATGAACAAGACAAGGAAGATCCCGTGTTCAGTACATCATGGATGCGTTGGCAAATAGTAACCGACTTGCTTTTGCTCGAGAATCAGCTCCCTTGGCGCGTGCTCGACTGTTTGTTCAACATGACTCGACCAGCTGATGATCGTGGGGGCTCCCTCATTGATCTCATTGAGTACAGTTTCCCGTTTATACAAGCTTCTGATAAGCATAGTGAACAGCACAAGCATTTACTTGACTGCTTGAAAAACTGCTTAATTGGCTCATGCACAATGACACAGCCGGATAGTGGTGATTGGGATCCGATCCCCTCTGCGATGGAACTGTCACAAGCCGGAGTTAAATTCAAAGTTGGAGATGAAGACAACATCCTCAATGTAACTTTTAAGGATGGCGTGTTGACAATCCCAACAATAAGTATTGAGGACTACACAAGACCGATCTTCCGAAACCTCATTGTGTTTGAACAGTTTGATCCAAGGAAGGACCATAAATTCACCTCTTATGCTGTGCTCTTGGACAACCTTGTTAATAGTAGCAAAGATGTGGAAGTTCTCAAGCAGGAAGGTATACTGGATATCAGTGCGAGCAAAGAAGACATAGCAAGTTTCTTAGATAGGCTCTACAATGATACTGGTTTCCAAGATTTCCTTTATGCAGATGTCTACAGTGAAGTAAATGGGTTTTGCAAGCACCGCTGGAATAGATGGAAAGTAATCTTGAAGCGCGATTATTTTACCAATCCTTGGACAGCTATGTCAGTCATTGCTGCAGTCTTGCTTCTGGGTTTTTCTTTCTTACAAACCTTTTATGCTGTCCTCTCTTACTACAGAACCTTTTAAAAGCAAGTACTCCAAGGCAACTCAAGCACTTGTGCTTACCACAGTGTGCATGTCCACCAAGAACTAAAAGCAGATTAATGGCGGATCCTTTAGATCTTGCATGCCCTTTTTCTGCTAAGTGTAAATACTATTTGTAATTGTTTTGTAAAAAATAAATGAAAGGAAGCCTTGCATTATTTCTTATAAATTTCAAGTAATGCATGGATGACTTAAAACAAGTACTATAATTAATGAATAATCACTTGAGGCTTCATTAATTTTTTCTTCTTTTTCTTTTTTAACCAGTGTGTTACGATTTATTAATGTGGCTCCAGTTTAGTTTATATATCGTTACACCTCTCCTCTTTCTTCTAAATGGATTTACTTACTTAAAATTTGACCGTTCAAATTATACGACATGATTTATTTTTCATCTACCTTGACCATCAATAAAAAAAATTATAAATAATTTAGGAAATAATTTATTCTTCATTTACATTGATAATCAATGTAAGAAAAATTGTAAGAAGAATATTAATTTCAGTTAGTCATAATAGCTTGCTGCCCATTGTGACTTTTATGCCCCTTGTATGGTCTTTTGGTCATGCTGTTCGTTGGCCGCCACCTCTTCAGGGTCTGATTCTTCCTTTAAAACGTGATTACGAGATTCTTATTCCTCCTTGATTTTATTAACGAGGGAGCTTATTTGATTTAACAAAAAAAAAAAAATCGAACTTTGGACTGACGGTGACGGACTAGCTCCGCTAAATGGTTGTTTCGTAAATAATTGGAAACAAGGAGCCTACATTTTGCCAACCCACTATCTAATCTTTGCCGATGTGTAGACTGACAGCTCCAACTCCGCATTGCAGAATCCATCGTCCTCTAAAGTCCACACTCTCCCTGAGTTCTGCGATCTGAAAACCACTTAACTCGAGATCCGAATACCCAAATGGGCGGTAATTTCCATCATCGTCCTCAACTTCTTAGTTCTCTTAACCATGAAGGGTCTACGCTAATCCCTGATTAATACTGCCGTTTGGCCAATGGCGCAGGTGCGAAAACGAAAACGAAATCGGAATCGGCTTGTCGTTGTTCGAGCTTATGGCTCGCTCCTGACCCGAGCAAGCGATGGGGCGAGCTCTTCTTCCTCTGCTACACTCCCTTCTGGCTCACCCTCTGCCTGGGGATCGTCGTTCCCTTCAAGCTCTATGAGGTTTGGACCTTTACTCATTACCTTCTGTTTGGTCGCTGGGACGACAAAGGAATATGAAAGAAACAGAATTTGGTCCATTTTCAGTCTATCCAGCTGCTATAGTTTTAACTTGTCGACGTCCAATGTAGCTGAATAATTTCATTCATTTTTATTGCTCAATATACATATATACTTATTCATCATAAATTATGCATTTTGCATAATATTGAGAATGGTAGTGATGGTAATTGACAGAGCTTTACAGAATTGGAGTATCTCCTCCTGGGATTGGTTTCAGCGGTTCCTTCGTTCTTGATACCACTGCTATTTGTTGGAAAGGTACATTCTTTATAAACACACGAGATGATCTTCTTTTTGTCCAGTAGGAAAAATCCATTTTTGATGAATAGTAGGAAAAATTCATTAAAGATGGTTGTTGGCTGCATATCACTCTGATTTTGTCATTTCTATAATGTGGTGTTGGATTAATCAAGATCGATTCTAAGGCTTAAAAGCTAGAGTAATTAGCTGCTCAAGAGTACGGTTTAGTGGTTGGAATGCCTAGTGGAGGTAAAAATTAGTCCCCAGAGATTGTTTATTTTCTCAACGTTTTTCATCCTTCGGATGATGTTTTGCAGGCTGATAGCTATCTGTCTTGGAAGGATCGTTATTGGGTGAAGGCAAGTGCTTTTTTCTTTCTTGTTTTTCCGAAAACGTTAGGGAACAATGAAAATCTTACCAGGGTTATGACGTTTCTTTTTTCCATTTCTGGTATTCTGAATCATTGAACCTCTCCAGTATACAATCTTTTTTGCATATTCCTGTCCGTTAATATCAGTTACAGGTTTATTTTAAGTGTTAAACATATGCTAAGCACGCAATTTTGCCTATGATTTTGCTGATAAGAATTGTATTAGTGTATCATGATAAAAGTTTCAGCTGTTTCTCATTTCTGTCTCTCTGTCTGTGGTGGCCAGTACTTTATAGAGTATTTTGGACAGCATATCTAAAAGCAGGAGTTTTAAGTTTTGGAATCTAGGGAATTATTCTTAGAACTCTTTCATGTCCATTCGGCTTTTTGGAATATGTGTTTCAATAAACAGCATGGCAAGGTTTTGAAATTTGGATGGTGCCACTCTGTCCTCCGCTCATTATAATGAGTCAATCCTCTCGCATGGCATATCTGCCACCAAAGAAGTTAAAATTGTTTGTTTTCAATGATATTTCTTCTCATCCTGAAACCTAAAATTGTTACTGTGGCAGGCCAGTCTCTGGATTATAATATTTAGCTATGTTGGGAATTACTTTTGGACCCACTATTTCTTCACAGTTTTGGGTGCTTCTTATACCTTTCCATCCTGGAAGATGAACAATGTAAGCCATCGAACAAGATCTCTGTAATTAGCGTTCATTTTATCATTTCTATTCACTTAAGTGGTTTCTTTGCAGGTACCACACACAACTTTCCTTCTCACGCATGCATGCTTTCTATTTTATCACGTTTCCTCAAACATGACGCTACGCAGAATACGACGTTCTATTGCAGACTTTCCAGAGAAAGTTCGGTGGATAATTGAGGCTGCATGGATTTTGGGTCTTGCTTATTTCATAGCATACCTTGAGACTTTAGCCATTTCCAATGTATGTGATAACACATTTTTCTCCCCGTTGTTATTGTCAAGATCTTTCATCAAACTTCACATAGATTCGAACTAATCTTGATCCATAACATCTGAGTGGATAGCTGGTGAGATAAGTTAGAATGCTGGAGCGTTACAAGGCTTCTTGGTATATAGATCTTGGTTGTTCTTCAGCATCCGAATGTTATCTCTGGCTTCATCCGATAGTACTAAGAATCGTAATTAATTGATTATCATATGAAGGAAACTTCTTGTTACTCTTTTCATTGCCTACAATGTGGGGAGTGAACAGATAAATAAACGTTTCTTTATCCTTTCCAACACGAAGTTGCCATATTCATATAAATTCTGACGTTCTGATAAATAGTTTCTGTGTTATCTGGACCAGGACATGTGAGATACAGCTGTGATAATTATGTTTTATGTTGAATATGTGCAGTTCCCTTATTATCAGTTTGTGGATCGTGCATCTATGTACACAGTTGGATCCTTGTTTTATGCCATCTACTTCATTGTCAGCTTCCCGATGTTTCTGAGGTAGGAATTAAACTAGTAATCATTTTAATGTTCTTTTCCTTTCCTTCTCTTCAGTGCTTGTATTATTGCATTAGTCGATTCCATTTTTGGAAAGAGGCATGCCTTCCTTGCTTTGTCTCAAAAGGTTGGGTACTGCGGAAGTTTTCCTCCCTTTATCTTCTGGGGAAAGAGTGGCCATAGTCTAGAGCAATATACCTTAACATCTCCATAAGCATATCCATGCCGAGTCCAGTTGAGAGAGCCGCTAACTGAAACAGTATTTCTTCTTCTCACCTTCAAAATCATAGACTTTTTTATGCCAATTCATCTACATGTGCAGAATTGATGAGAAACCAGGTGATCAGTGGGACTTACCCCGAGTGGCTGTCGATGCACTGGGTGCCGCAATGCTGGTTACGATAATACTTGATTTGTGGCGCATCTTTCTGGGACCTATTGTTCCTACTCCAGATTCAAAACAGTGCATTCAACCTGGACTACCGTGGCTTCCAGGACATGCCAATGAATCTTGACTGCTAGATTTGGGAAACAGGGACCTCGGTTAGCTTCCAAACCAACCTGGGGAATTTCTTCTTGTTGATGCTGTAACGTTTTTGTACCAAGCTGGGAGACCCTTTTTGTATTTTTTTTTTTTTCATTTTCAGGACGTTTGAATAACTGTTTGAGCAAGCAGTGAACAATCATGTATACCATTGCAAACAAAATGCCTTGGTACAGCCAGTGAAACTCTGCACTTGATTAAAAAACAGAGCAAATCTTCTGCTGTGCCTAAGAATCAAAGAAATTAAGCGAGAAAATGGAATTCGAACCTGCGAAAGAAAATTCAAAACCCTAATGGATTCCAAAAATAAATCAACGTTAACCCCGTTACCACAGCAGTGAAATCTTCACCCAATAATTCAAAAGCCAAGCAGGAGGATGGCAATTGAAATCCACACGACAGGATTACAGTTCCAAGCAGTTCGATTCTCGAATACCTTCAACCAAACAGAGATATTTTAACTATGAAGAATTCAGAGAGCATTCGGCAAGAATTTAAGCTTGGCAATGAAATTCTCTCAACCTTTAGAATGAAAATGACTGATTAGGCATTAAGTATTTGGGTTAACTAAAAATAGATTTTCTCTGTCCCTCCACCGAACAAAAGGCTAGCTTTACGAGGTCAGATTCCAAAGGTATAACAGGAACATGAGAATCTCCATTAAATCCTAAATATACATCTATCAACTGACAATTCACCCAAAAAATATATTAATCCCAGATTTATTCTTTGGAAATAATTCTTTATTTTTCTTTTTACATAATTATCTTTACTAATTTTTTTTAAGGAACTCGGTTTGAGTTGTTTAATATTTGTTCAAATTTATATCGATGAAACTTTTAAGTCAGAAATGTAACGGTCTGCGAATTTGTACTTCGTTATCGCGTAAACGCTCCACTCCAACAGCAGAAACGACACAACGTTCACTCACACGTGGGCGGGGAGAATATTTCGTCACGCACGTGTCGTCTTCTTCCTAGAAAATGATAATTAGAAAGATATTTCTCTACCTTACAAAAAAAAATCCTCACTGACACTCTCTTCGACTGCGCCCGCTCTCTTTCCCGCTTCAAGCTCAAGCGGGCCTCTAAACCCTAAACGCATGCAATCGACGTTTCCCGAGGGTTTCTCTCTCTCGCATAAACCGAGCTTGTCTCCGGGAATGGCTGCTTTTGGTGCGCTTTCGCTGTGTCCGTACAGCCTCTTGTGCCGGCAGAAGCATACAAATAAGCTTTCCGTTTCGTGCTCTCTTGGTGCTCAAACTAGTAAAGGTAGACTGATGCTTTGAATATACTTTTTTTCTTCTTTCTTGGTAAGTGATTTGACGTCGCAATTTGATGCTTAGAGAATGAAAGCAAAAAGAATCAAGGAATTTCTTTTGTCGTGGATTCAAAGTTAAATAGAAACTTTACAATTTGCTCTTGTTTTGGGCTCTTGTGGAGTTGAGGTATCAGTGGAGAGCTACAAGCTTCTCCATTTAATTCTTCTGAGCATGTTCGCTGCAACCAAGTGCAAAGCAATTTGAAGGGAAAAGCTTTTTGTTGTATATATATATATATATATATGAATATACAAGTCTGGATTATCTTTATTTACTCTTTGTTTCACTTGTGTATGTATGTATGCTTATACATAACATTTGACTCCAGCACCAAGATTTTTGTAGAAAATTGCTGTATGTGGTTACCGTAAGTACTGTTCTGGTGATTGTCAAAGAATTGACGCTTTAGACGTTTCACCTTATTTTAGGCACTCGTGGACCAAAAGTACCACGTAAAAGATCTGGAAAAATGGAAGGGCCGAAGAAAAGCATGGAGGACTCAGTTCAGCGCAAGATGGAAGAATTTTATGAAGGGTCTGACGGACCACCCCTCCGGATTCTTCCAATTGGCGGCCTGGGTGAGATTGGAATGAATTGCATGCTTGTTGGTAATTATGATCGCTATATTCTGATTGATGCCGGTGTCATGTTTCCAGAGTAAGTCTTTGAACGATAGTTTCCTGCATTTTTAGTTCCTAAGGAGTGTATCTTGATCATCACCACCTTCTTTTTTCTAAGTCACAATTTTGTTTCTAATGGAGGCTTCACAAAAAGCTAGTTCTACTGTCATAGACTTCGTTGCTTCTTGAAGAAGTTAACCGACTTCAAATTCTAATCTAAATTGATAAATAAATTCCCTCTTTTTCACTTCCTCTAGTGAAGAGGAAACTTTTACTTAACGATGATTGGAGGATGCAGTTTTGCATTTGCATTTTGCAGTAGTTATCACATATTTTGTAGTGTATTGACCATGCATTCTATGTTTTAACTGGTATTTCAGCTATGATGAGCTTGGAGTCCAAAAAATAATACCGGATACTACATTTATCAAAAGATGGAGTCACAAAATTGAAGCAGTTGTTATCACACATGGCCACGAAGATCACATTGGTGCGTTGCCTTGGGTAAATTTCCCCTCCTGCTTATTCATTTAAAAGAAAAATTCTTCTGCTTCTTGGAAATGATATTTCTACTGAACAAGGATGCATCAAGTAATACCAACTCTAGTAACGTTTTCTCATGGATATATGTGGTGGAGAGTTTGTGAGGGGTCAGAATTACAAGTTGTCCCTCATGTTCTATCCTTGGTGAGTTTAGGGAGACACTTGATTGAGCACTGTGGGTGATGGGGACATATTGCTGATGGCATGCAGTGCAGGGCATTTAATGGGCTGCACCAAAGACTTTCAATGACTATTAGTAAAATGTCATTGATTACGTACCGGCCTGAGTCGTTTCTTACTTAGTAGGCCCAGATTCATTGGCTATTAGGGATGGGATTTTCATCAGGCATTTAACAATGCTTTCAATATTAATGTGTCATGCACAGGCCACGCCTTTTTTGTTGTTGTCAACCACATTCCCATTTTGTACCATTGTGGGTGCCTGCCTTGCTTGGTGAGATGATGCGTCTCTGTTAGATAGTCTTATCTGTAAAGCCGTGTCTCACATGTAGAGCTGTGTGCATGCATGTTTGCTTTTTTCTTGACCACTCTCTATCCAGCTTTTTCCACTGATACTGAAAAAAATGTGAAAAAGGATGACTATATTTGCACCATTTTCCATTTTCTGATCTTGACTTGGGATTCTTCTGGGAAATTTAAGTATTATTTTCTCTCTTGTGTGTTTCTGCTGTTCAGTTTTTTTACTAAGCTAATTGCTGCTAAACAGGTAATCCCAGCTTTGGATCCTCGGACACCAATATTTGCATCTTCCTTTACGATGGAGGTACTTGTCAAGGGATTTAATGTCATATGGTTATACAAATAAAGAACATATGTATACAAACACGGATTTTACTAGATGTGCTGCTTTTCAAAAACTTGCCATGTCAGCCAATGATGACATTCCTGACACTAAGTAGCGCTTTTGCCTTTCCGTACTGTCAATATTGGTTTAGTGACTCACAAGCCTGCTTTTTTTTTTTTTTTTTTTCTTTTAAAATTCTACCAAGGGACTTCTAATCTCGTAGAATCTTGTATTTAGTGTAAGTGCGTTTGTGAAACTTTTTTGTGGGGATTCTTTGATTGGATAAATATGGTTTCTGTTTATCCTGGTAGAGGAATGTAATTCTCTTTCTTTTTCAACAGCTTATTAAAAAGCGCTTAAAAGAGAATGGCATTTTTCTCTCATCTAGACTTAAGATATTTAGAACAAGGAGGAAGTTTATTGCTGGGCCATTTGAAATAGAGCCTATCAGGGTCACCCATTCTATTCCTGATTGCTGCGGATTAGTTCTTCGCTGCGCTGATGGTACAATTCTTCATACTGGGGACTGGAAGGTAAGATTGACTTTTTTGTGCATTTCTACTCTTCTTTATTGTCAATCTTCAGCTTTATAAGAGCTTGTGTTCAACAGATTGATGAAACACCGTTGGATGGTAAAGTTTTTGATCGTGAAGCCTTAGAGGAACTTTCAAAAGAAGGAGTAACACTGGTAATCCACCTGGATATTTTTCGCATATGTGTATACTGGTACAATGCATAAAAAAGGAAATCATCAGGTTTAACTTTGGGGAGAGGTAGGGATTCACTGGGATGAAAACATAGGCTCCAGTTCATCAATGATGCAATAAGAATAATATTTTCTGAATCCTGATATAATGCTAGCGCCTGATTTGGGTTATATGGGGGTTGCATGGCAGTATTCTATATGGCAAGGACTTTTCACTAAAATTCATGTGCAAGTCATTTTTCTTTAATTTGGAGATGGAATGAGATGTTTCAGACTGATGCTATCTTCATTTGCAGTCTTGAGGTTGGAGGGTTGAGGCTGGCATCTGAGGCCTTGTACTTAAATGTTTCTGCTCTATGTCCTTAGTGGTTATAATGCCCGCCATTGTTAGTCTCCTCTGTATGATTAACCCATATTCTCTTTGAGCGGTTCTATATATTCCAGTGATGTAGTAAAGTTAAAATGTCATTTCTACCCACAGCATATTTAAGGTCCTCACAAAGCATAGAAGCAATTAGAAAGATTGGATTTAATGCTCATTACTTTGCAGATGATGAGTGACTCAACAAATATTCTCTCGCCTGGAAGGACAATGAGCGAATCTGTAGTTGCAGATTCCTTATTGAGGCATATTTCAGCAGCAAAAGGAAGGATTATTACAACTCAGTTTGCCTCGAATATACACCGCCTTGGAAGTGTGAAATCTGCTGCTGATGCAACTGGCAGAAAATTGGTAGGTTCTCCCCGGTTCATCTGATGTACTTTTGTTGATTAGAATCCGATACGCCTATGGGATTTCCAAGAAGGATTTTGTGCTTGGAAGTTGTAATATTGTGATTGTCTTAGGTATTTGTTGGCATGTCCTTAAGGACATATCTGGATGCAGCTTGGAAGGATGGAAAGGCACCAATTGATCCATCAACTCTGGTACTGACACTGATAAGAGAGTCCCTTAGCCTTTGTTCTTTTGTTTTGTGGCACTACATCATTCTTTGGTTTAAAAGGGATATGTGTGAACTTAAAGGGCAGAAGAATTAAGAGTTCTATTTGGCTTATGTTGAGCTGTGAAACTTGTCTTCGAGACATAGACA
Source organism: Morella rubra (assembly GCA_003952965.2). Lineage (NCBI taxonomy): Eukaryota > Viridiplantae > Streptophyta > Magnoliopsida > Fagales > Myricaceae > Morella > Morella rubra. The sequence continues at coordinate 26,723,160 of CM025852.1, forward strand.
AAGCACATACAAGTCACCCAGGATCCATTGAAGTGTGGTTGTCTCTGTGAATCCATATTTTCCATTTTTTCTATACTCGGGGGCTTAATTATTGAGGCAGGGCATAATTGCTGAGGCATTGCATTCATACAGTGACTAAGTAACCATCAATTAAAAGGACTACTAATGACGTTTCTACTTAGTAATTCCTGTCCAGAGTCATACTTTTGTCTCTGGTTCATTCCTGCTGGTTGCATTTCAATATTTCAACTACCCGTCTGTCATACATTATTGACATATCCCTTTGCATAGAGGCCAAATAAAGGAGGGTTATGGTGTAATGATAAGCATTGTAAAGCTTTCGTCCCATCTCATGACCGCGAAGCAACTCCAATTAATAGTGTTGAGGACTTAGTTGAGTTGCTAGAACGAACAGAGATGGGATTGAAAGTGTTGCAGCCTTGTGGTTGATTGCAATTAAAAACTGGAATTGGTCATACTTATCCTTTCATTAATTTCTTATGTTACTTTTGTTCTCCACTGTTTCGAATGTTTTAGGTGAAAGTTGAGGATATAGATGCCTACGCTCCAAAGGATTTGTTAATTGTCACAACTGGCTCTCAAGTAAGTTGTTGTAGATGCCCTTGGTGGCTGCCTAGTTCCACAGTGGACATTATCTTTATTTGATCAACCTTGCTGGCATTTCCTATGTATTGAATTGTGTCAGGCAGAACCACGTGCTGCCCTAAATCTCGCATCATATGGAGGTAGTCATTCTCTGAAACTGAGCAAGGAAGACATAATTTTGTACTCAGCTAAGGTAATAACGTTGGGCATATGTTTGGTATTTTGCCTTTGGTTTCTGTCAGTTGGTCAATCTCCAAACATAGTTAGTTGATGATAGATAGACCATGAAGTGTTCAAAGTACAAAACATTTTCCACAACACATGATCAAAAACCTTAAAAGGGAGTGTTACGCGTCCCACAAAGACCAATGTCATTTCTTCATTCTTGTTTTCTTGCTCTTTGTGTTCTTTCTTCTGTAAAGGAACCGGTGCATTATGTTACCATGTTGAGCATGGTTTTTATTATATATCCTACAAGTAATTTTGGTTTTAGGTTCAGTTTTGGTTATCTACTATCTTTTAGGTGATAAATACTTGAATAAAGTTATTGCAAAGCTTTCCAACTAGTGTTCAGACCTCAGTTTTTGGATTTGATTTGACTACATTTATGTCTTCTTTCTGAACTTTGGGAGACGGTCAAGTTACTAAAAATTGTTTTTCATTTTTATTTTTTGTTAACATTTGGCTATCAGGTAATCCCTGGTAATGAATCTCGGGTAATGAAAATGATGAACCGGATATCTGAGATTGGGTCATCCATTATAATGGGTAAGAATGAGTGCCTGCATACATCTGGTCATGGACATCGCGGAGAACTGGTAAGTATCAGCTTTTTATTATTATTCCCCTCATCTTTAAACATTGATTGCTTTATTAATGGTAAAAATCAGTCCTGAATAATCATAGCATTCTGACATCAATGTATGAGATATATGGAGGTACTGACATTTGAAAGAAGGTCAGCATGGTTATGTTGCCGTGGTTTTGCTTGTAATTTTGTTTTCATTAATGAGGAGTAAACCGTCATTAGGAACTGATGCTTGTAAATACCCTGCAGATTAACTGTATGCCATGGATTATATTGAATGGGTCAAATGTATTTTATTATCTGCAGATTGTTTCCCATAGTCACGAACTAGAGGCATGTCTTTAGTTTTGGGCTTACATATTTGCAAGAAAAAACTAATCAGTGCGATATACATTTCTGCAGGAAGAAATACTTCAAATAGTAAAGCCACAACATTTTTTGCCCATACATGGAGAACTGTTGTTTTTGAAAGAGCATGAATTACTTGGCAAATCAACTGGCATTCGACACACTTGTGTGAGTCACTGCTCCAGTAAATGTTTTTATATTCCTAGTTGAGATTAATTGCTTTACATGGTAAAATATATTTGGCGAGAAGACTACGACAGCCTTAGCTTTGTAACGTATTGGCCTACCAGTATAATGCAATTTCATCTACCACTTAGCTCCATAAACTGTGGGAATGAAGTTGAGGACCATGTTACAAAACACTGTTCATGGTCATGGCACACAATATGAGCTAAACATTGAGAATGATTTACTTGATTATATCAGGTCATAAAGAATGGAGAGATGCTTGGAGTTTCTCATTTGAGAAACAGAAGAGTTCTTTCTAGTGGTTTCACCTCCCTAGGAAAAGAGGGCTTGCAGGTTGGTGATCCTCAAGGTTTTTTCCTGTTTATTATGAGAAGTTAATCAAGAAAATTCGTATGAGTCTAGTCTGTCTTGCAGTTGATGTACAGTGATGGCGATAAAGCATTTGGTACATCAACCGAACTTTGCATTGATGAGAGGCAAAGAATTGCATCAGATGGCATTATAGTGGTTAGGTAGACTTTTTAGATCTGCTTTATAGTTCATTCTGATTATCATATCTATAATGGATTCTGATAGTGCTATTTGACAGTATGGAAGTTTTGCGCCCTGAAGATGTTGATGGTGTCACAGAAAATAGCTTGAAAGGGAAGGTAAGAATCACTACGAGATGTTTATGGCTTGATAAAGGGAAGCTGTTAGATGCTCTTCACAAAGCCGCTCACGCTGCACTTTCAAGCTGTCCTGTCAATTGTCCTCTAGCCCACATGGAAAGAACTGTCGCTGAGGTATTGAGGAAGATGGTAAGGAAGTACAGTGGTAAAAGGCCTGAAGTCATTGCCATTGCTGTGGAGAACCCTGAAGCAGTTCTCTCTGATGAGCTGAATGCAAGGCTATCTGGCAAGTCTCATGTTGGTTTTGGGATGTCAGCATTGAGAAAAGTTGTTGATGGACAACAGAGAGAAATTGATGGACATCTGAAAGGAAATCAGTCTGATAGGACACTCACAGAAGATGTTTCTGATAGACATACAGAGCACACTTCACAACAAAATTTGGAAGGTTTCTTTTCTCTCTATCTGTCTCTCTGTGGGTGGGTGGATGGGTCTGCCTTCACAGGTCCATTTTGGTTGGTTAAAACATGCGCAAATCTATGCCTGCACTATGTCACAATTACTGCCAGAACAGATGTCACTGCTTGGTGGATGCAGTGTGCACCTAGTGCCATCAAATTTTAAGACAGGATACTTCCCTTCATGATTTTATAAGTTAGATTTATGCACGTGAACCACCCATGCACATGAGCACACACCCACATATCTGAAGTTCCAACAATTATGCAGTTATAGGATTTGATATTAATGTCCATAACCGGTATGGTTTTCAGTAAGTACTTGCAATCACACCTGTTTGTATGATAGACTTAACCAGACTATAGTTCTCAGGGGCTGGCTGGCAGACTAGTCCAGTTTAACAATTCAGCCACACGGTAATAACCTATGATTTTGCGGCTGATAGACTAGTCCTCTGTGCTGCCTGCCTCTAGAACTGTCTGCCATATTGGTGTCATTTATTGTGGCCTGTATTTTATCATTTCCACACACAAAGCTGGTGATTCCCTTTGGCAAGTGAGGATTTATGATGGGAGTGTCATGTCATTGCTGAGGAACGTATTTGTTCTCAATCCTCATGCTGGGGTTGTGAAATAAACTTCTTTTTAACAGGGGGAAGTGATGGTGACACGGGAAGTTATTTTGTCATCATGATTGTTTGATCCAAGTGAATATTTGTTATCATAAAATTATGGTTCCTAGCATTAATTCCCCCCCCCCCCCCGGGCCAAAATCATTTTATCCATGCAGCTGAAGGTACTGAACTTGAAAGACTACTACCCGAGGAAGATGCCACAACATCAAGGTCCACCTCAACAGAGCAACTTGTATCTGATCCTGAGGATTCAGATGATTTCTGGAACGCATTTGTTACCTCATCGTCACCTGTTGACAAAGCTGCTAAAACCAACAATGGTTTTGTTCCAAGGTCACAACATGTGTCCCAGGTTGAGAAAGAGAGCACTCAAAGTAAAGATGAGTCCTTAGAACTGTCAAATGATCAACCTAAGTCTTCCAAGCCTGCGAAACGGAATAAATGGAAACCTGAGGATGTTAAGAAGCTAATACGATTGCGCGGGGACTTGCATAGCAAATTCCAAGTTGTGAAGGGAAGAATGGCCCTCTGGGAAGAGATATCTGAAAATTTGTTGGCTGAAGGAATCACTCGAAGTGCAGGGGAGTGCAAATCTCTCTGGACATCTCTTGTCCAGAAATACGAGGTCGATTCTTCCTCTTTTAATTTTTTGAAACTTTGGGTGGCATCTTCATTTTCTTCTTGCTGGAAGAGAAATTTTTCCTTAACTTGTGCTCATGTGGTGTTTAGGATTTATACCTTTCCTGATGGCCATTTCTTTGGGTGAACAGGAGACCGAGAATGGGACGAAAAGCAAGAAGAGCTGGCCATATTTTGAGGAGATGAATATAATCTTGTCTGATATTGATTTATTGGCAACAAAATGATTGGAAAGTAAAGGGGAAAACAGCTTTCACAGTTTTTTTTTTTTTTTTGAAGACCTACCAGGAAGATACCTGTTCAGATCAAACTCCGGAAAATCTATCAGCAACACAATAATCCTATTTTGGATTAATGGAGTGCAAAGTCTCGAGTGATGCAGAAGAATCAGCCAACGAGGTAGTTGTTTTGTAGCCATAAAGCCGCTTCGCAAAGGGATCTAAGGAATAGATTAGAAAAGGTCAGAATGGAGGAATTGTTTTTTTTTTTTCTGTACCTTTTTTCTACACAAATTTTTGAAATTATCTTGTAACTCTACTGGTTCAGTCACCATATCTGGAGAGTAAGAAAAGTTTCACCAGAAGATCTTCCGCATTGGCTAAATATTGTGTTAACCATTTATTTTCAAGGTTGGAAAGGTGAAAATTATGCTGCATTTATTCAAGAGTAATTAAGTTTGAACCTTTCCTCATTGTGAAATTATGCTCATTTCACAGAAAAATAAATTTTGAAACTTTCCTCATTTTTCCTAATCATCTCTAACTCTTTCCCTTATTTGTTTAGTCTTCATAGTCGGTGCAAAAGATTGAACTTTGGAATTCCTTTTAATTAGAATTAGTCAGTTAATAGTATTGTGTTTCCTAATCCTTTCAGTTAATTAGAATTAGTCCGTTTTGGGTTACTCAAATCTTTTCTTTTAGAATTAGTCCGTTCTATTTCTTGATGTGAGATGCAGATAATTATAATTAGTATAAGTTCTTTGTTCTATTTTGACTTACTCTTGGGCCGTAATTATTAAATGAAACTAATACAAGGAACTTTATGGAAATCCATAACTACCCTCTTTAGCATTCTATGTGGTGATGTCACAACATTAAAGTTCCATCAGATGTCCAAAACCAATAGCCAATAGGCAGCCTAAAGAATGATGGGCCCAGCTCAAAGCTGCCGTCGTTTTAGGTAATTGAAAAAAACAAAAAAAGGGAAAAAGACTGATATGCTTGTAAATTCTCGTCGTATTTGCTTAGAAGAATTATTTTTGAAGAATCGAGAATCAACAGTGAATAGCATAGAGCCTAGAGGAGAGGGGTCAGCCGGCAGCCATTATGAGCCAATATGGTACAGTAGCGTGTTCGATATGCGAGGGTGTAAAAGTTTCATGTCTTCGCGTTGTTGACCATTAAACACGTTCTAGACGGTAGGCTTTGCTCTCTGGTTCTCCGTCTATTCCTTTGATCGTTTCTCAAGACTTTTCTCGTGTAAGTGACAGCCTAGACGACCTAACAACCGCGGCGTTCCTCCTTTCATTTTTTTTTTCTCCATCCTGAGCACTTCTTTCTATGTTTCGAAAACACACAGCAAGTTCTCCACGTGATCATAGATAGTTCCGATTTGGTGAACTCCCTGTGCAACACGGTCTCACAAAGTGTATACAAGGATGGCTACAACAATGTTCTAGTTGAGAACTACTTCAAGAGAGTAAAAGCTTTTGATTTCTATTTCACACGACAGTTCATCACCCCTCTAATTATATTAAGGATCGTGAAATGAGGAAAGGCGAGGACTTTGAGCGCGTCTTCGAATACTTCGATGAAGATGGCGACGGGAAAATTTCAGTTGCAGACTTGAAGCATCGTTTGGGTTTCATGACTGCAAATCTGTTTTCACAAGAGGCAGAGGTTGCGGTCGAGTCATTTGATACGGATGGAGATGGGTTCTTGCGTTTGGATGATTTTATTGGGTTAGCAGGAGGAGCTGGAGAGGAAGGGAAGATGAAAGATTTGAGAGAGGCCTTTTCAATGTATGATGCAGAAGGGTGTGGGCTTATCACACCCAAAAGTCTGAGAAGGATGCTTAGCAGACTGGGTGAATCGAAGTCGATTGATGAGTGCAGGGTGATGATCAATCAGTTTGATTTGAATGGGGATGGAGGGCTTAATTTTGAAGAATTTAGAATCATGATGCAGTAATGATGTTACTCATTCCGTCAGTGATCCTTTAAATTCGCCTGTTTGTAAAGTAGTCTTTTGAAATTTCCATTACCAATTACATTTGGATCCCCAAGAACGCTAAAGAAATGGCTCATAGAATAGCCAAGTGGAGTAGGACTGGTAGATTTTCTGGTAACGTTGATATTTCACTACTACCAGATGATATTGTGAGGTGTGATCTTTGATTGGAGTTCTGTGTCCGAAAAAAAAAATAGTGATATGCACCCTATAATTCTCTTATGGTGTAGGTATATAGTTTCTTCCCTACTTAATGTAATTCTTGAAAGAAGTTCCATTTTATTCCAGAAAATCAAAACGATAATCTCCTTAATGTGCTTATTATAATTATGAAGAAGCCAGCAGCCACATGATCCTTTTCCAATGTAAATCATCATGGAAGAAGATGAAAGGAAACTCGGGAAAACCAACTCATGCTGACAAGCATACGCGTAACCACACGTGTCTTCATCTATGTCACGATAAGCAAGAAGGGTGCCAGTTGCCAAAGTACAAATCGCTTGCTTACCCGAAAAGAAGGGGGAGGCCGGGGGGAAGAGGTGGAAACTTTCTTAAGGCTCTTGAAATGCATGGCTGCGCAAGCAGTTGGGTTTTGGATCATAAATCACCCTTCTGGGATTCCATGAATTTATCAACTTGGTATTATTCTTGCTGTCTTGCATGGATTTTGTTGAAACTTCCCATCATATGAACTTTTGGACTGCGATCGAAGAAAGCATGTAAAACTTCAAGTTCGATGATATATGTTTAGACGTCGGGCGCAACTGTCACGCACAATTCCATTCAAAATTTTATTCTCTGACGACACCAATTGGAAGCTGTGTAACATTGTTGGATATGAAAACAGAGCCTTCGGTTGTAGCTTTAGAAGCTTCCATGGCGCACCCCAACGAGAAGCCAATCAAAGTTCAAGTTCTCTAGAAAATCTTCCTCTTCAATCTGGCATCGGAAAATATCCGCTTCCAACAAACGCCATATATTTAAGGGAATAAATACTTTTTCTAAAAGCACACATTTTGTGGAAAAGCGTAAGAGAATAACGTATGCACTCAACCAATATAATACCACCCCACACATATATAGAAATGTAGTACGAAGACGGAGGAAACCACGCCGTCGACAGCAATGGACTACGAGATAGAGGTTGCCTTCGGTCCGCACTTCTCCGGTTTGCGTCTCGACGACCTTCTCAGCCCCTCTACCTCATCGCTACCCTCCTTGTCTTCCCCGCGTGTTCCGTCCTCATTCCCAACAAGCCCCAGTCATCCTAGCGCACCTCCCAAACAGCCTTTCGTCATCGGTACGGTAATATTTTTCATATATTTGTATTCTGTCGCGCTTTCTTTGTGTTCCTGTTTTGTCCTTTTTAATACATTAATAAGGAAAAACAGAATAAAAGAATACTCTGCTTGATAATTGAAAGTGCTTTTTCGATTCAGTTGTCTGTGGAACCAAACGGATTGTGAGCTTCTGCATGTTGTTACGAATTTTGAAACATGAAGAACACTACTTTTTCTACATTGCAAGTGATCAAGGTTATGTGAAAGACGGTGGAAAATTTTGTATGCTGATTAATATTTGTAATTTCATGGAAATTTCAGGTGTCTCGGGAGGTACGGCATCGGGCAAGACGACCGTGTGTGACATGATAATTCAACAACTCCACGATCATAGGGTTGTGCTGGTCAATCAGGTCTGATTGGCCAACTTTTCATGAATTTAGCGGAACAGCTACATATCTACCTTGCTGAGCTTTTTCAAAGCTTGTATTGGCTTACGATGCTCTCTATGGACAACTAATTTGGAGAGATGAACACTTTGTGTGTCATTGAGTGATTCCTCAACATAGCATATTCCATCACATGCAAAAGTCTAACAGAATCAAAAGAGGGAGTTTCCTATTCTAGGTTATTTATGATGAGCCAAACATAATTGGACAGATTATTATGGCACCTATGGAGTGATCCACTTGGTACAAACCACAGATTTCATTATAGGAATGGCAGGTAAAAATTCTGTGGAGTGTCTGGCAGGTCCTTATCACACCCACCCTGTTAAAGTCTGAGAATCTGGATGCTTAGTTTAACAGACTGGGTGGAATCGAATGTCGTTATTGAATGATGGTTATGCAGGGTAGATGCATTTGCCAGCAATCAGTGCCAATATGATTTTGAAATCGGGGACTCTGAAAGGACAGGGGTCTTAATTCTTGAAGATATTGTAGAATACATGATTTGCATAAGTAATGATGTGAACGTACTCCATTCCGTCAGATATAGTATTCTTCTTAATTTAATATTCTGCTGTCTGTAAAATATTCTAGATCAATCTAATGGTCTACATTACTGGCTTACTAATTGAGAAATTATTGAATCACTGACTTATTCTCTTAGAGATCTCACTTTGGTCATACTTTGGCAGGTCAATGCATCTGATGTAATCATCTTGGAGGGGATATTGGATCCGCAACAAGAACGCTAAACTGTGAAAATGGCTCATAGAATAGCCAAGTGGAGTAGGACTGGTAGATTTTCTGGTAACGTTGATATTTCACTACTACCAGATGATATTGTGAGGTGTGATCTTTGATTGGAGTTCTGATTGTCTAGAAAAAAAAAATAGTGATATGCACCCTATAATTCTCTTATGGTGTAAGAACATATATAGTTTCTTCCCTACTTAATGTAATTCTTGAAAGAAGTTCCATTTTATTCCAGAAAATCAAAACGATAATCTCCTTAATGTGCTTATTATAATTATGAAGAAGCCAGCAGCCACATGATCCTTTTCCAATGTAAATCATCATGGAAGAAGATGAAAGGAAACTCGGGAAAACCAACTCATGCTGACAAGCATACGCGTAACCACACGTGTCTTCATCTATGTCACGATAAGCAAGAAGGGTGCCAGTTGCCAAAGTACAAATCGCTTGCTTACCCGAAAAGAAGGGGGAGGCCGGGGGGAAGAGGTGGAAACTTTCTTAAGGCTCTTGAAATGCATGGCTGCGCAAGCAGTTGGGTTTTGGATCATAAATCACCCTTCTGGGATTCCATGAATTTATCAACTTGGTATTATTCTTGCTGTCTTGCATGGATTTTGTTGAAACTTCCCATCATATGAACTTTTGGACTGCGATCGAAGAAAGCATGTAAAACTTCAAGTTCGATGATATATGTTTAGACGTCGGGCGCAACTGTCACGCACAATTCCATTCAAAATTTTATTCTCTGACGACACCAATTGGAAGCTGTGTAACATTGTTGGATATGAAAACAGAGCCTTCGGTTGTAGCTTTAGAAGCTTCCATGGCGCACCCCAACGAGAAGCCAATCAAAGTTCAAGTTCTCTAGAAAATCTTCCTCTTCAATCTGGCATCGGAAAATATCCGCTTCCAACAAACGCCATATATTTAAGGGAATAAATACTTTTTCTAAAAGCACACATTTTGTGGAAAAGCGTAAGAGAATAACGTATGCACTCAACCAATATAATACCACCCCACACATATATAGAAATGTAGTACGAAGACGGAGGAAACCACGCCGTCGACAGCAATGGACTACGAGATAGAGGTTGCCTTCGGTCCGCACTTCTCCGGTTTGCGTCTCGACGACCTTCTCAGCCCCTCTACCTCATCGCTACCCTCCTTGTCTTCCCCGCGTGTTCCGTCCTCATTCCCAACAAGCCCCAGTCATCCTAGCGCACCTCCCAAACAGCCTTTCGTCATCGGTACGGTAATATTTTTCATATATTTGTATTCTGTCGCGCTTTCTTTGTGTTCCTGTTTTGTCCTTTTTAATACATTAATAAGGAAAAACAGAATAAAAGAATACTCTGCTTGATAATTGAAAGTGCTTTTTCGATTCAGTTGTCTGTGGAACCAAACGGATTGTGAGCTTCTGCATGTTGTTACGAATTTTGAAACATGAAGAACACTACTTTTTCTACATTGCAAGTGATCAAGGTTATGTGAAAGACGGTGGAAAATTTTGTATGCTGATTAATATTTGTAATTTCATGGAAATTTCAGGTGTCTCGGGAGGTACGGCATCGGGCAAGACGACCGTGTGTGACATGATAATTCAACAACTCCACGATCATAGGGTTGTGCTGGTCAATCAGGTCTGATTGGCCAACTTTTCATGAATTTAGCGGAACAGCTACATATCTACCTTGCTGAGCTTTTTCAAAGCTTGTATTGGCTTACGATGCTCTCTATGGACAACTAATTTGGAGAGATGAACACTTTGTGTGTCATTGAGTGATTCCTCAACATAGCATATTCCATCACATGCAAAAGTCTAACAGAATCAAAAGAGGGAGTTTCCTATTCTAGGTTATTTATGAAAAAATGAGCCAAACATAATTGGACAGATTATTATGGCACCTATGGAGTGATCCACTTGGTACAAACCACAGATTTCATTATAGGAATGGCAGGTAAAATCTTGTTCTATTCTGTGTACCTATTCTCCCTGAGTTTCTAATCTACTGGCAGTCTGGCAGACCTACTTGTCCTTTGTTGCATCCTAAGTTTTCATGTTCTTTTCCTCATGGACCCTGTTATGCCATTTCAGTATTTCGACAGAGTAAGATTTGTTTTTTTCTTAACAAATCTGGTTATCGCTTTTGTAGGACTCATTCTACCGTGGTTTAACTGATGAGGAATTGAAACATGTTCATGAATATAATTTTGATCACCCAGGTAAGTTTACTATGGATTAAATGTGCATTGCAGGCTTTGAATATAAGTGGTGAATGTACCTTTTGTTATTTATAAGAATTGTTTGTTTAATACTAATAAAATGGTTATGTTTTCTCCATAGATGCATTCGACACAGAACAACTTTTAGAGTGCATTTGCCAGCTTAAATCTGGGCAGTCTGTTCATGTGCCAATATACGATTTTAAGAACCATCGGCGGCACTCTGAAAGTTTTCGACAGGTAGACATTCTCTATTTCTCATCACTAGTCTATATCTGGTTTTGGGGTGTCCCTCGATGTCTTGTAAGTTGCAGTTGATATCTCTTGTAGCAAGCTGATACAATCAGAAAATTTAAAAGCGGAATCCATAATGTAATCAGCCGATACACGTTGTTGGGTTCAGTGAACGTACCTCCTATGCTTTTCATCTTTTTTGTCATGTTAAATGAAAGAAAAGATATAGTATTCTTCTTAATTTAATATTCTGCTGTCTGTAAAATATTCTAGATCAATCTAATGGTCTACATTACTGGCTTACTAATTGAGAAATTATTGAATCACTGACTTATTCTCTTAGAGATCTCACTTTGGTCATACTTTGGCAGGTCAATGCATCTGATGTAATCATCTTGGAGGGGATATTGGTTTTCCATGATCAACATGTCCGCAACTTGATGGATATGAAGATTTTTGTCGAAGCAGGTTCTTTCACTCAACCTTTTTTAACTTGTGCACTGTGAACCTTTGATTGCTGGTTTCATGGCCTGTTGTGCCTAATATAAGCACTGTCACCTGCTAGAAATTTTGAAATCACATACCTGTAGTTTTGCGATAATTGAGTTGATGTCTACCCGCTGGTTCTGTGCTGTTAAGTTTCTGTTTAAGATACTGTCACCCTGGTATACAATTCCTTCTAATCATTTTGTATCTCATTGGTCTTATGATTTTCCTTCAGATGCTGATGTGCGGCTTTCCCGAAGAATAAAGCGTGATACAGTTGAGAGGGGTAGAGACTTGCATTCTGTTCTTGAACAGGCAAGAATCATAAATGAGTTGATTCAACACAATTGGAACTGAGAGCATTAAGATTGAAAAATGGCAGAGCAGGGGATAATGTGTTTGTTGAGAAAATTTCTGAGTAGCGTAAGCAGGTCTTAAAATAAGTGGAAGTGTGTGATGTATTGGCCATGTATAAGAAGTGCGTCCATGTCCATGACAAAGAATGAGGAATGCATTTAGGCAGACAAGAAGCTCATATAGTGATGCAGACCCAGCAAGCTGATAGAGCACCATATGCATTGGAGACCGATGGATAGATAATTGATGATGATCATGCAGAATTTCAATTGAGATAACGGCTAGGATGTTGAAGATGATGCATCTTTTTTTTCTTCCTTTTTTGAACGAGAGAGAGAGAGAGAGGGAGAGGGAGAGAGAGCAGGGCGGTTGAAAATGCATCTTCTTGTGCTTACTTTGAAGTTCTTTCTCTAGATTTCTCTGCAAGAAGAAAAAGCAATTGATTAGTACAGGACTGATTGACATTGACATAGGCTGAGGCATTAGCAATGATATGAGTTGTGTTGACATAGTTCCTCTACTGGCATCAGGAAAAATTACATCAGCTTACACTATACACACATCCATGAAAGAGAAGCAATTTCATCACTTTAGAAGATGATAATAAGAAGTAGGCTGTGCAACTTTTCATGTTTTTGTTCTATATTATTTCTATAATGGCAAGCAGGAATTCTCCTCTTGTGTTGGAATTGAGCTCAGGAATCCACATTTTCTGCTTTTTGTAAAATTGCTGGAGGGACTGATACAGAAATTTTTCTTTCTTTTATTTTGGGTAAGCAATACGAAAACATTCTTGGAAAAGCTTAGGGGCAGTTTAATGTCTGTGGACTTTTGTTTCTGGTCTCTATTTCCCCTATTGGCAGCATTATGCAGTGGTTGGGTCATGGAAATTTTCTTTGATTTCAATAGTCTTGCTTGAGTGAGTTCCTACAATTACCTTTGAAAATATAGATGTTGAGTGTTTTGTTAGTTCTGCAGTATTCGAAGTTTGTCAAACCTGCTTTTGATGATTTCATTCTTCCATCGAAGAAATATGCTGATGTCATCATACCCCGGGGTGCTGAGAATCAAGTTGCAATTGATTTAATTGTGCAACATATCCGAACAAAGCTTGGTCAGCATAACCTCTGCAAGATATATGCCAATTTGAATGTTATTCAGTCTACATTCCAGGTATTTATCATCCATACCCCCTTCTTCTTCTCTATGTCAAGTGGTCGCGACCTGTCCCAACCTCTCTGTGGCCGTTAGTTTATAACATAAGGAGCATTGAACACAAATCACAGCAATTACAATTTTCATGGGGCACATACATGGTTAAAATGTTGTGAAACAAGAATAGAACAAAGATTACAAGGAATAAAGTCCACCTGCATAGTTTGTTCTTGTGTTTCCTAACTCTTTCTCGAACTGAGCTTGGTTATATATCTCTCCTTGGAGTTCTATATAATCCTAGGATCCCTTTTACAGATAAGAGGCATGCACACTCTGATTCGTGACAGAGAAATATCCAAACATGATTTTGTGTTTTACTCAGATCGTTTAATTCGTCTGGTATGTTGTGCTTTGTTTATCCTAAGGACCCTTTTATCTTTACTTATCTTGCTGTCCTATACACAATGTTAAGGACCCTTAATTTTTCAGGTAGTGGAACATGGTCTCGGCTACTTGCCTTTTACAGAGAAGCAAGTAGTAACTCCTACAGGTGTGTTTACGGGAGGGGGGGAAAGAGTAGCACGGTATCTTCCGTATAACATTAAACTACATAGAAAAAGAAGTGCATATTACTGAAGGTCTATGAGTTCCCACCCTGCCAGGCTAAAGCTTGGCCTTCCCCACTCTACAACTTGACGCTTATTGCTGAGCTATACGTGATACTGCCATGTCAAATTCTGCTGAAAGCTCTTACAATATCTTGTCATTCTCCTGCAGGAGCAGTTTATACAGGAGTTAATTTTTGCAAGAAACTATGTGGTGTATCAATCATTCGCAGGTGAGCAGAGAATGTACATCTTTACATCAATCTTGAGTATCTTTGTAAATGGAAAACAATTTCTGATGATCAGTTCCAAATGTCTATCATTCTGCTGCTCTCCAGCCTTAACCAAATTATTTTCTGACACCTGAAAACCTTTCTTCATCCTTTATCTGGTCAGACTGGTCCCCTTATCAGTGAAAGTTGCAGCAAGTGTAATTAGTTTTCTTAATCATTTTCTGTTTCAGTGGAGAAAGCATGGAGAACGCATTGCGTGCATGCTGTAAAGGAATAAAAATAGGGAAAATCCTCATCCACCGCTCTGGTGACAACGGGAAACAGGTGATTATACATATTTTGAAATTATGTTTTCGTTTTGTTATTCGTCGAGGTGAATAGAAGAAGTTCCCCATATATATCGTCTCTCCATCCTTTTCTATGCAGCTTATATATGAGAAGCTTCCGAAAGATATTTCGGAACGGCATGTCCTGCTCTTGGATCCAGTTCTTGCAACAGGTAAACATTGTTTTCAGCTACATGCATTGATGTTACTATAGTTTATCATGTATTCTACCTTCTTCCATATGACCAGCATCTAAATTAACTAAGTTTAAGAATCTATAATTATCTATGATTCAATTTGTTACCTGAATTGGATCATTCAATTTTAAGAGAGATAACACGCCGTGTATTAAATGCTGTAGGATTCAAACTGTCCAGTTATTAATACAGACAGCATTAAATGCTGCAGGATTTAAACTGCCCAGATAATTTAATTTAAATTGATGAATTTGAGACAACCAACCCCCTTTGATTCTTGCAGGAAATTCTGCTGTCCAAGCACTTGAACTTCTCAGACGTAAGGGAGTCCCGGAGTCTCAAATTATATTCCTCAACCTTATATCTGTGAGTTACAACCTTATTTATTTGCTCACGTTTTTTTTCCCCTCAATTTCCATGCTCCAATGAATACTTGCGTATTTGTTCTATTCTTTGATACCGATTTCAGGCCCCTGAAGGGATACATTGTGTGTACAAACGGTTTCCATCCCTAAAGATCGTCACTTCAGAAATTGATGCTGCACTAAATGATGAGCTTCGCGTCGTACCGGGGATGGGAGACTTCGGTGACCGCTACTTTGGTACCGATGACTGATAGATTGACCATAGAGGACGGATCGGTACTTTTATACTTCAGCTCGTATATGAGATTTTCAATCCTCTGAAACAAATGTAATTATATAATAAAAATGGAAATCTCCTCCCGGGTGGCATGAGTTTCTGCCATGTGTCATCGATGTCATAATAAATAAATAAATATATGTTCCCTCTGTAAAATTAACGAGGGTGTTTAATATCGGTTCGTTATTCTATTATTCATCTTGTGATTTATGGTTCTTTTTTTTTTTTTTGCTTTATTCACAAAGAATGAAGTGAAAATACGGCTTTGCCCTCTGCAATGGGCTCAGTGCGTGTATGCATATTATCTTCAGGGCTATTGAATATAGGATGTAATCGTTCTTTCTTTCTAATATTGGACCGGCTGTTGATGCAGCTCAGCCCAACTATCCTGACCCCAAAACCCAAACCTTGAAGGTAAAGGTCCTGCTTAAAAAGTTAAGGCCCTGCGCACCACATAACGTTATTCCGAAGTATTAAGATACTATGTAATTTTTTGCTTATGTAATTCGGAAAGAAATAGACTAATTCTGTTTGATTCTTGCAAGAAACATCTGATCTGAACATCAGGTAGCAATTTTAGCTTTCTCCTAGTTTACATGATCATAGATTCTGAATCAAAAATACAAAATTTTTACGCGGACACAAGTTTTTCCCCTCTCAAAGTAGTTTTGACTGTCTAACCTGTGAGCACACTCTTTGCAGTGCTCTAGAACCAACTATTATAAGAATCATACAATAAATTTATGTCAAAGATCAACTTACAATGGAATTCTTTCGACTCAAAATTACAGTACATCTACAAGCCGCTCATAGCCTACTGCCAAAACCTACACTTTAATTGTGCTCTGCCTATCTGGAGGGGCGACACACTGCCACAAGGAACGGTATGCCGGAATGTTGGTGGCTTCAACCCCAAGGGCAGAGAGGTTGCGACCATACTCCTGTTGAGAATATTTTAAAGTAAGCTCGTGTAAGTCATCTCAACTGTAGGGTTTGTTTCCAGTGACTCATAGTGCAAGAATCGTGCAGAAATCTTAACCTATGATCTTTACCTGAATATCAAGAAATAATTGCATGCAGATCTTGTCAGTGTCAGACACATTATGATCCGACACATCTGAGCTTGCTCCAGCTCTTCTTTGTGCCCCCTGTCGTATTCTCTGGAGTGAGGACTCAGTTTTCCTCGCCTGCTCATGATAGTGGAAATTTTTAACTGATACTATTATGGGGAAATGGGAATTCTAGAATGAAAATTTTACGAAGTAACAGGCATTCAGGTACTAACCACACTGACAAGATCAGCAGCTAATTCGTAATAATGAACAGTGATCTCAGTTGTGGCACCATACAATAGTTCATTCCTAGTTTCCCTAGTCAAGTATGCGGTAGCTCGCTCTCCATCCAAAAGTGCCTGAGAGAAATTGGTAGTTAAATGCCAAAATAAAAGGCCAAATTTATCATCCAATGTGAATCTGTAAGCATGTTAAGTTGACAATAGAATTAAAATGTAATAAGCGTTAGATCTATAGATAAATACAGCCAAATTACTAACTACTATCCAGTCTGCAAACATAAATATGATATCTCTGGAATCTGAAAGGAACAACAAAAATCAAGAGATCTCAATGACAATGGTATGTACGAGAAGATGTGCAATGTTATCATCCTCAAGCCATCACATATCACATGAAACTGACAGTTTCTGGCATTTTTATGTCATCATCTAGAGCAATGAATCGTATGGTTCTAATTTATGCTTTGAAGGAAACAATCAAGGAATCTACTAAAAAGTAGATACTCATAGAGCATAGAAAATAAATCAGGCATGGATAAGAGAGGATGACACAACGCCTATAACTAAAGAGAGTTGGATACCTTCAGGGGTCGCAATACCACTGACACATAGGGTGAGTGTCTGACAGGAAGAGGTTTATTAGTCATCCTGAAAGTGGCCGTTATTCCCTTCAGCTGTCTCAAGTCCTACATTTATTTTTGAGGAAGAAATACTATGAATGAAAACCCACAATTATTTTTGAGAAATAAATACTATGAATGAAGAAAATTCACCACTTCTGGACAAAAAAATTTGGAACACTATCAAATGACTCCATTATTTTCAGATTGCCACCAGCCCTATCAGCCTGTAAATCCAGTCTATAAGGAAAAAATTTGAAGCAATGAATACCATGAGAACCCCTTGTCCTTCCATGGCCTACTCGATCAATATTGCTGATAAATTGTAGCTTACCTCAATAGACTTCTCGACTAGTGCCTCTATAATTGTGTTGATAACTCGCGGCACTAAATCCTTCAATGACTTTCCACCTTGTAAAATGCTGTGTTTTACTGAATCAAGAACATCGGGAGAACATGAAGATAAAAGTTCGAGTACTTGTTCCAGGTAGTCACCAGAGATCTCTTTTACCAGAAAATTTATATCATGAATGATCTGCAAATCCAATTACCTCTATCAGTATGTGGGTTAAGAATGACTATCTCATGCCTCCTGGCTTTTCTTCTCTTACTTTATCTTGGGAAAAAATCTAACAAAGTGAAGAGAGATCTTTTAAGCATAACTTATGTGAGATCTTTACAGAAAAGAAGCGAGTTGTCTAGGCAGCTTGTTAGGGACAGGAGAAAAGGAACCAAAACAATTTCCATAAACTACTCTTCTTATTCTTTTTTCCCCCCTCTCCTTTTCCTTTTCAATTGTGACAAGCTATTTTACTAAGCAAGACTTCAACAGATGCCTACAGGTTGAAAAGAAAAGAGCTAAGAATCACAGACCAACATGTTATTGTCACGCAAAAGAAGGAACAAGATAAACGTAGTGAATAAAAATAGTTGTTTACATAAATAAAATCTTCTGGGACAGCCGAAATTGCCCATTCATTTCCAGGGCTGGAGCCTGTATTCCCCATTTTGCGACCAGCCAGTCCAGTTGACAACCAACTACAGTATCTAAGATATATTCAAAAGATAAGGTATCAGGTAGTGATATATCAGCAGAATAGAACAGAAATTTTCCAGCTTCCAACATAACTGACCTTGAAAGAAGCTGCAAAGATAAGCGAAGGAACTTGTCAGAGCAAGAAAGGACAAGAACATCTTCTCTCCAGCAGGATCTCAAGCTCTCCAATAGAGAGACACTTTGTTTTAAAATCAATTCAAGAGAATTTTCTTGAGCAGAAAGGATATTCTGAACAAGGACAAGACTGGTGGCAGTAAGTGCAGAATCTAAAGCTCCTGCAATTTCCTGAAATCTGAGGTAATAGCTTCATATGAGTAGCCCACACACTTTACCTATTTTATAAGAAGACAAACTATAATAAGTTGCAGTGAGTACCTCAAAGAGAAATAAACCCCAATGTTCCATTGCTTCAAGAACTCAACGTAGATGGCTTCCGATCGAAATTTAGCAACAGCAGATCTGGACGGACAGAACCCTTGCATGACAATTGGATGTTATAACTCCAATAGACAATACTACAGTAACATGATGGTCATAAACAGTCACTTAAAAGATGCATTAACAGTTTGTCATATTGGTTGTCAAGTTTTTACATCCACGAGAGCACAGAGAGACAGAGAGACAGAGAGAGATCTGATTATTACCTTCTAGATAAGCCAAGAAATCTAGGCTTGCTTTGTAATTTTTCAAGAATTCCGTAGGTCTTCCAGGAGAAAAAGCACCTGGTTTCCCATTCTGGATTGCAGCAAGAACCTCTTTAAGGACGGAATTGGCCAAGAAATCAAACACATGCAAACCCGAATTTTCTGAACAACCCAACAAGCATCACAGCAGTTAATATCGTTCAGAAACAACAAACATGAGTCCATTAAAAACAGAAATAGTCAATTGTCTAACTTGACATTTTTATTACATTGGATCTGTTATCCAATTATGGGGAACACTGTAGCTAATAGGCATTAGCAAGATTAATCGAGGTCAAAGGAAGTTCCAAAGTGATGATTCATGATGCAACACGTCGTACTCAGTTGGTGGTTATTGGCATTGTTTTATTTGCAAAACTCACAGACATGCTCAATTAACAAAACTGTTGCTCAAAAGTAAAGTTCATGACAAAGCAAAGACGATGAGGCTTCAAAGTCAAAAGATAGCACCAGTCAGAACAAAGACCATAGAAATTTAAGAAAGAAGGGTTTTATGAAACAAAGACCAATTACTGCACACGTGTATGAGGTGATTTTGGCAAATGACCACAGAACATCAGTGAGAGACAATAGAAGTTCCCACGATAGAACCTAAGCTCTAAAGTAGCACCAGAATATAGTAAATTTTTCATGGCCACCCAAATATCTAAAATAAAGCTTTGGAAGTTGTTGGGAGTACCATAGAAAAGAAAATTCCAAATGGCAATACCTGTAGAAGAAATTTCCAATAAGAATCTACAGTCTTTATCTACACATTGCTTGATTTGCTGGTAATCATTTTCGAGTGCATCTGTGGATGACCCAGTAGCCGCTGCTGACCTCTCATGTGGAATAATTTTCTGTATCAGTGGAGCTACTATAGTTGTACGAAAAATTTCTTCTGCACTCCTGGTGTTATCAATGGCAGCATAAGCACGTAAACAATTGTAAATTGCATTTGAATCCCGGTGCTCAAGCCCATTTGTGAAACAATGTCCCAAAATTGCATCTAATAAATGGCTAGCACTCTGAATCCTCTTCTCCATGTTTTCAATGAAAGGGAGGTTCTGTACTGGCATAATATAGAAACAAGGTGAGCACAGAATGAAGAATGTACAGGTACCTGAGAAAGAGAATTATGATGAAAAGTATCCACTTTACAATTGGGACCATAGATAAGAGGTACTGGAGATCAATGGACAAAATAAAGTTTGAAACCTTTCACCTACAGCTTTTGCATCATTGAGGCTGGAAACAGCATTTGCATCCTGGAGAATCTTATAGTAATCTAGCAGCGCAGCAGCATTCCCCATATTATAGCTGATAAGACAAGCTATGGTGTTGCCAGGTCCAACATGTGTTGTACAACACACCAATAGACAACTGCACACAAACACACAGTATGCTTCACATAGCAGATGAGATGTCTCGAGTCTTAAAGACCAAACCAGAATGAGAAAGATCATATGGTCCATGTGATTTCAGACATACAGATCTTATTAGCAGAACACCTTAGATGACATAGAAATTTGGCCTCCAAGCTACTTACTCAACTTCTTCAAAATCAAAGCATAAGTTTTTTTCTGACCTCTGACAAGCTCCCACCCTCCTCTCTAACAGACACATCACAAACATGCAGACAGATAACCCTACTATCCTCCTCTCGCTCTTGCACGGATCTAAAATATGTAAAATGCACGAAAAAAAAAATCATCATTCCACCATCTTCCTTTCCTAATAACCATTTTCCTCTGAGGTGAGAAACTAGTTGTCAACCTGGTGGACTCAATGGAGAAATATACTTTGGTTACTATAAGAACATCTTCTCTCCAGCAGGATCTCAAGCTCTCCAATAGAGAGACACTTTGTTTTAAAATCAATTCAAGAGAATTTTCTTGAGCAGAAAGGATATTCTGAACAAGGACAAGACTGGTGGCAGTAAGTGCAGAATCTAAAGCTCCTGCAATTTCCTGAAATCTGAGGTAATAGCTTCATATGAGTAGCCCACACACTTTACCTATTTTATAAGAAGACAAACTATAATAAGTTGCAGTGAGTACCTCAAAGAGAAATAAACCCCAATGTTCCATTGCTTCAAGAACTCAACGTAGATGGCTTCCGATCGAAATTTAGACAACAGCAGATCTGGACGGACAGAACCCTTGCATGACAATTGGAGTTATAACTCCAATAGACAATACTACAGTAATCATTGAATGGTCATAAACAGTCTAAACTCCTAAAAAATGCATTAACCAGACCTCATGAATCAAGTTAATCATTTTCTGAGAGCACGATGAGGGATGGAGAAGGATTAAAGAGAGGAGAAGAATAGAGACAGAGAGACAGAGAGAGATCTGATTATTACCTTCTAGATAAGCCAAGAAATCTAGGCTTGCTTTGTAATTTTTCAAGAATTCCGTAGGTCTTCCAGGAGAAAAAGCACCTGGTTTCCCATTCTGGATTGCAGCAAGAACCTCTTTAAGGACGGAATTGGCCAAGAAATCAAACACATGCAAACCCGAATTTTCTGAACAACCCAACAAGCATCACAGCAGTTAATATCGTTCAGAAACAACAAACATGAGTCCATTAAAAACAGAAATAGTCAATTGTCTAACTTGACATTTTTATTACATTGGATCTGTTATCCAATTATGGGGAACACTGTAGCTAATAGGCATTAGCAAGATTAATCGAGGTCAAAGGAAGTTCCAAAGTGATGATTCATGATGCAACACGTCGTACTCAGTTGGTGGTTATTGGCATTGTTTTATTTGCAAAACTCACAGACATGCTCAATTAACAAAACTGTTGCTCAAAAGTAAAGTTCATGACAAAGCAAAGACGATGAGGCTTCAAAGTCAAAAGATAGCACCAGTCAGAACAAAGACCATAGAAATTTAAGAAAGAAGGGTTTTATGAAACAAAGACCAATTACTGCACACGTGTATGAGGTGATTTTGGCAAATGACCACAGAACATCAGTGAGAGACAATAGAAGTTCCCACGATAGAACCTAAGCTCTAAAGTAGCACCAGAATATAGTAAATTTTTCATGGCCACCCAAATATCTAAAATAAAGCTTTGGAAGTTGTTGGGAGTACCATAGAAAAGAAAATTCCAAATGGCAATACCTGTAGAAGAAATTTCCAATAAGAATCTACAGTCTTTATCTACACATTGCTTGATTTGCTGGTAATCATTTTCGAGTGCATCTGTGGATGACCCAGTAGCCGCTGCTGACCTCTCATGTGGAATAATTTTCTGTATCAGTGGAGCTACTATAGTTGTACGAAAAATTTCTTCTGCACTCCTGGTGTTATCAATGGCAGCATAAGCACGTAAACAATTGTAAATTGCATTTGAATCCCGGTGCTCAAGCCCATTTGTGAAACAATGTCCCAAAATTGCATCTAATAAATGGCTAGCACTCTGAATCCTCTTCTCCATGTTTTCAATGAAAGGGAGGTTCTGTACTGGCATAATATAGAAACAAGGTGAGCACAGAATGAAGAATGTACAGGTACCTGAGAAAGAGAATTATGATGAAAAGTATCCACTTACCTACAATTGGGTACCATAGATAAGAGGTACTGGAGATCAATGGACAAAATATTTAAGTTTGAAACCTTTCACATTATAAGAAAACTACTATTAGCTTTTGCATACTATTGAGGCTGGAAACAGCATTTGCATCCTGCCACCCCAATGAGAATCTTATAGTAATCTAGCACTTTGAATCCCCTTCGCTATGTAAGAAAATTAGCAGCACTTTTCAACAGTGAAAGAAGATATCAATTCCTTGGGATATGATATAGAAACCACATTTCTACTGATAAGATACACTAACTTTCTTCTATATAACAAGCTATGGTGTTGCATTATCAATCAATTCTTTCAGGTCATCTTTCCAACATGTGCTCTTCACCTCTTCTACATCTTGTACAACACACCAATAGACAATCCCAGTGCACACAAACACACAAGTCTCCAACCAAACCTTCTCAATTCACATGCTTCACATAGCAGCAAAACCTTCATGAGATGTCTCGAGTCTTAAAGACCAAAAATGTTAACCACCTTGAATGAGAATCTCTGTTTGCTTTTTGAGATCATATGATGCTCCTACTAATTTACCAATCCATGTAAAGTCCAATTTCAGACACTTTACAGATACCCCTTATTAGTAACTTCTATCTACAAAATCCCTCTTTCTAATTAAAAGATTAGAACACCTTACCTGACATCTTTAACCTTCATGACATATCCTTCTGAGCTAGTTTGCTTATTTGGCCTCTTACAAGCTACTTACTCAACTTCTCAGTCAAAATCAAAGCTTATGATCAACCGCAAAAGTTTTTTTCTGCCCTACTCATCTCCCCTCTGCAAACACACACACAAGCTCCCACCCTCCTCTCTAACAGACACATCACAAACATGCAGACAGATAACCCTACTATCCTCCTCTCGCTCTTGCACGGATCTAAAATATGTAAAATGCACGAAAAAAAAAATCATCATTCCACCATCTTCCTTTCCTAATAACCATTTTCCTCTGAGGTGAGAAACTAGTTGTCAACCTGGTGGACTCAATGGAGAAATATACTTTGGTTACTATAAGATTCATTCTCTAATCAAAACCTTTATATCTCCGCATCTTTCCCTAGCTTCCTCCAAAAGAAAGCACCTCAATTATAATTTCCTTATCAAAAAAAAAAAAAATCCTTGTTTTTCTCTTCTAAGCATTTTCTTGCTAAGTTTGAATCTGATGACAATTTATTATGCAGATTTTAATCATAAGTTTTTTAAAAACTAAAAAAACACCAATTAAAACGTCAACTGTATTTATGCTTTTACCTTCTTCAAAAATTGCTGCTAAACATCTCCAGAACACAAGTAAATGTGACACAAAAGCTAAACGTGAGGAAGAGCATAAGAGACCTGGGCATGGGCAACATAGAACTTCAACCGATTCATCTCACTGGCGATTCTCTCCAAAAGCATGCTTTGAGTCTCTCTGAGGTTTGTCCCATTCTCTACAACATTTTGTGCGGAAATCCCATTGCTCATAGAATTCATTTCTGCCAAATTTAGATCCCCATTTGACCAATCAGCAGGCACACTTGGCAGTTCCTTTATTAGTTTTTCAACCTGCACATTTGATAAATTGTATTACATCAACAAGGACACACATCTACAAGAAAAGCCAAGGATCAATGCGGGAGATTCCAAGTGCAAGTGAACCAGATTCTAGACTAAAAACTGAGACACACACAGCTAAACTAAATAACATGGCTAAATCACTGAAGTCCACATGAGACCACGAAAGGAGATCAGATCCGTCCAAATTCTATACGATGTGGTTTTGATTTTTTCAAAAATCAAAATTGACAAGTAGCCCTAATTCTGTCCTACTCAAGCATAGTACCTTCTTTGTACAAATGTTCTATTGTGCGATCTATGAACCAATTCCAACCACATTGAGCAACCACAGACTGAAATCGACAGTCAAGCCTCATATTAACAACTTTCAAATATCAAACCACAGACTGGAATTAAACGTAACACTATTTCCTTTTCTAAATCCAACTACGTTCACATATTACCAAATGAACTTAAACCACAGCGACACACGCTCACAGGGGCGTACCTTGGAGACGACTTTAAACGTGTCGAGCAAAAGCTCCAGGGTCTCTCTCGCTGACGCGGCCTCCGCCCTCTGCTTCAACCCGTTCCTGAGGGCCACAAGCGAGCGATCCACAGAGTCCTTGCACTGCTCGATCTTCTCTCGGAGCTCAACCAACGGGGCCCGCATTCTAACCACCGCGGCATCGACATCGACGAGCTTCGTGCTGAGGTTAACGAAGTCTGCGTAGTCGCGGTTGATCAGGTCGACGAGCTCGTGGTTGAGGGAGGCGAGATGGGAATTGAGCTCAGATCGGAGCGTATCGAATGGGACGAAGGTCCGAAGCTCCGAGATGTAGGATTCGGTATCGAAGTCGGGGGAGAGGAAGAGGGAGGGCTTGAACCAGAGTGGGTGGGCATCAAGTGGGTCAGAGAACAGGTCCGTGGCGGATCTCGGCGGTGCCGCTGCCGGGATCGGATCCGCCATTTCGAGTTCGAAGTTTCTCTTGCGTTTGGATGCTGCTAAAATGCGTCTTCGTCTTCTTTGATTACGGGAGTGTAACAAAAGGTAAATTACTGACTAGAATCTGCAGCTCCGAATGATATCGAATCGAGCGAACAATTGTGCAATACGTTTGTAGCCATACGAAACTGTCCAAACCGTCGGTTGAAGTCTTTACTTTGAGACGCTAATATTTTATTTATCCACCAACTGAACTGAATTACTGTAACTATACGAAACTATTCAAATATAAACCATTTTTCGTTAGCAATTTTGTAAATAATATCGCAAATTAAAATGGCAAGGTGGTACTATTTCTCACCCAAAAAAGGAAGGAAAAATTAGAGCCATTTTTTATTTAGGGGGCCAAGAGAGCGAGTTATTTTCTTTACGGCAAACTATCAATTTCCAGTAATGAATATATTTAGAAAGTCTAGATTTCAACAACCCAAAACCGAGGAAAAGAAAGAAATGGCATTTCGATTTGGCAATGATAAAGATAGCTGTGTAAGAGAATTTCTTAGTTGAGAAAAGACTAATATAGTGTCTGGGAATAGAATTTTGTTAAAATTTTAGTAATAAGTGAAAAAAATGAAGAGAAATAATAATAAAAAAAAAGTGTAAAAAAAAAATAAGAGAAAATTTTTTGTAATAATAATAAAATTTTAGAGTAAAATTTTAAGAAAACAAAGACCATGTCAATCTTTGTATGAACTCGGGGCTGATTGGAGAGCACTAAAAGATAATCCAATTTTCTGCATACAACTCAAGTAGAGACACTACTGAGAATTGAGAAATGTCGGGTTTTTCACTTCTCTCGACAGCATTAATGTTGTGTTGTATCGCCCAAAAATAGGCCAAGGGATTAGTGCTCTTTGCTTCAGCCTGGATAAATATATATATAAATAGATATATGTATATGTTCTCTTTCTTTCAGATTCTTATGAATTTAAAAAGAGTTCTTTTTATGTTGACAACAAGGAGATGGGGAACAAAACAAAAGCAGCGAACCCAAGCCAAGAATTTGGAAGGCCTCGCACACTTTATTCCCACCACTAGAAAATCTACCTCAAGGTGAAATAAGAACTACACTTCATTTTACAGACGAAACGGCTCCCTAGCAAGCTCTAAGAGGACACCAAAATTCACCAAAGCAGGAGATGAGAGCGCTGGGTAGACAATTTGTAAGCGAAAAAGAACCATTTGTACAGTAAAGCCTTCACATGAAGTAGCTGAGAGCCTTTTTCCTTCTTGAACCCCCTTCACCATAAAGCTCATTCCATTGTAAAAGCTCGGTCATGTTCACGGACTCCGATGAAACACTTGCACAAACCTATTTCCACATCAAAAGTATAAGAAATATGAAAAGCAATTCAAACTGGAAAAGGAAACGGTCGTATCAGTTCAGATTTAAGTGCTGCTTTACCCGTTCATGAGCATATTTGAAGTCACTCATGTTTAGAGGCCGTATATCTGCACTACCACTCAAAGCTGGAGCAGGTCTACCTTCTGCTAGAGCTGCAGCACGCTCCTGTAAGTAATAAGATATTAGATTGCAGAAGATTCTGCTTCTATACAAAGAGCACCCGCATCAGCTGGTTATGAATCTAAGCAAACAAACTCGTGTATTTCAGTTTTTCTCTTTTATGCTTCAGTTCAACTTCATTCTGCAGTGTATCAATAAAAAGGTTTAGCATTTTGTGAGGTCAAATGGACCCAGTCCGATGGAACCCACAACTATAACTTCAACCCCACTACCATAAAAGGAGGACATGCTTTTTGAGCTAAAGCTCATTGACAGTAAAAAGTTGAAGTAAACAAAGGGTTCTATACCAAATATGCATGAAAAAAGTAAAATATCGGACAATTTTTAGCACATAACTTTGAAGCTCTAGTTTTTGCATCCTTGTAGAATTGGTTGGGATGGATGCTTTTTTAAGGCACTTTTAATAATTGGGTAGTTTGATCGGCAACCACAATATCAGTAAATTAAATTTGCAGGTCCTGATTTGGCGCAGCATAGTCCAAATAAGTTCGATGATGCAAAACAAGGGACAGTGAGGGGGAAACCGTTGAGCATGAAGAACAGATTGCTAAACTGCTTCATGATCAGATGGAAGAAACAAACCTTCTTTTCCTTCTCTAATATCTCTTTAATTGGACAGTGAGCAGCAGTTACACAGAGATTCTGCAATATGACAGTAAATATGATGACCGTCACTCCACTTTCTGAAGGATAATAAAACTATCAGGTATCAATGGAATTGTTATCAAATATCACCTTCAGGTCACTCCCAGAATACCCATCTGTCATATTTGCAATTGCATCAAAATCAACATCAGGTGCCAAGTCCTCTTTTGCCAGTATCACTCTTACTATCTTCGCTCTATTGGGAGCGTCTGGCAAATTTACCATCAATCTGTAGAAGAACACGCATCATACAAAGATTGGCATCTGTTAGACTTGCAAGTTTCCAGAATGTTGAAATAACCTAGAACAAGAAATGCATGCATGTACATAAAAAGCACGGGGGCGAGTCTTTTGCATATATGTATTCATTGGGCCCAGTTTGAATTGATGTTTTTACCTTCGAGGAAGCCTTCTAATGACTGCCTCATCAAGGTCAAAAGGTCTATTTGTAGCTGCAAGTACAAGGACCCGCTCTGTGTCTTTTGTCCGTAAGCCATCCCAGTTCACCATAAACTCATTCTTCATCTTACGCATAGCCTCATGCTCCCCTGGATTTTCTCTCCGGCCTAACATGCTGTCAACCTACAGTAACTAACCGAAATAAGACTCAGGATGATTAACAAATACAGATTCCACCTGAAAGGGTTGAAAAGCTTACTTCATCAACAAATACAACACTAGGTGCGATTTTGCTTGCTAGAGAGAAAACAGCTTTCACATACTTCTCACCCTCACCAAACCACTGCCGTCAGAAGGACAAGAGCATGGTTAAAAATTATGGAATGAAGTTTGTCTAGAGATTGTGACAGTCAATGAAGCAAATTGTGATAGTTAACCTTAGATGTGATGCTTGACATGGAAATGTTGATGAAGTTTGCGCCAGCTTCAGTAGCCACAGCCTTCGCAAGCATTGTCTTACCTGTTCCAGGGGGCCCAAACAATAATATGCCCTTGCAAGGCTGGACACAGAAGGTATCCAGTTAGATTGATCCTTGAAAGACTTATACCCATAAAAGCACAAGTTGATAGAAGCATGAAGTGCTGCTTCAACCACATTTATGAAGGGAGAACAATCTAAGGGCATGGTCAAGGAATAAAATAAGAAAAATCCAAATTTTAAAGGTAAAGATATTAACATTTCTAAAACTTGCACACGTATGTGTAGGTAACTTATATATTATCAATAATATCTGACAGGAACTTCAGTTCCTCCAACATCTACATTTTTGTGCAGAATGCCAAAAAAACCCACCATACACCCATTTGCAACTTTTAATTCTGAACTTAAAGAATGACAGTGTAGCAAGTTCAAAAATCAAAAGAAGAGGAAAATCAGCTTTTAAAATGAAGTCAAATTTGTAGGATTGGGGTTAAATTATTCTAGACTAAATTTCATTTGGAAAACCAAAAATCTCAAAAATGAATGTTGTCCAGAGGACCCCGTTAATGATGGAACCAACATCCGAGGAGCAAAGTGAAAAGTTCCCTAAATAAACATATAACCAATTATGCCAAAACACAGAAAGAACAGCTGTTATTAGATTTCAAGCATGAGTGGACAACACCGCTGACACCCAGCTTGACTGACGGTTCTAGTCAACTACAACCTGAAATGATTAGCATCCGCTGTTGGTCGGGTGTGGTCATTAACAGAAACCTATGTCTGACAACTGTCAAGCTGGTTGACAAAAATAGGGACCAAAGACCCAACATCTACGGCTACTGCCATGTTTGGTGGTGGGTCATGGTGTAGGTGCAAGATCTCGGACTGTTGCAACAGATCCAGTAGCAAGCTCATGGTGCCACCAACTACAGCCCAATTCAGAGGCATCAGTGCCAGCTCAGTTAAAATGGCCCAAGTCAGTTCAAGGGGTCTTCTACCCGATCCAGCTGCCAGAAAAGACCCAGCAACTCTGAGAGGGTTGGTGCCCACCCCAATTTTAAGAATTGGACGAATGGATCACAGTATTTGTAACTCATCAATATTCAGATAAAAAAGCATGTTTTGTCTGGATAGAGAATATAGAAACCTTAGTTAATTGGCCCTTGCAAAATAGTTCAGGCCGTTGCAAAGGAAGCATCACCAACTCCTTCAATGTATCCTTCACGTTTTCAAGAGCCCCGATATCATCAAAAGTAACACCAATGTCATTAGGTGGAATAACATCAGCTAGAAGCCTTTTCTCAAATTCATTTTCTGTTACAACATCCTGATTTCAAAATAAATAGTATGAAGATTAATAAGATAATAATTGTACCACAGGAAAATAGGCAAAGGTATAATATACTCGAGCGAATGTACAAAAATTACCTTAAGTGACTTCTTCAAGCTCTTTGATTCATTCTGGACAGCCTGCAAGATTCTAATTCCGTACTGAATGCTGCCAGAATTGCAACATGGCATTACAACTGTGTATTTTCCATCCAATAACTAACATTTCAGCCAACAAGGAATGAAAATGATGGCAGCAAGTAACCAATCAATTACCTCTCACTAGACAATACAAGCCTTGCATCAGGATCAGCTTCAGCATTCTGCATTAGATGATGGCTCAAGGCCCATCCAACTACCTTCTCCGCACCTGGAATGCAGAACACAATTATAACAGAACAAAATAAAATCGAAAAGTTATCATGTCTTGATGTATAAAAAGAGAGCATACTTTCATTCGTGAGCGTTTGGTCTTTAATGCATAGTCCCTCAAGTCCTTCACATTCCATCCCACTACGACCAAGAACCTACACGAAATGAGCAGTAACCATTGGTATAATTTGCAAAAACACCTTATTGTATCTCCCACACCATTCCAGCAGAGCAAAAATTCACCATCCATTGCACATACTAAACCTAAACATCATCTTCAAAATTCCATTTTTGTATAGCTTACTTCAAATGTTCAATTACTAATCCATCAAGCAACTAAGTTAGAAGCAACAACAATACTCAGGTGCTCTAAAATGCAAGCAGGGAAGAATTGCTCACAGTGCGCAGGTGATTCAGATTTCCCTTCATTTTGAGGGTTTCAGCATCTCGATCCAATTGGTGCTTCCATGATGCAAGAAGCACTTCATCCTGCAACAATTTTGTAAGCTTCTACAATACATAGAGAAAGCAAAGCCAAGTAGCTGATCATATAGAATCCACCCCACAAACCTGTGGCATGTGAATAGTAACTTTATTGGGAAAAAGCTTAGTCAGCAGTTTTGTTGACTTGGGGACCTCCTTACCCCTGTCATGTAGCCTTCCAAAACTATCCTGAGAAAATTAAAAGACAGCAACATCATGCCTCTGTAAATGAACAATTCTGTCAACCACAACAATTTCACAATTTCCATCAGCAACCTCTGTAACTGTCTCAAAAATAAGTGTCTATGAATGAGATAGACATGATCAAAAAGTAGAATAAAAGGTTTCTGCACAGAGTGTTTGTATACATAAAAATGAATCACAAGGATGGTCCAACTTTCCAACCTTTACCCTCCACGATCCATATCATACAAGAAGTAATCATAACCACGCAGAAGTCCATATTATAGAGCAAAGCCCACAGAGAACCGTGAAATCAATCACCCAAAATCATATTGTATCCTTATATCTTATCCTTTCAGAATTGCACTACTGTTATCAAATGTGTTTTGAATTTGCAACAAATCAGAGATTTCGCAAACAAAAGACAAAAACTGAACTATAATGGGCACCCTCTGTGGCCTCCAGCTGACTCAAAATCATAGTTGGCTTCTGAGGTCAGGCCATATTATCAGTAGATCCTTATTAGGGGTTAATGATGGAAAAATATTCTCAGTTGAAAATGGGAGTTTATCTATGATATAGTCTTTTCCCCACCTGAGTTTTTTTTTTTTTTTTAATGGAAGACAGTCCTTACTTTTGTGCAGATTTTCTATCTTTAATCATTCTTTATCTGGAAATAATACAAGCTAGTAGGTACGACTGATTAAGACGGCTGTATAAAATGACAAATTCATCTGAAACTCTAAAAATAGTGAAGTGAATACCCTAAACTGCAGACTTTCAATTCATCCAAAGCAACACAGAATAAAGTCCTTCACATATATCAGAACAAATGAACAAGCAAGGCAAAATCGAGGAATTACAATAATATGTCCGCAAAACTACAAAGCCTAAAATCAAGATTAAGCTTCTGGAAATGCCTCCATAACAAACTCAATCAAAGAAACCAGAAAAAAAAATAACACTAGTATATCTTTCTTTTGACCCAAAACTTAGAAAATATACAGAGTAAGATATACCAAAGCATTCAAAAAGTACCATATAAAACGCATTGTGCTGACCCTTATTCCACACAGAGAACAGAACACAAAATAGGAAAAACCTACACCATAACCTGGGCAACTTTAAACCAAAATGGGAAACTACAGTTAATTTAGAGGCATGACTGTTACCGGGAAAGCCAAGTCAAGAAGAGCAGTTTGATTGCTGCCAAATTTTGTAAGCAGACCACCTGATGCGAAGAATTTGCGCAATGCAGGATGTGGCAGGCAAATATAGGAGGTGAAGAAACTATTTATATGAAAAAGCAAAGATCTCTAAAGTATTCTCTAAGAGTAGGGGCCGGAGAGGCGGCCCACACATGTTTGTGTGGGCCAGGCTCTGCAGAGCGCTCGACTCGTGGACCGTTGGTCACTCTCTTAGTTTTCTAATGGTTAAATATTTTATTATTTGAGTTATATTCTCTAACATAAAGCATTTTAAATGTTATGTACAAGTGAAACTTTTATGGACCCTACTAGAGCCATTATTTGACATCTACTTGACAGCACAACTTCTTATAATGCTCTTTTCTCTGTTTATTTTCTTTTGTTCTTAAATACCAATTTGGTCACTCTGCCAAATGCCACGCTAGAAGTGGACTGTTCTCTTAAAGGCATAAAAACAGGTACATGGCACGCTTCTAAGATGCTAAGATGGGAATTAGGCCATGTAGATCACACCACTGTAGTAAGTAGCAAACAAATTGGAGTAGAATGTGATAGAGTAGTTCTCTATGCAGGACCTATTACACCTCTCTAGGACTGCTACACCCCTGGGCCTAGTAGACAACAGTCGTCACTCCCATACCTATTTCAAGATGAAGGCAGCTCATTGTTCCTCCAGGCCACTCAACCTAGATTGGGTCACATACCCAGAACCATTCCTTTAGCATTAACACTTACCACTTATCTCCTCCTAGCATCGAAAAAGGATGAATCATCAGCATTGCTACTTTTTAGACTATGTCCTGATATTTATATCTTGTAAGTTCCCAATTTACTACTAGGAGAAAACATAAAACAAAAAGGGCGCTGAAAGGAAAAAAAGAAGAAATTATTGGGGACTATGGCATCTAGTCAGAGAAATGGAGTACAAGACATTGCAGATAACATGATTGGATGGGCCAAAATTACCATACACTTACAATAGGGATGAGAACTATCCAATATGCTGTCACACTATAAAGTTGAAAAGAAATTTTAAGTTCCCAACATGATTGGCATAGTAAGTATGATATAAACATTACCTTTTCCTTGCGGTTATCAGTATGAGTGTGTGAACCTATTACAACCACATTATCAGGAAGCTTTTCAAGTTTGCCTTTGAAGGTAGAATATGAATCTCCATTTCCCGCAATAGACTTCTCAGCATCTTTCATAAACAGAATGAAAGGTGAGCCTCTGCTCTCATTAGTCACGACCTGATAATATTAAGTGATCAAGAAGCTATGTAAAAATAAAGCACAGAATTTTGATCAATTAGAATAGGGAAGAAAACTACCTCAAACAAGGTATTGATAAGTAACTTGTCCAGTTCTTCAACACCCGTGTTTTCCAAACGAAGATCCGTAACTGTGAGAGAGAGAGAGAGAGAGAGAATCAATAAACAGCAACAGGAAAAGCTGAAAACAACGGTACAAATTGCCAGGTCTAAGCCTGTGAAAATGGTCTCATATGAGTAGGATTTTACCATTGCAAAAGAACCCATGACCCCCCTCACAGAGACCTCCAAGATCAACCCCATCTTGTATGGCTTTATCAAACCTTACACCAACTTTTGAAACTGGATTCTCCTCAAAAACTAATACCACCTTTCCACGGCTTCCATACGGTGGGCCCCTATAGATTGAGTTAACAAGGCATTTTTCACTGCACGATAACCATAGCAATTCATCTTGCACAAGAATGGAGGAAAGGAGAAGGAGAGAGAGAGAGAGCCAAAATATGACTTCTTCGGAGATATATACCCAAGCTCAATTGAAAATTACACAAAGATCAAATGGGTAAACATCATCCACAAGTCAAGAAATTACTTGAGACAAGAAGGGGACTTAACACTAGTATGATCCATAATATTTTACCTTGAAGGAGATGATGCAGGGTATAAGCCACCCAAAGCTGAACCAATGTATCTTACTCTATCACCTGTATGGTTCATATTTATAGAGTGACACAAGGGAACCAAAAGAAAATCCAAAACATCAAAGAAGTGGCAGAGAATTTGAAAACAGATCAAACGAAGTGAAAAGTGCATCTCAATGTCTAACTCAAATGGAATACCTAATTTAAATAAGTAATTCTTAAATGTCCCGGAGGAAGAGGGTACAGTTTCAGTCTCCATCTTAGGTTGAGATTCCAAGCCATTAGAAGGTGCATTTGAAGAGCTCGGTGGATCTGCTTCAACTGCCATTGGATCGCTGCTCTTAGACAGATCCACAGTTGCAGGATTTTGTTTGGGACAGGTGCAGGATTTTTCTGCATTATATCCATCCTTCAGCAGCTCTGCTTCCTTCGATGATAAACCCTACAACATGTTTGTTATTAGTAATTCTATGATAAAGAAAAGTACAGATAACATCGAAAGGAAATCAGATGAAAAAAATAGAGACTAGATAAAAATTACAACAATCCCTGGTGAGACTTAGGTGGTGTTTAAGTGTTAAAATTTTGGAATATGGGAGTTGGTAAAAAAGTGAAGACAGTTTATGGGAGTTGATGAACAAGTGAAGATAAAAAAGATTTGAATGAATATTGTAATGAAAAAGAATAACTTGATGGAGAGAGAGAGATTATTTTGTAGTTTTTTTAATTAAGGACCAAAATTTTGGCCCTCAAAGACCACCTTAATCACTGGAGCCTATCAAATGAGTAAGCAATGAAAGATGAGATCTTAAGTCCAATATTACAGTTTAAAAGATGCAAGGTAACACTGTATTTCTATTGACACTTGATAAGGAAATTATCTCTTACCCCCAAAAATGAATGGCTATCGAATATGAGTAATTTAGCCCCAAAGTAATTAGCAAGTGCATTTGCCAACATCTCCTGATATATCTCAGACCCTACAAAATGAATCAGAGACAGAAATGGCAGTTCAATTTTTGGAATTTCAACCAATAGAGCCTCACAATGTGCGGTAAATATTAAATTTAGTAGAAAATACCCACAGACCTGCAGGACCAGAAAGCAAAATACGTGGGTTCACAGTGGTAAGCTCTGAGGTGTACTTCGCATGTTCCTTGTGCTTCAAGTGTATAAATGAAGCTGCAATCAGCACATTTTTCGTGTTCTCACTGCAAGATAGGGGAAAAAAAATTGAAACCCTGAGTACCATTGAATAATTCAAGATTGAGGACCATCCATCATATGAACAATCAACAAACCAACATATGGAAGAAAAAAAAACAAAGATCAAACTCCATGTAATCGAAGTTGGTAAACCACAGCATGCCCGGCCGATAGTCATTTGATCTGTTGATATCCAAGGTTGTAAGTACCGTATGAATTACAAACCATTACATACACTTTCTATTATAACCAAAATTATCGCTCCTCATGTCACTGATTGTTTGCCACCACAACTTGGCTCTCCAAAACAGATATCACATCTTACACTCTTTCTTACATGTAAAAATGGATTACTATCTCGCAGCAGCCACTATGTCACTCCATAGGTTCAACTAATCAAGGTGCTATGTCCTAATGCTTGACATCCGACTAAGTTGAGGCCAAGAATCAAGTAAGCAAGCAACCTGTGCCTCTGGCACGAAACAAAACCTTTTGGAAAATATGGATCCCTAGAAGTGAATTCCATCCATCGCAGGTCCATGGAAGAAATCCAATGGCAGTTCTCATGTTGATTAAGATTGTGCTGTTTATAAGATTCCAAGCTTAATGTAACCATATTATTTGTCTCTTGAAGTTCAGAGAAAATATAACTAAGGCAGAAAATGAAACAAATAAGTTTGGATAAAGAGCCTCCTCTCAAAGGAAAAAGGGACGAGTAGTATTTTATTATGGCATAATACCCGATGAGAACATCAAGGAAAAATTGCTCTTATGCCCAAATAATATGCTTCAGAAGTTGAAGAGAACAAAGATTAAAAGAAAAAGTGAGATAAAATCAAGTGCTTCATCGAGGAGCAAGGGCCTTTTACTATCTTATAGTATTGAAATTAAACCTTTGCTTCAGAATTACAACTGTCATTTTCAATTTGCCTCTAGGATATTAGGGTCTCTAGCTCACCTTCGAGCAATGTAAATTAGTGGCATAATCTATTCCATTCAATTACAAGTTATTGAAATTTGGCTTTAGGCATGCGACAAGAGAACTTGAAACTAACGATTTGATAAGCATAGAGTACACTGCGAGCTAAAAAATAACAGTTTCTAGGTAGAGGAGTTGCCCCAGCAGAGGCCTTTTCTGAAAGAATTTAATACCTTCAGAATTTTTAGCTTTATAAACATGAAAAATGCAACTACTTGCAGTATTATATCCCCACGCCTCCTCTCTCAGGACTTCAATATAGACGAAATTATTGTATTCAATAGCATCTGAAGTACAGAGCACAGAAATAATAAAATAGAATGGCTCCAAGAGAACAATACACTCCATACAAAAAAGTCCCTTCTTAGCAACCAGAAAGACTCTTCAAGATCAGACACTTCATATTATACACTAAACAAGTCCTATACACATAAGATGACAGAAAAGAAGTCTTCCAAAAAAATTACATAACAAAGGCAAATAAGGCAAACGAAGACAAAATAGAAAGCAAGTCATTAACATGGAACTGTATCTTAAAGAAAACACATAACAAAGAAAAAATTTCAGTTCAAAATATTTAAAAGATTAGAAGACATAAAATGTAATCGCTAGGGCATGATACTCACAAACAACAAGCCACATAAGATACTGTGAAAGAATTTACCTTAGATAGTAAGGGAAATTATCAAAAGAAACATCTATGTGTCTGCCATCGATAATTCCTGCACGAACATCTTCTCGAAATACTGCACACCGCAAAGACATACCCGATGTTGATGCCGGCTGCGAATCCCTCATCCACTCGGTTCTTTCTTCCAAAACCTGTTTACATATACTTTTGCTCAATTTCACGGTACAACTAGTGGATTGAGCTAACATCCTGAACAAAGGCCTTAGCAAATCATTCACCCCAGAGAGTTTTACATTGCCTGCCTCTATGCCAGATTCCGGGTTGCAATCGTGAGGAGAGTTCTTGTTGGTTGTTCCGACTTCAGCAGCTTTATCACTCTCAGTGTTTGGTGCCGAGTTGCATTCCAGGTCAGGCTCGATTTCTGTGCCTTCATGAACAACAGAATGGGTAGGTACCTCAGGACACTGGTGGGTTTTACTGCTGGTTTGAGTTGCAGATTTCCAACGCGATAGATCTTGTCGCATGCTAGAGAGAGAGGCCAATATGGATGCTCCAGCCACAGCTGAAGCATCCCCTGCCCTCCTTTCAAGGGGCAGAAGTTTTCCAATACCATTTGGTGCCTCAGCACCTTTGACTGCAACCTCAGACAACAGATGCTGAAAGATCTATGTTGATAGGGATTAAAGAATACACAAATACTAATGTAGAACGCAGACATGGCTCAGCAGAGGACAGGAGGAAAAATATAAGAGTAAACCAAGAAGGAACCGAAAGAACTAATCAAGAACTAAAGAAAAGGATACATAAGCATGGTTAGCACCAAACACCAACTCATCACCCGAGTTAAGCACACAGCTGCCACCACTCTTCTTGACATTGGTCCCATTTAATTGCACCGTTCCCTTGCTCCCAAGAATATCTAGCACGGCTACATCACTGCCGTCACGCTGAGCATTTCCAGAAACAATGAGTTTTCATACAGCATGTACATATATCTAAGGAGTTCATCTCCAAAAACACAGAAAACCAAGTACACCCAAGTAAAGTGCCTGCCTCTGAGCAAACCATGACGAATTTTGCACCGATCATAGCAAAATTTTTGCCACTTGCCCAAACTGAAGCCCAAGAATTATACCTGCGTGTGCTTGATTCGGCAAAGATTCGCACTAACACTCTGATCCTTCAAAGGAAAATTGCAGTGTCTACTTGAACCAAACACGAAGCTCTCGGGGCAAATGAGAACATTTGGATTCTGCGGCATGGAAAAAGGAAAAGCTTAACGCACAGGAAAAAGTAAACCCATTTTCCAGTTCTTTCAAACCAAAAACACTGTGTGCGCGCGCGCGCGCGCATGTGCCAATTATCCAAGCCTTAAGCCTAGAAAATCATATTGTGATGCCAAAACACAGCCAACCTGCGGAAATGCTTTGACTGAAGCTTTGCAAACTAATTCAGCTCATCACTAAAGTTACATTACCACCCAAAAACCAAAAAGAGAAAAAAGAACCTGTGCAGACTGTGATAGAAGCTTGCACCACGGCGTCAAGGTCTCGAAGGTCGTCGCCGGGTTGTTCCGCTTCTGATAAACACTCCAAGAAGAGAACGAACTCCTCGGCTTATCCACCATCGGGGACTTCCAAGCTTTGCAAAACACTCCAAAAGAGAACGAACTCCTCGGACTCCACCATCGCACACGGAGCCCCTTCAACCAAATGACAAAACTTTTCAAACTCTCATAAGACTCGACAAATCGAAACCCACGAACGGAGAAACAAGCTTTTACAAAGAGCGATAGAGAAGCACGCACCCTCGGCGATCGGCGCCGCCACTGGCGCGGCCTCGGCGTCACTTGGGCTCACTGCGTCCCCTTCGATCGGAGCATTTTCCGATGTAGTCGGCGCGCACGATTCCTTGGAATTCTCAGCCGCCGCCGCAGCAGTCGGTTTCTCCGAGGCACCGCCATTATCGACCTGAAATCGCACAAATCTCTCAGGAAAAAAAAAAAAACGCAAACTTTGACACTTCCGTAGATGGAGAAACCAGCAGTAACTAAACGTTGAATTTCCTTCCGGTTTCCCTCTTGGGTTGGGAGGTACACCTTTTGACGCTTGGGTGACGGAGGCTTATCTTCGGAAGATGATGATCTTTTACTCGTGCTGTTGTTGTTGCCGGAAAGAGATCCACTTCGCCTCGTTGAAACCATGCTTCTCGCTTCTGGTCCCCTCGTTTTCCACTCCCTTTTGCCTCTCGCTTCTGGGAGGCTGAAATGCAAGAAATAGAGAGAGAGAGAGAGAGAGAGAGAGAGAGACAGAGACAGAGAGGTGATAGATAGATTATACAAGAAGAACCTGCTTTTATTAATTACTATGCAAATTGAAATTGTGTCTTTCTTTTTTGTAATTACTATGCAAATTGTTAGTTTGTGTGTTTATTTTCTTTGATCTTTTTTTTAAAAAAAAAACCCCACTTGTTTGGGTTCGGTCGGTTGGTGCACGGAGAGCCGATAACCGTGGCTCAATTCTCATGCGGCTTATATTAGCAAAGAGTTTGTGTGGGAACCTTTACAGAAATAAAAGATTCACTTAAAACTTATGATTCTATTTTTTCCAACAATATATAACATAATGATTTATTGATGAAAATAATTAATTACTTTGACTTTTGACTATCCTTCACCTTCTCTAAAACTGTCAGTGTGGCTTCAGGTAGATGCCCAGAGCAATGAGCTACTTGGCTTCAAGTCGAACCCAATTACGGTGACGTTTTGTTAAGTAATAAGACTATGGGGCGGAAGTACCCAAGTCCCGAGGCGGCGTAAACGTTGGATTGAAGTGTCTCGGGCTGCCACGACGAGCATGAAATTATGAGGGGAATCTTTGCGTGAAACTATCTGGGGCGTTACGGTTTTTGCATGCTTCGGTCCATTTGAATTTACCTTTGGCGTGCGCGTGTAAACGGAAAACCGCTGTTGCTTGGCCGGGTGGAGAAGTTGGTGAAACATGGCGAAGCAGCGAAGAAGGCGCGTGTTCGAGTGCGATTTGAAGCACAAAAGTGGGTTAAAGAGCAAATCACAGCAGAAGCGCCGCCTGTACAATCCGCTGCCCCACCCGTCTACTACACGGGAAATACGGTCTACGGAGAAAAGACCCAAAAACAAAACACCTTTGAAAAAAATGATTGCGAACATGTACGTAGTCTTATCGACGGCCCAACTTCATGGGACTCGGGCCCATCATACCCTACGGATCAAACGCAGTGAGACAATAAAACCAAGTGAGTAATTAATGATTTTTATTTTTATTTTTTGCAATGAAAAAACTCAGTTGGACTGACTTATCAAATAAAAACCACTTTTAACAGGTTGATAAATTTCAAGACGGTTAAACCGTAAACCTGAAAGCTCAAGAAAAGCGCACTTCTAAATTCTCGATTCTAACCACCCAAACCAATTCTTATAATTAAATGAGTATTTAATTTCTATTTCCGCATTCTAATCTAGCTATGATATTTATTAAAAGGGTTTTTCTCTGGAGTTTAATTTCTTAGGCATCTTAATTGCTTGCTTGCGTATAAGCTATCTTTAATACTTGCACTCTTTCACGATTATCCCAAGGTTTAGCATCATGAATTTGTAAGGTGAGATTGGTAGTTACAAACGTGATATTGAAATTTTTGTTTATTTTTCAATTCAAGTCCTTAATTAATGATTTATTTACTTCACAGAAAAAATGTAAAATCAATAGCTTAAGATGTTTGAAAAAGTTTCCTTCATTTTTATATGTCGTGATAATTAGTCAAATTTGAGACAAATGAGTAAATTTTATAAAAAAATCACACAACGTAGAATTTTAATGAGATAGAGCCTTAATTAGAAAAAGAAAAAAATCTTCACATTTAGTCTCCAATTTATTATCTAAATATATTTATTGGTTTAAATTATTTTTCAAATGTTCCCTTGAACTATCTATCTAAATGTATTGATGTTGGTTTTTTAATAAGATTCTAAAGTTGAAATGAATAAAAAATAGATTATTTAGCATAATATCTATAGTTGAACCTTATACGAAGGTGAACATTTTTTAATTTTAATAGCTTAAAAATACAATGTGACCAAATTAATAATTTCATGAGTTAAAATTACATTTAATCCATAATTGTGGAGGAAAAATAATATTAAAAAAAAACCCCTAAGGCACAAATAATATTAATGCTAGTCCGCGGTCCGCTATTTACTAAAAAAGAAAGGCGGAAACGGGTCCCACAAGGCACCCGCAGTAGCAGATCCAAAGGTCCTGAAACTCATCCTTCAGTCCAATTCCGTAAACCGCGAACCACCGGATCAGTCTCTCACTCCAGCTCTCCATATAAAATCCGACCCACCTCTCCTGAGCGAAAACCCTAGACATCCCGATCCTCTCCGCGCCTCACTGACAGTAGTAGCTGGTAAGCTCTCTGTTCATTTGTTTTTATGTGTCGTTTGCTTCTTCCGGTGGGTTCCTGTGACCTGCTTCGATTACTTATTCT
Source organism: Morella rubra (assembly GCA_003952965.2). NCBI lineage: Eukaryota > Viridiplantae > Streptophyta > Magnoliopsida > Fagales > Myricaceae > Morella > Morella rubra. The sequence goes on from CM025852.1 coordinate 26,764,309, forward strand.
GTGACGTCAGTTAGAGCGTTTGACAATTTACTCAGTGTTATCGTCCGGCCAAAAAAGAAACGAAACAGCTTAAAAGAAACGAAACAGCTTTAACTAGAATCTTTAATCAGGAGTGTAGAAGCAGCTTGTTGTGGTGTATTGAGTTTCTTTCGTTTGCTATTTCATTGCTGCCAGTCCGCGAGCGATAAGAATTTTACCTCTGTTCTAGACATCCCGGATCCTCTCCGCGCCTCACTGACAGTCAGGCTAGCTGGTAAGCTCTCTGTTCATTTGTTTTTATGTGTCGTTTGCTTCTTCCGGTGGGTTCCTGTGACCTGCTTCGATTACTTATTCTGTGACGTCAGTTAGAGCGTTTGACAATTTACTCAGTGTTATCGTCCGGCCAAAAAAGAAACGAAACAGCTTAAAAGAAACGAAACAGCTTTAACTAGAATCTTTAATCAGGAGTGTAGAAGCAGCTTGTTGTGGTGTATTGAGTTTCTTTCGTTTGCTATTTCATTGCTTTTATTGCATTATCAGTCCGCGTCAACATCTTTGGCCGGCTTTGATTGTTGATGGATAAGAATTTTACCTCTGTTCTATGAGGATGTTACATACTTGTTGAATTTCGCGAGGGCTATCTTACGGATCTCTCTCTGATAAATTAACAAGAAGAGGAAAGAAAGAATAATGCATGCCCTTTTGGCTGCACAATTCTCACACATTAACGTAGACAATCGTCATGGAGTTGTTTTTGTCGACTAATTATTCAGGCTGAGAGGAACGGTGATCCAATGGACGCAAGAAAAAAAAGGGTGTTAATTCTCAGTCTTCTATATTGCAGTCTGGTTTGTTTGTGCATTTAGGTTTTATGGTTCAGAAGTGCTGCTTATTTAGTACCGTGAAGAAACACTTACAATTGCCTTTTCTGCTTCTTATGTGGTTGTAGAAGCAACCTGTAGAGTCAGCCAGAATGGCAGTCACATTCTATGACGTCAACGCTCCTTCTGGACTGAAAAAGCTTGATGATCACCTCCTTACTCGTAGTTACATCACAGGGTAAGCTCCATTATTCATTTGCCCCCTCCATTTCCTCCGAAAAGAAAAAGATCCGAGCATTGTTTTCCCATTCTATGCAGACTTGCTTTCTCAAGTTGCATTGTTGAGTCTTGATCCTGAAGAGCATGAGATGACGCTATAATAATGATAGTGGTTATGATTTCTGGGTTTTTCCTACGGTGTGTAAATTGTATCTTTCTCTTTCCAGCTACCAAGCTTCAAAGGATGATCTTACTGTGTATGGAGCTCTTTCCAGTGCCCCATCTGCTGAATATGTTAATGTGTCTCGGTGGTATAATCACATTGACGCTCTTTTGAGGATCTCGTAAGTTCTTACTAGTTTGACTGATTGCTATACTGACCTTGATAGTCATGTTGTGAATTTTTCTTGGTGTAGCGGCATGATAGTGTCTACATCTTTTCCTTGATACTGTCCCATGAGTTTTTTTTTGGGTTCAATTATGCATAGGTTTGGATTTTTTATCATGTCTTAATCTATGTATTTTCTATTCCAGTGGTGTTTCTGGAGAAGGTTGTGGCGTTAGCGTCGAGGGATCTGCTCCCATCTCAGAGGAGGCAATTGCAACTCCTCCTGGTTCTGACCCAAAGGCAAGTAACTTTTTCCATTATTTTGGGTCTTCATCCACCCCTTTTCCTGTTTATGCATTTGTCAGTCTTTGCACTTGGTCCTCCACTTCAAGTACATTGTCTCAGGGCATTTATTCTGTCCCTGGATACTTCCCAGAAGTCAGTCTGGGCATTGTTTGCTGGCGAGCTATGACCCAAGAGTGCTTCATGTCCTTTTTTTCTCATTTGAAATACTTGTTTAAAATGGTGTAATCTCATTACTTCATTAAATATGATGTTCTCAGGCAGCTGCTGCTGCGGATGACGACGATGATGTGGACCTTTTTGGTGAAGAGACTGAGGAGGAGAAAAAAGCTGCGGAGGAACGTGCTGCTGCCGTCAAGGCATCTGGCAAAAAGAAAGAGTGTGAGTTTTTTGTGGCTATTGTTTTTCTGTGAAGTTCTTGTGGCTTATTATTATGCAGTTTAGTATGCTTTTAAATATTTTTAGTGATTTCTGGCTGGTATCAACAAGGGTTTTCTGTTTGTGTTTTATTTAGCTGGCAAGTCATCAGTTCTTTTGGATGTGAAGCCATGGGATGATGAAACTGACATGAAAAAGCTTGAGGAAGCAGTAAGAAGTGTTCAAATGGAAGGGTTGCATTGGGGAGCTTGTATGTGCTTCATCCTGAATTCAGAGTCTTGTTCTTAGATTTGAACTTTAGAAAAAAGTCAAACCTGAGACTTTGGATTGCTCCCATTTCTCATAGAAATTCTATGCTTGGCTGGATTGATCATCAAAGTTTAGCTGACGGTTATAGCAGCTTCATTTATACTCGCATCTTCTTGTGTCGTGTTAAATTATTTGTTATCTTAAAGTTTCTGATTCTGATATTAATTTACAATGATTGTCACAGCTAAACTTGTGCCAGTTGGGTATGGTATCAAGAAATTGCAGATAATGCTCTCGATTGTGGATGACTTGGTATCTGTCGATAGTCTCATCGAGGAACATCTTACTGTGGAACCAGTTAATGAGTATGTCCAGAGCTGTGATATCGTGGCCTTCAACAAAATTTGTAAGTATAGGTTTAAGCTTTTTCCTGTACTGATGAATTTATTTACTGCCCGATTCTGCCCAATAGTTCATATGGGCCGGAGTTGCATATTTTCAGAGCATTGAAATCTGTCTTTTTTGTCCGCAATTCTTTCTGCAGAACTGATCGGATGCATCTTGGCCGTGTTGGTGCTGGGGAGGTTGCATTCGTGGAGAGATTGAAGACATCTTTTTGTGGCAATTTTATCTACCTATTTTGATTCTCAGAAGACATATTCTATCTTCCGTTTGTTCAATTGTCTTAGTGGTGGAGTATGGTTCTTGGGAAGTAAAAAGTGTTTGACACCCTGTTTTTGGTTTGATTAAGGACTTGACACATCTAATATTTTTTACCTTAAACTCTGGCTGAAGGTGTGGACTTTTCCCGGCGTAATTTACTGTTCTATATCCCGGATGATGCTTCCTACTCCCATTAAGTGGTGCCTAAATAAGTTTTAGAACAAAAATTGACTGCTCTGGGATAGACGAGGCATGAATGTGATTAGCAACGTATGGGCAAAGTCTTGAAAAAAAAAATCCGATGCTTCTAGGCGGTGCCTGAGGAAGTAACAATAGGTCCAGGTCTTCCGGTGATGTATAAGTTAAAGATCCGATTAGAAAAAAAGAAAGAATATGGTTGAAGATCCTTGAAAGAAGATAGACTTCGTCACTTGACCGTGGACTAATTAGGGGCATTTTCCACCCATCCAAGCAGGCTTATCTCCTTCATAAAGCATCCTAATGTAGCTGGCGATGTCGCGGATCTCTCTTTTCTTACAAAATAGTTAGATTTCCCAAAGCTTAGAAAAAAGAAGAAGAAGTTAGATTTCCCAAAAAATCGTAAATCGAAAGAACTTAATATTTTAAGGTTCGTCAAGAAGCCCAGCCGCAGATTCAATCTCAGAAGGTGGCCTGTGGACAGAAAAATGGGAAACTCAATCGAACACTTCTGACGCGAATTACAAAAAGGCTCTTGGTCAAAACGGCATCGGTTCATCTACCCGTAGAAAACCTTCTATGCCTTGAAGACTGCCAAAAATAAAGAAGAGACGACATAGTTGTGAATATCTTGTCCTGGGGATTACAAAAAAAAAAAAAGAAGAAGAATATCTTGTCGTGGGCGAAGAATAGAGAAGAGGGCCTTGGCTCTTGGAGAGAAGAGGAAGTAACAGCAGCAGCAAAGAATGCCGAAGAGAACGACGCATACGTACTCGAGCGAGGACGCTGCTCCTGATGGACCGGATTCCGATCTCTTTGTCTATTACTGCAAGCACTGTGGTTCTCACGTCCTTATAACAGGTTCTTTCTCTCTCATTCTAATCCCGTGTTCGGTTCCCGAGAAATTTTTGGCAAATAAAATCTGAGACTTCTATTTTCTCCTTAAGTTATAATCTGGCCCCGACATGGAGAGACTGTCGTTATTTGTAATCTTTCTTTCTGTTCGGGCGAATAATAATACGTTATTTTACACTATCAAACTGAGGTGAACTCTGATTGATTTAGCTTGATTTGTATTTCTGATGCTCCCTGGCTTTGGATGAAGTGCAAACTATATACTATTTGAGCGAGCTAAGATATATTAAAGATGGTTTGCGCACTTGGACGACAGACACTTCAATGATTTCGAAATATGGCATATTCACTTTCAGAAAAATAAAAGAAGCTTCACATTCGCCCTTTAGGATATTCTTAACACTACTTAAGAAGCAGATTGTAGTCGATTGATGTATCATGAATAGCGGTTAACTACGTGCGCGTGATACTTTTTGAATTATCTTGTATGGTGAATCCCTGAAAAGCTGTCATAAGTTCTTATATTCCATACTGAAGTGTGTTTGTTCTAAGATACCCAGTTGCAGAAAATGCCCAAAAGGAAGACTGACAAAGCATATGTATTGGACAAGACGAAGCATCTTGCAAGGTTGAACATTAACGACGCAGGGAAAGTTCTCTTGAAACGGTATTTGGTTACCTATTGAGGGTCTTGTTGCAAGCTTGTTCTTTTTCAACGTTTTCAGATTACTCAAACATCTGGTGCTTTTGTGTTATCTTCAATACGTTAAGATTTAGTTCTGAGCTATAATGGGCATTAAATTTTGGGCCAAATTTTCATCGTTTTTCATTAGGCTAGTTAGCACATTATCTTTTCGAATCAATCCACTAATATTTGCTAGCATCTTAGAACTCATATTTCCACTCTCAATCTTTATTCTCCAGGGGTGAAGGGAAGCTAGAGAAGCAATTCCGTATGAACTGTATGGGTTGTGGACTCTTTGTGTGCTATCGCTCCGAAGAAGATCTGGAAGCTACTTCTTTTGTTTATGTGGTTGATGGTGCACTTAGTACAATTGCTGCTGAAACTAACCCACAGGTATATGAAAGGGTTATGAGTGCTTATCATCGGCCATAATATGCGGGCTTGAATATAGAAAATTAGTGAAGTGTGGTCATTTCTCTCACAGCACAAGTCAATAAACAATTTTAAGCTAATAGTCTTGTATTCACCAAGTGACATGATCTTTCTCTCTCTCTATCTATCTATCTATCTTGCTTTTTCGCCAGCCTTCAGCTGTTGACACTTTTAGGATCATTAATGGTTATGTTTGGTCAATTGCTCAGGAACTTGAATCTCTGCATGCACATGTTTGTTCCCACTTGCCTGCTATGTGATTTCGACTTTTAAATTATGGACATTTAGTTGAATTTAAATTCTAGAATATCCCATATTAACTCTTTTTTTATGTCCTCTAGGATGCTCCTGTTCCACCTTGTATATCACAGTTAAAAGGAGGACTTGTTCAAGTTGCTATAGAAGTTGAAGATCGGGCCCAACGATCTGCAATCACAAGTAACAAAATGTTATCTTATTTGACATGATTGCTCCTACAGCGCAAGTTTAATCAGATTCATATATTGCTGGGAGAACGCACCTATAATCACTGTATACAATGATCTACTGACATCATTTGGTTGCAGATGTTTCCGTTGACACATAATGTGCTTGCAAATCTCAAATCTTTATTAACTCAATTCATGGAAGCTAAACTTTAATTGCTGCCTTTCCTGTCAAATGTTGTGAAGTGATTTAGTCCCTTTTTAGGGGCACACATGTTAGTCCTAGTAAGATAGTATTCCTCACAAAAGTTGACGTTTGAGAACGAACTTTTAAGGTGAAACTAATGCTGAACACCTATCTCCACCAAGCATTATGGTTTGGATTTTATCTCAAATCCCAAGGGCTTGACCAATATTTTCCAGGTTTTTTGTGCAAGCAACTTATCAACATAGTATGTTTTACCTAATTGGGGATAGACTATTGGAGGCCTTCATGTATGTGTTTCTGTGTGTGTGGGTGCGCACGTGCGTGCATCATGCAAGTATGTATGGACACGTAGACATATTTGCTTTACTTTTGCACATGGGACTCATTCATAGGCAAGGAAGAAAAAGGACTCCATAACTGCCTTTCTCTAGTTTTCTTGCGCACATTGCCCTTTAGCTTCTTCTGTCCTGAATCTCAACATTTTCCTAACTTACAACAACAATCAAGCATTGTACCTTAACTGGTAATCTCGTGCTTCATGCCAGGAGTGAATGCTGATGATGTTCGTGTGTCTGTAGCTGCACCTGCAGCCCGTGGGGAAGCTAACAATGAGCTTTTGGAATTCATGGGCAAAGTATGTCTCTTTTTCCTCTTTGCCAATGGAAGTTGGTCCCGGATTCTTTTATGCTTTAAATGTCAAGAAAACCATAAACCCTGTCACTCTTGATTCAGGTGTTGGGTCTGAGACTGAGCCAGATGACTCTACAGAGAGGGTGGAACAACAAATCAAAACTCCTTGTGGTGGGTTGAATCTGTCTTTTGGTTTAATATCTAGATGTGACTGAAGTTGCTGTCTCTTCACTCACATTTGTTAATGCTCATATTTTGTTTTGGGCATTAGAGGGTAAGGTGTTCCATATTTCTAAAGTTCAAAGACTATTGCATGGAAATATGTTGACCAACTTCATGCTGAATTCACGTCCTTTTCAAGATAACAATCTACCCAATGTACTCCTTTCCTCCATAATTATCCTCCCCCCCCCCCCCCCCCCAAAACAAAAAAAATAAAAGCACAAATATGGTTTAGATGTTTATGCTGGACACTTCTTAACTGCTTAAGTGGTTGAAGGTCATATTTCAACAGTTAACAACCGTCTTAACTGGTGGGGAGTAGGCCCTTATATGATTATTTTATTCCAACATTTTTTCAGAAGCCTATGCGCCCTGTTTTGGTCATTTTTTACTCCAATTTCGTGCATAACACTTTTCAATTATAGTCCTTTCTTTAAAGTTCTCAACTAATCTGTTGAGCCATGTCAATTAACTTTTGGCTGATTTTATTAGGTGGAAGATTTGTCTGCTAGACAGGTTTATGAGAAACTTCTGGAAGCAGTGCAACCTTGAGACTCCTTTTTGGGTGCATATGGGAACCTGAGTGTTGCAACACTTGGTAGTTGTGTGCCCTCTTGTAATTCAAATGCACAACCATCTTGAAGTTCATTCAGTACAAGGCTATTGTTCCCCATGTACTTGGGCCTTAGGGGTTTCTACATGTATCAAGTTTAACTGATCTGTGTTTTTACTGGCACTTCACCCTTTCCCAATGAGATTGTAAATTCATGTCACGATAAACATAAATGAAGTTGCAAACTCGTTTGACTCAACTAACTCGAGCAAAATTTTGGTTATTGTGTATCTGCAAATATACTTATTAGTGAAGAGTTTGTTCTGAATATGGTCACCTGATTCTGTACATAAATGAATGATGGCGGAGCAATAGTTTACCATACACGATTGGCATCTTAAAGATTCTTTGCTCTTGGGTTTTAAAATTTTACACATACAACATTTAATAGTTTAATAGTTTAGAATCTACTTATTGGGCTTACCTCTATCCGTATATATTTACATGACAGCTATTGTTTGGAAAGTGGGCCCTAGTATTTTCAGAGATATGCTACAAGTCGTTGCTTCACATCGCGGTAGATAAAACTAAAGGTGCCCCTCTGGCTATGTAATCATTTAGACAGCTCAAACGGTTGCATTGAGATAACCAAATAAGTGCGACCATTCGTGCTAAGAGCATGACCGGAGGCAACGGTTCGTTTCATATAGGCTCCAAAACAATTCAAGAGTCTCCCAAAAACAAACTCCGTTTACAGTACTCTATGAATGAAAAGAAACAAAAATGTTCTGATGTTGCTCGAACAACCGAGAAAAAGACTAGAATGAAATCGGTCTACAGCTCAGCCTCAAGAAGAAGCACCACTGCGTAGTGCTTGTGCCTTCGATTTCTTGGGAGCCAACTGAGTCTCAGGCTGCAAAATGTCAGGAATACATAGAACTATGTCAAACCATTAATGACAGACATAGCGCACTACCATAAACAAGATAACAAGTACGCAAGCAAGTTTTACAAATCTCAAGCACGGATAACACCAAGCAACCAGTTTATCCAAGTTTACCTCCTTTCTGACAGCTTCTTCCTTTTCTGCCAAAATCAACTCAATATGGCACGGAGATGACATGTACGCTGCCAAACAAATTTATAGGTAATATCAGGTTGACATGCTGACATGATGAAAAGATACTCAACTCTACAGTCTAGAGAAGCACTCACGGTTAATTCTTCCATGAGCACGGTATGTGCGGCGTCTTTGCTTCTGGGCTTGATTTACTTGGATGTGAGATATGTAAAGTGAATCCACATCCAAACCTTTCACCTAGAGAGCAGTCAGCAACATGCAAATCTTGTTAGCCAACAGAATGAAACCAAAATCAGAGGAATTTCAGATATAACATAACCAACCTCTGCATTACTCTCAGCATTCTTGAGTAAATCCAGAATAAACTTTGCAGATTTAACCGGCCAGCGTCCTTGTCCATTTGAATGGCGGTTCTTAGCTTGTGCAGTTCGTCCAACTCCACGACAAAAGCGACGGAATGGAATGGCTTGCTTGTGGGCCAAAACATCCTCCAAATACCTTTTGGCCTTGGTCAAATGCAACTTTCGAATAGCATGGGCTGTCTCCCTGGTATTCTGGATAAGGAGAGGAGAAATGAATCCAACCAAACAATGAAAAAACAGTAACATAGAAAGAAGCAAATAGGATATTTCATACAGAAGAACCCCAAGATGCACTTATAGCTAGTGAATTACAAATTATGGTTACATATACTAAAAGAAACCTGATTTCAGAACTTCTAGAGATAGCTGCATGAAAGTAAGATAAAACCATTGGTATGCTTTATTATATCCACTGTCAAGTCAACTATCTTCGTGTTGGAAATTTAAGGTCTATAATGTGCACAAAAACTATTGACCTGGCAAGGTGAGATAACAAACAAAGAGAGCACTCTAAAATGGGAAAAGGAAAGCAGCACAACCTGTGTTTATGAATACATAACAATAGGTTATGTTATACATCCTTCTCTATTACCAGAACCAATGTTTTCAAAAACAGAACACCCACCAAATTTTTACATTTGACTGGGTTCCCAAAAGGTCACAAAGAACCCATCGTTTATATCAATAGGTCCTTGCCTTTAGCTATTAGTTTCAGAAGAGCAACTAAACCTTATTATATGTAGCATCAAGTGACAGCCCAAAGGATTTTAATAAATTGTGCATCTGAACAGCAATAGTGACTGTGCTCGCTATACATGCTTAACTTCTTTCCAGTGACTATCACCAACCAAAGATAATGTCATCTAAATCAAAATCTGATATTTTAAAATAAGCCATCACCCGAGCCAAAATAGACTTTAAGGCAAATGATACCTCAGGCCATAGGGTAATTAGTCATGAAGTGTGAGTTGTTTACGCGGAAAAGGCAAAAAAATGAAAAAAGACTAGTGTTGTCTACAGAGAAAATAATAATAAGCGCTTGAGAAATCATAATATGTCCAGATATTGAGAACACGATAAAAGCAGAGGTAAGATTAAACAACCACGACCATATAAACCTAGACATGCAAATCAGCCTAGTGTGGTCTAGACAAAATAAAAGAAAATAAGCGCTTGAGAAATCTTCATAACGTCCACACATTGAGAACGCGATCCAAGCAGTGGTAAGATTAAACAACCGCAGCCAAATATGCCTAGACATGCAATAGCATAAAACTGAACCGTTATGCTTACGACACCAGCAATTATGTTGAAAGAAACTGCACATACACAACAAGGTTCAAACAAAGTTGACAAAAGCGTACCTTAAAATGAACTCGGAGGGCGGAGCCTCTAGCTTTGCAGGCTGAACCATAGTCAGAAGAGTAACATATCAAATTTCCATTGCGTTAAAAATTGTTGGAGAGAACTAAAGGAAAGCAAGTAAAATTTTGAATCTCGCAAGTTCTACTTGCTTTTAGCAGACAATTAACACAAAGGACCAACCTATGCCTATGGCTTACACACACATTGTTTTCTCGAACGAGAATATTGGAAATTTAAGTACCAATAAATAATCTTTCTTAATTATCCCGTATTTTCACAGCTACCAAACAAATACTTGAACAAGATCCAACGAAACTACAATTGCAATATAAGAAGCAGGATATATCTACTTACACTTGGTGGAGTTATCTGGTTCCCTCGAATACTTCACCTGAAAACTCAATACAACACATCTCGTAAGAAAACAGACGCCAACAACTCAAGGCTTTTGAGAAGCAAAGTTGCATCTGTCTCCCTTTTTCCCATTTGGCATAGAAAAGCAACAAATCACTTTCAAAATGCTTAACCAGAGAGAGCAAGATCGATGAGTAGAGAAGCTAACCATGACTGCTGCCTCTAGTCGTTGCTCCCTTCCCAAAATCCCAGCCGCAGAGAAATGAGACTGGGGAGAGTGTTAAGAGTTTTAAGAGAGCCGGTAAGCCTGGTGGTGGCGCTAGGGTTTAACTGTGGGCTAGCTGAAATATTTACTTGGATTGGGCCTCCTTGGACAGTACTAAAGTTGCATTCTTGGGCTGGGCTTTATATCCGTGTTGGATCGACTTCTCACTTTAGAAATGCTACCCAACCAGGGTCGGATCTAAGCTGACGTGTCAACTACGGCATCCCGGGCTTCCTACCTATTTGGATTCTCTTCTTCTAAAGAACGAAAATAGGGCCCATGTTGATTCGTATTGGGCTTTGTTGCTTCGAAAATTGTCCATTCCAAACTTAACGAGGTCATTTCCGTAACTTTGATGATTGAAAAAACCAGTGCGCCAGAGCGAGAGGTGGGGGAAGGCGAGGAAGAGAAGCGGTTTGGCTTCATTGGCGGTTTCAAAGCTGAGAAAACGAGGAGGAAAAAGAAACGGACAAGTAAGGACGTTTCGTTTTGATCGTTTCACTTATTCTTAAACCCATATTTTCTGGTATATGTGTATGGTTACTTACGCTTGTCATTCATTGTCTGATTCCTAATTGGCTTCGGTTTTTAATTGAAGCCATAGTTTGCATTGGAGACTGGCTTTGTAGTTTTAGTTCCAAAACCAATTTTTTTAGGTTTCGTTTTGCTCAGCTTGTGATTCAAGATCTGGGTTTCGCTTGTGACACTAGGGTTCCAGAGAAGAAAACAATTTATAAAAAGAACGGCGCCGTTGGGAGTTCCGTGGTGGAATTCTTGATATTTTCATCTTTTATTCTCAGCTGAACGCTTAGTTGCTGAAAATATAGGAGGAAATTCAATTGGGCGAAAGAAAGCTTGAATTTTGGCTTTAGGATGTTTTAGCTATTGGTTCAAGGGGCTCAAAACAAAGTTCAGAGGATTTTGATGGTGTTGTCTTGTCCTTGAAGGATTTGTGGCGTTGGGTTGTGGTGATAGACAACGATTTCAATGAATAATAATAATACCAAGAAGAATGCTGCTGGAGTGCAAATTCCTTTCGGTAATTCTGGGACAGTCTCTCAATCTATGCCCATGAATCACCAACCCCATCTTCTCTCTCAGTCACAACCGCAAACACAAGGTGGTTCACACTTTCCAGGGCACTTCCAGCTGTCTGAGCCTCAAACTCAGGCGCTTGCTCTGGCACAAGCTCATGCTCAAGCACAAGCTCAGGCTGCCCATGCCCAATTCCAAGCTCAGTTACAAGCACAAGGTCAAGGTCAAGCTCAAGCTCAAGCTCAAGGTCAAGCTCAGCCAGTTGCCCAGTTGCATCCTGGAAATACTGGCAATATAGGTGTCGCATCACCTCCTGTTTCAACACCTGGCACTGGGAGTGCCAAGAGGACTGCTCAAAAGCCGCCTTCTCGGCCTCCAGGTTTATCCAATGCCAACACAGGTTCACCGTATAAGACAATGGAGCTTACACCGGCTGCTCGAAGAAAGAAGCGGAAGCTATCTGAGAGCCAAATACCGGAAAAAGTAGCTGCACTTTTGCCCGAGTCTGCTCTTTTCACTCAAATGCTTGAACTGGAAGCTCGAATTGATGCTGCTATGGCAAGAAAGAAAATCGAAATCCAGGATTCCCTTAAAAACCCTCATCGTGTTCAGAAAACCCTCCGGATTTACGTTTTTAACACCTTTGCAAATCAGACACAACCAAATCCTGAGAATAAGGATGCAGAGCCTCCATCTTGGTCACTTAAGATCATTGGTAGGATACTGGAAGATGGAAAGGATCCTGCGGTGGCTGGACTAATGCAGAAACCGAGCTCTTCTTACCCAAAGTTTTCGTCTTTTTTCAAGAAAATTACCATATACTTGGACCAAAGCCTCTATCCAGATAACCATGTAATCCTGTGGGAGAGTGCTCGGTCACCTGTTCTTCATGAGGGATTCGAGGTGAAGAAAAAAGGGGATAAGGAATTCACTGCGATATTAAGACTGGAAATGAACTATGTGCCCGAGAAATATAAACTGTCCCCTGCTCTGACTGAAGTTCTTGGAATGGAGGTTGAGGCGCGCCCAAGAATTATTTCTGCAATTTGGCATTATGTGAAGGCTAGGAGGTTGCAGGCCTCTGATGATCCCTCCTCATTTATCTGTGATCCACCTCTTCAGAAAGTGTTCGGGGCAGAGATTATGAAGTTTGCCATGGTACCACAAAAGATATCGCACCATTTGACCCCCCAACCACCTATACACTTGGAGCATAAAATCAAGCTTTCAGGAAATTGTCCTGCCGGAACTACTTGTTACGATGTACTGGTTGATGTGCCTTTTCAACTAGAGAAGGAAATGACAACCTTCTTGGCAAACACTGAAGACCAAAAAGAGATTGATGCTTCTGATGAATTGATTCGTGCTTCTATAAAGAAGATCCATGAGCATCGTCGGAGGCGGGCTTTCTTTCTTGGATTTAGTCTGTCTCCAGCTGAATTTATTAATACTTTGATTGCTTCTCAGAGCAAGGATCTAAAGCTTGCTGCCGGAGATGCTAGCCGCAATGCGGAGAAAGAGCGCCGTTCTGATTTCTATAATCAACCATGGTAAGCTTCTGTTCTCTTTTTCTTTTGGTTTCCATAATCTCATGTGTATCTGAATGTATTGGAAACTAGCTTCTTCACACTAAAGAAAGCCTGCCACTTTGATAACCTTTTACGTTTGTTCTTTTTTGTTGTTTGTTTGCTGTATCTTATTTATCTCATAGTTGATTGATATAAATATTTCCTAGGTTTTCCATTGGTAACCGGATCCCTACAAATGACCATCCAATACTAGCATTCTCTTTGTTACATGTAGAACCTTCCCATGTCAAATTGGGAAATGATTGTAACTTGTCAAGATGAAAACACAAGAACGGATCATAGCCTACAATCCTACCGCTTTGCAGTATCATCACATCAGTTGGATGAGTTTTTAAGATCCTATTTACGTTTTCTCTTCCTTCAAAAGAACATTGAAAAGTGATGATGCTGTTGACAGATTTTAATTCGAAAGATCAACTGAAAACTAATTTTGACACTTTCATGGCAAATTTTAGTGGATTGCGGTTGTAACATGGTTATGCTGGGAAGAAGTATCTCAAGATTAATGCTAAGTTGTTTTTTTGCTTCACCTGATATATTTCCTGTTTTATACCTTTCCCCAATGAAAAGGATTATGTAAAAGGTCTTTCTTAATTTCCTTTCATTATTTTGGTCAAATGTTCAGGGTTGAAGATGCTGTTATTCGCTACCTGAACCGCAAGTCTGCTGGAAGTGATGCTCCTGGTAACATTTGAGTAAGGATAATTGTAGCATCTAGTTTGCGTGTCAAGGTTTCTAGCATAATCCCCGGGGTCCTGTTATTTTCTTGCGTCTTCTGATTGTCTGGCTCAAGAGTAAACGGATTCTCCCTCCATCCTGATCCCCCCCTCTCCCCTTTCTCCCTCTCTTCTTTTTGTTTCCTGCTAGGACTGTATGGTATGCTCTGCGGGAAGAAAATGTCATGAGAGCTTTGTGGCTAGGTTAACATGTACGTGATCGTTGCTCGTGAAGAAAATATATATGTTTCTGTTGTTTTTATTTTTATTTTTAATGTAGCTCAAGTTCCATTAAAACCCTAGATTGCTCTACTTTTCTAGTGTTTTGGCTGAAGTTTGCCGACTTTTTGATGTGCTGTTAGGTTTTTATATTCTATGAAAGTTAGGCATATTAGTGTTATTCTAGTTCCTCTTGAATATATTAGTTATTTTCAAGTCCAATTCCATTTTCCTTTTTCTTTCTTTTTTCAATCAATTCCATTTTCCTTTGTGTATATAGAATTTTGGAACGATTAAATAAATGTTTATTTAGTTATGCCCAAACTCTGAGCGCTGAATGAAGAGCCTTAAATTGTCGGGGCCCTCCACCGAGACAATTGCCTCACATGCTGCTTGAAAGATATGAGCCGCTTTATAACTTCTTTTATTATACGTAAAACAAATCCCATTTGGTAAACCCTCTTAAGGCACGGACTTATTCCGTAATTATAAGGCTTAATTGCATCCACAGTCCTTGTGTTATAGAAAAGTTACAAATAGGATCTCCGAGTAAGCAAATTCACAATTAACTCCTTAATAGATTGACGTGATTTTAAAATGACGCAGAGAGTGAACTAAGAAGTCTCTTTTTCACTGAATATTGATTTTCTTATCTCGGAGTCATGTTTACAACTTTTCTATACCTCAAAGGTTGTTTGTGAGTGCAATTAAGGCTAAATTATATGGCTTGAGTTAACGAGTGTTACAATGATCTGGAAGAGCGTGAATGATTGACATGAAATCTCATCTCTTGGGCCAGCGACAATCTCTTCTACGCCCATCGCCTATACAATGAGGGTTTTCTTCTTTGCCATACCTGTCACCTGATAGAAGTCACCATCATTCAGAGTCTTTGTTCTTCCTGAGTTGTGTTCTTGAAGTGGGAATAATTAAGGGTATGTTTGGTAGCTGGTTTGAGTCCTGATTTTAAATTTCAAATACTGATTTTGGATCTAAAATCTTGAATTCATGTTTGGATGGCCCGAGTCTTACTTTTAATCTTTAAACTTAAAAACGGAAGAGAAAACTAAAGGTGCTTTTTCTCCCTATTCTGTGTCTCTTTCTTCCATTCTCTTCTGTCTCTCTCTTGGACGACTGCGACCAAAACACGACCCAGAGCTCGAGTGCCCTTCTCCGAATCACCCATTACAGGTTTAGCAGTTCAGCTCGTCTACATATATACTGCTCTCACTGCACCCATTACAGTGCAGCAGATATCTGCAAAACCAATCATCTGCCTGGGTGTTAAGAGATCACCATCAGAACTTGCCGACTGAACCGTAGCTTTGCATTAACACTAGTGCCAGGGTAGGTAGAGGGACGGCCCTGTTTACCTAGTCACTTCGAGATCAGAGAATCTGAAGGGCTGTCACATGGAGCAAGCAGAAGCGTATTTATGCAGTTGAAAAGGAAAGGGAACATTAATGGCTCAACCAAACTCATCAACCACTCAAATCCAAATAATTGATCAAATCAAGTAAATTTTCGTGCCATATTTCCCAATAGCGAGATATTCTTGACAACTGTTCATACCAAACAAATCTCCATTCATATATCTTTCCTGCATGAGAAGAAAGCGACTTTAAACTTTCCATGTAGCAGGTTCATGTCCCCAGCAGATACCCAAAATTATCAGCTAATATATTTAAATCACGAAAGCTGCGGTTCAGAGGTTAGTGGAAGACAAGACTAGAAATTTTATATGTTCTTCTCTTCGAGCTTATCCAATTGGGTCACCTACAGCTTGAGAACCCAATTAACATAAGAAAGATGGGGCTTGGAGTACTGAGAGAAATTTCTTCTTCTTTTTTTTCCTGTGATGACAATAATAAGTACTCACTTGAAGGCAAAGAAGTCTAATTAATTAGATAAGGAAGTTGGAAGATATTTATGGGAATCCGAATTTGGAAGCACATGTGAATTAATCTTGAAGATCAGTACTTAATTAACTTTCATAAAGTAGCCAAAGATTGCGACTCGTCATGATCTTAATGTGGCTGCTTAGAGAAGAATATGGTAAAGTGCATGCAAGTGCGTGTCTGTGGACATTGCCACGCACTGGGTATAATGGTTGTGGAGCAAACACCAGGTAAGATCAGATCAATAGACACATAACAGGGGGCACGTACATGGAGGATGGGATATCCAATTTCAACTTGGGATATTAGATTCGATATGCTCTTCTAAATTATATACAGGTCTGAAGAGAATATTTACGACCAATATCGTTTCCTTTTAAGTGGCCTAAATAATGCATATGGCTGTTCAAGGAAGGATAATATTATGCAGACTAGCTAGGCCAGGAAAATATATATCGATCAGTCAACTGATCGATTTTTAATACTTGTGCTGGAAATTAATCGATTTTGCTAGGTTACCAAACTTTAGTGAAAGTCGTTGCTAGGCGGCATAGGAATGGAATTCACGAGGTTAATTAGTTAATTTATTCAAAATTTTAAAACACTGACCTAAAACATTTTAGTTAAGTGTCTTAATTAAATTATCTAATTAATTATTGTCTTTTCACCCCTAAAATATTCTCAAGCCGGAACTTAATTTGTGTGAACTGTGGAGTACTACTATCTCATCCAAAATAAAGGGCATTAACAAAATTGATAGACAAGTTCTCTGCAAACCACTCATTTGAATTATCTTAAATTTTCAAACTATATATGGCGATATTGGATATATATAAAGAAGAATTATTACTTGCTTCATTAATTTCAAAATTAAGGCAATATTATTATAAGGAATTAACGTGATGAGAATATTAATCACAAAGATGAAAAGATAGTATGAATTAAAAAGGCAAATAATACAATTTCCTCTCAAATCATTTGGTCATTAGGGAAGAATCAAATTAGGGATCGATTTCCTCTTAAAATATTGCACAACACAGTTCAAGCTTCGTATAATTAGGCTAAGTAGTTCAAGATTAGTCGTGATATAATTTTGGCAAAGAACAATTATCGCGACAAAAGAAAGAGTTAATTAGTACTGCCAAGTACAATTCATACATATATATATAAGACGCAATGCCATGTTCAAGCCTAAAGGCCGACTAATCTGAGCTCGAAACCAGGAGCTCACCACGGCTACTACTTTTCCGGACCATGACCTTGAACCCACCAGCCATATGACCAGTCAACAGAGGAACAAAAACCGGCTGGTCCTCACAAGCCCGCATGAACTCGAACCGCTTCAATATCTTGGCCACCACATACTTCATCTGTATGAAAGCCATCTCCTTGCCGAGGCAGACCCTCGGACCAGCCTGAAAAGCGGAAAACTTGTAAGGACTCACCTGTTTCAACCCCCCAGTACTGCCTTCGATTCCTCCGGGTTCATCAAACCACCGATCCGGTTTGAACTCGAACCGGTCCTTGCCCCACAGCTCCTCGATCCTCCCCATCCCATATGGAAAATAGGTGACTCTATCTCCCTTCCAAATAGGAGTGCCATCAGGCAGAATATCATTGTTCAGGGCGTGCTTTGAGTCCCACGCAACCGGCGGGTAGAGCCGCATGGACTCGCACAAGCAGGCCTTTAGGAACCGCATCTTCTTCAGATTTTCAAAGTCGAATCGTTTTTCACCATTGCCTAGTACGGAATTTACTTCCTTCACAATACGTTGCTTTTCGTTAGGAGCCTTGGAAAGCAACCAGAAGAGCCATGTCATGGCTGATGATGTGGTGTCTCGGCCGGCCATGATAAAGCTTATCACCATATCTCTCACCACCTCCTCGTCGTGGCCCGCTTGCAAGAACCTGGACAGTAAGTCGCCCTCGCATTTGTTTTCTCCGTCTTCTTCTAGGATTCTCCTCTTGTTGCGTATAATCTCGACCACAGAGGCATGCACGAGTCTAATTGCTTCTTTGAGTTTCTTCTCGGAGCCTAAGTTCAGAGCGCGCTTGATCTTCCACAGCCAGAACACCGGGGACATTGATCGCATGGCGCTTATCTCCGAAGCCATGTCAAAGGCCTTAAAAAGTGGCGGCAACGGGCGATATAGGTCTACGCAACACGGGTCTGTGCCTAGCGAGACCTTAGAGATGGTGTCAAACGCAAATCTTCTCAGTATTTCTTGCAAGTCCACTATTTTGTTACTCTCAGCGGCCTCTTCGAGTAATGGCATCAGTCGGTGATCGACTTCATCTTCAAGAGTTGTGACAAGGAACTCCCTCAATGACTTTGTGCTGAACTCATGACTCGCCAGTTTGCGCTGGGTGGACCATAGTTCACCGTCCACGTTGAATATGCCATAGCCAAGAAGATCTCCGAGGATCTCAGTAAAAGGCTTGCCTTTGGGGTAGTTGTTGAAGTTGGTCTTCAGCATATATTCGACGTTGGCCGGGTTTGCTGTCACAACAGTACGTCGTGATCCAAGCCTTTGCACCACGATGGTTTGGGTAGGCGACTCAGATAAGAGGTCCGTGTACCAGTCTAAGAGACGGCCGCGATTTTCGTAAAAGGAGATTAGACAGCCAATAATTGGGTATGAAGGAGGGCCATGAGTACTGGTGGACGAATTCCAGTGAATTTGAAGTATGAATGAGAAGAAGGATGACAGCAGGAAAAACCCTAGAGAGAGGAAGGCAAGGAAGAAGATAAACATGGTTTAGTTTGCTTTCGATATTTTACTCAACACTGCAGATCACTTCAATTGGAAAATATGAATCAGAAGGACTATACTACATATATGTATGAGCATGCGGGTGTTTGCGTGCGTGCGTGTGGAGGTGTACATGTGTGTGTGAGAGAGAGATAGAGAGCGAGACTGGGAGAGAGAGAGAGAGAGAGAGAGGCCGACGAGGTGTTGAAAGAGATTTTCTCATTTTCTGTGCTAGGGTTTGTAAGGAGGAGAAAAGGACTAAACGAATTAATCACACATGGTTCTCGAGCTTAAAAGAAAAAAAACGGCGAGTGGAGACGGGAAGTAATTAATTTGAACAATGGAATATATATTACGGCGGCGTCATTCCGACTCATGCGGCCGACGACTTTCGTATGTTATTCAAAGTTGAAACTCCTGGAATTTAAAATAATCCTGAAATTGAGTTTTTATTAATGTTTTAGACGTAATGGGTTTTTGGTGGAGGTTTCCTGAGACTAGAGTGTTGTTTTTACCATATGGGTTCATCAATACAAAATAGAATTTAGATAATTTTCTTTAATTTATTGTCTGAATTGAATTATTAAATTCTTATATAAAAAGACACAACAAGTAATAAATGTGAGACGACTCATATATTATTTTTATCTTTTTACAATTAAACCATCAAATCCATACAACAAATTGATATTTACTATCTTAATTGTATTATATAATTTTTAAAGATAAAGATACACAAATTGATATTTACTGTCTTAAATTGTATTATCTAATTTTTAGAGATAAAGATACAGTTTTTAAAATTGAGTAAAAAAGGAAAAAGAAAAGGTAAAGCCTTTAATTCACTGTCTTGGTTAGGTATAGTCAAAGTGGCTCAATTAAGGGGGTTTGCCTAGAACACCTCAGAATTAAAAGCCCTATAAAGACCCTTGAACAAAAATAAGATTTTCTAAACAATGGTATATCGACATGTGGTTAAACTCTAAATGAACAGAGAGAAAAAGATGCCCTATTTTGGCCGCATGCATTTACTTTCACAGTCTTTCAATTTAGTACCACAAATGAACAGAGAGAAAAAGTTGCCCTATTTTGGCAATTTAATTCTATAGAAAGAAAACTCAAAAAGCCTACAACCTTTATCAGAAATCCCCAAACACCGGAAAAGAAAAAACCTTGCATGCCAGTGGGAGAAGAGTTGTTAACACATTTACCAAAATGCACAGTAACGTACGGGAGTTTTGACAGAAGAACGACAAAAAATGTTTTTTTTTTTTAGAATTATAGTAAGAGGATCGTGGGGGTACTCCGGGAAGTGGAGGGGCATAAAAGGGTGGTTATCTCATTACGGATAAGAAGAGAGGGACAAAATTAATTTTCAGCCATCAATTCTGTCCCCGGTATAACCTGAAACGTACGTGATTTCTTCCATAAGCATTGCAGCGTTCAATCTTTTGCACATTGTCGTAAATTTCAGCGTGTTTTTTTACTTTTTACGGCTTTGATGGAGTTCACATTTTAAGCATGCTATATAGTTGGGTCCGGCCGGCACCCAAATGCCTTTGAGGCAACGTTAACAGTAAATTTGCTCCTAACTTTTCTATAATAAAATATCAAAATTTTCGCTCCCAAATTACATAACAATGTTTTTTTTAAGTCTAAACTAATAATTTCGGGAAATTAAACTCCTAAACTATATACACATATGTCAATATGCTCTCTCTCCCGATATAATCTAATAATTAATATTATGTCACTTAATTAACACATTTTTTTGCATAATTTTAACCGTAAGATTTTTCGTTAAGATGTATATAGATGAATTTTACTAATTTAAATATTTAATGTGATGATTTTAAAATATCTTTAGACTCTAAAATGATGTTTACCCTTTCATTCAAAGCGAAAATTAACTTCTTCTTTTTTTAATATATATGTGTGCAGAATTCTGATCCATTGAAAGGAAGCATGAAAAGTTTTTTATTGCAAGAAATTGCGGAAATTGAAATCCCATGCTTCAGTTAAAATTCGAAGTCGACGTGTAAGTAGACGTGATGGATTGCTTAGGAAAAAAAAAATTAAAAAGTAGACGTGATGGATTGAACCAGGCACCCCCGCTCAGATCACGCGCGGGTCGTGACAATTTAGCCCGCAAATTCAAATGTGCACGTGAAAGTATTTTCATCACGTTTTTTTTTCCTGAAGTGGAACAATCCCCAGTCGAGTAACAGAACACGTACGAAGAAACAAAAACAAACAAAAAAAACAATAGCAATCGTACGCCATTCAATCTGATATTACAGGCTACCTTATCCAATGTCCCTTCATATTTTTATTGTGTTTTGACATTGACTTTTCTTAAAAAAATAAATAAATAAAAATTTGAGAGAATGCACCATTATAAACTCAGATTTAAGCCTACCATTATTTAAACTTAAAAATTTTACATAATTTAAGACTATCAAAATATAACGAGATTATCGTGTTTCGATCTGTTGTTGAAAGCTAACTTTCGATCCTAAGTACAACCGGCACATCCTAAGCCACCAGGATGGTGGTTTGACTCTGACTTCTTTGTGTTTTCTGTGGCCCTTTATCTTCTTTTTGCATAATTGCACTCAAATTTTTTATGTAAGCAGCAATGTTAGCTATTTGTAACTACAATCATGTATGGTAAGCAAATCCACACGTGGGCGAAAATGAAATCTTCCACGAGCATAAAGTGATGATAGATTTTTTTTTCTAGTTAATTACACTTTTACACCTCCCGTAATTTCATAGTATTTATACTTTACATTCTGATATATCAATTTTAAGACGTTAGATTCATATGGTTTGAACGTTTTACGTTTTGCACCCTAACGTCAAATTTTATGTGATTTTGGATGAAATAAAGGAGGGCAAAATAGGAAAAAATTTGTTTTTACACTTTGCACCTCAAAAAATAGAGGGCAAAATGGAAAATTTTTTCTCAATTCCGTCCAAAATCACAAACAATTTGAAAATGGGGTGCAAAACGGAAAACGTCCAAACCATATAGATCCAATGTCTTAAAATTAATATATCGAGATGCAAAATATAAATGCTATAAAACTATAGGGATGCAAAGTGCGGTTAATCATTTTTTTTTTCTATTCAGTTGCCTAATTATAGTCCGACAGATCCTAGTTGAGAGCTTTTTCAAAACAAAAGTGTTGGCTCGTCTAAATGGTACGGCGCTGTCCTTGTGACGGATAAAGGAGAAAGCTCAATCATCATTGTCAACCTAGGGCATGTTCGTTTGCGAAAATATTCTAGAATATAAGAGGATTCAACAAATATATAAAACGAATATCCAAAATCTCAAAACTTCATACACAAACACCAATACTTTTTATACAATCTCAAATAATTTTTCATACAAACTCCAATAACTTTTCAAAAAAAAAAATTGTTAAAAATATTCTCTTTTTATACTTTTTCACTTAACTCTAATTTTTTTTTATTAAACAATTATATTAACTCATTTATCTCTACAATTTTTTACAAACTCTAACAAAAATTAAAATATCTTTAAAATTTTTCAACTTTTACACAAAAACTGATAAAAACTCTAATCTACATAAATATTCACAATTCTACCAAAATTTAAAAATCTTTACAAAACGAACACTCCCTAAGTTAACGCCGAGTCCAATTAACATTGTGTTTAGAAATAAAATTTTGTTAAAATTTTAAGGTAAAATTTTAATAGTTTGTGAAAAAATGAAACGAAAGAATGAAAAAGATGGTGAAAAAATAAAAAAAAAAATAAAGTAAAAAATGAGAAAAAATAAATTTTTATAATAATAATAAAATTTTTAAAAGTAAAATTTTAAGAAAACAAACGGTACGAAACTCGACGGAGCTCGGAAGGGTGGTGGTTGTGAGAAATGACAGTTGTAGGCCCGCCGAAATATGCAGATAAGGGACCGCTCACCGCCCAATAGGATTATGCCATGGTCCTTACCAAAGCCATAAGGTGGCTCGGGCCGCACACGTGACGAATTCTCTCTCTCTCTTTGTGGCGACGCACACGTGTGGAATTACAAGCCTGCGGTTGGCTTTATTATACCCGATAATTTAGCACCATACGTCATTTCTTTTGACGTCACTGTCCACAAAATGAGTTCAGGAAAACAATATAATATTATTCAGAGTCCATTGATTTTTTAATGAGAGACTATAAATATCAAAAATACCATATTAATCAATAAATTTTATTAATTCCTATTTAAAAAGAAACATGGCTTCAAACAATAAAATAATTCTCGTGCTTTCTTATTAAAAGGTCAACGGTGCCCTTTTTTTTTTCCTGGAAAATGAAATGACAGTAGAATCAAAGACAAACTTTGATATGTTGGGTTGCCGTCGCATTTCTAAAATGTGATAAAACAGCCGAAAAGAGACAGCTTCAATAATGCGGATATATCGGTCTTCATTGATAGATGCTTCGTAGCAACTTCTCTGGCGGGCCCAAAGCCTCTGGTTAAATCACTCGGACTCATGGGCCGTGGGCCCATAATCTATATCGCGTATCTCAAAGCTTGGCTTCACTCCTTAAAAATATCACGTACTTGCATGTTCTTCGGGTTCACTTGTTTCTTCTTCTTACAAAAAACTTTCTCCAACTTGGCCCTCGCTTGAAGTAAAATTAGAAAACCTTAAACGACACTTCCTAAGGACAGGATGACTTTTAGGAAGAAGAGTTGCCTTTCAACATGCACAACAACATTAAAATATGTCTCACCTGCCAAAGGGTAAGATTCGAAAAGTGCCGATCCATTTGTTCAATAGGGTAAACGATCTCACCGAGTTTCCAAGTTTTTGGTTAGCAAATACGAGCATTGTGGGCGTAGAAAAAAAAGAAAAGAAGTACGAGCGTTGTAGTTTATACCAGAACATTGAACAACAAAGCATAAGTACACGGAGAATAACACGGAACGCAAGGCCCACAGATTTTCCACCAGATAATCATTAGTTTCATCACACTCGCTAATCCTATGTTACATCAAAAAAGAGCAAAATAGCCTACTTGCTCTGGATGGGTAAACGGAGAGGGCAGATTTGTTGCATACCTCCTTCTCACCCATCTGTCCTGTAATATCCTTATCCAGTAGCTCCTTTCAGGCGTGCAATCAGCTCAACCTGCACTTGTGATTTCACTCAACAATAAAAGGACAGTACAATCATGAAAAAGGGCATGCAAAATGATGACATATTAACTGCTGACTCTCCTAGGAAATAGCGGATACTCCTAAGCAAGATGCTGATCAATTGTCTTGATACTTGCCTTCTTTACGTTAACAGAAAGACCTTTTGACTTCAGAATGGCACGGAGCTTCTCAACCTTGAGGCTTTGTAAGTCCTTACTGGATGCTTGACTATTCGATCCTTCTGCACATCCAAAAGTGAAAACTTTACGACAGCAAGGAGTGACAAGATCTTAGCTTAATAGGAAATTCACAAGTCTCTCACAGGTTCAACTGATTTGATAACCGCCAACATCTAAAGCATAGTGCGCCTTCAGATGGATGTTGAACTATTTTCTATGGCATAGATATATATATATATATCAGCCAGCGTGAAAATAATACAAGACAAGAACCATTAGCACCTACTCTGTCTAGAACTAATTTCACTCTTCGCTCTCTTAGCTGAAGTTCTTCCTTCTGAAGCCCTTTCAGTACCCCTGGAAAAAGATGAAATGATGTAAGGTAATCAGACAACTAGATAAAATTTGCACACCACCAACCAGGCACCAGAAGAAAAAGGTTCTTCAGAAGTAGATGACACATCCTAACATCGTATTAAACACTAAGTTCATTCATGAGGTAAACCACTTGAGAAGTCTCTATATTCTAGAATCTAAAACCTTGGAGTAAAGGGGCAGATGTATACCAAAATTCTAACAAAAAACATATACACTAGCATATCTTGCTACGGGTCAAACATGAATCATTTATAAGTTTATGGTAGTAGTACCTCTTTCTAGAACCCTCAGATACAGCTACACCCTTCACATCCTTTGCACTTGAATCACCCTTCAGTTTCCTAAGCATGAGTGATCTGATCAGCATGTTCTGTTGGTTTGTCTTTATCTTTTGGCTCTCTGGATGTACGAGAAAGACAGACACAACTTCCACATTAATTAGAAATATATACAGTCAAAATGTATGAAGTTGCATGAGCATCCTCCCTCCCAGGGAATCTAGTGTTAGAACTTCAGCATACTGCATCTCTCTTTCTTTATTTTGTTTAATGGCATAAAGGAAATATAGATCATACATGGTATGAAATATCAATATCATCCCAGCAATGTTTTGTTCATAATGTTTCTTAGTTTCAGAACAATTGTACCTAAAACTAAAAAGCTGATATCAACATAGAGTACATTTGCGATCTCTCATATGTTCAAAATCACATCAGCGTAGCACAAGGATTTCTTAGTCCAAACATTAGAATTGCCTCAAATTATCACTGTAAAAGTAGGGATGTCTTAGCTCAAACAATTAGAATAGCATTACATCACCGAAGTAAACCTATTATCATTCCACGAGTTTCAAAGAGTCCTATAAGGTTCGGAAATTCACTCCAATGATGTCCGAAACACATATTCAACATAAAAGTTAACCGCTTAAATAAACAACATAAGGATTGATACACTTACCTAAGAGAGAAATGTGAGACAAATATGAAACAAAAAAAAAAAGAGTAACAAAAACATATGTAACCAATCAGAAATGTAAAGTGCAGTCTATAGAATTTATAGCACTAATAAGACACCTGGAAGTGATGTGTCATGGTCACAAATATATACTTGCATTCTGCCCTGCACAAAATTTTCAGACGTAAACAAAAGGTCAATCCTCCTGATACAAGAAGCAGGAGGATTTTGTTAGGTTGCTATCTAGACCAGGAAAATATAGATCACTCAACTGATCGATTTTTAATATATACTTTTGCTGGAAATTAATCGATTTTGTTAGGTTGCCAAACTTTAGTGGAACTCGTTGCTAGCTAGGCGGCATAGGAATGGAATTGATCACGAGGTTCATTAGTTAATTTATTCAAAATTTTAAAATACTAACCTAAATCGTTTTAGTTAAGTGTCTTAATTAAATTATCTAATTAATTCTTGCCTTTTCACCCATAAAATATTCCCAAGCAGGAACTTAATTTGTGTGGACGTACTGTGGAGTACTAAATATCTCATCCAAAATAAAGGGCATTAACAAAATTGACAGACAAGTTCTCTGCAAACCACTCATTTGAATTATCTTAAATTTTCAAACTATATATGGCGATATTGGATATATAGAAAGAAGAATTATTACTTGCTTCATTAATTTCAAAATAAAGGCAATATTATGATAAGGAATTAACGCGATGAGAATATTAATCACAAAGATGAAAAGATAGTATGAGTTAAAAAGGCAAATAGTACAATTTCCTCTCAAATCATTTGGTCATTAGGGATGAATCAAATTAGAGATCGATTTCCTCTTAAAATATTGCACAACACAGTTCAAGCTTCATATAATTAGGCTAAGTAGTTCAAGATTAGTCGTGATATATTTTTGGCAAAGAACAATTATCGCGATAAAAGAAAGAGTTAATTAGTACTTCCAAGTACAATTCATATATATATATATAGGAAAATACACTTTTCACCCACAACTACTGATGTAGTGACACATTGCACCCCAAACTACCATTTTTAAGATATTACATCCTGAAACTACCAATGTTAGACACTTTGCACCCTAAACTACTTACTTTGACATATCACACCCTCCAACTACTCATATTAAAACACTTTGCACCTTCCATTTGACAATAATACCCTTGAGAAATTAAAAAAATGGATAACAATATCTTCAATATATGCAAAATAGGTCAAGGGCATTATCGTCATTTTAGTTTGAAAATTTGATAATAGGTGCAAAGTGTCAAAATTAGTAGTTTAAAGTGTAAAGTGCAAAACATAGTTTATGGGTAAAAAATTATATTTTTCCATATCTATATATATATAAAAGATGCAATGCCATGTTCAAGCCTGAAGGCCGACTAATCTGAGCTCGAAACCGGGAGCTCACCACGGCCACTACTTTTCCGGACCATGACCTTGAACCCACCAGCCATATGACCAGTCAACAGAAGAACAAAAACCGGCTGGTCCTCGCAAGCCCGCATGAACTCGAACCGCTTCAATATCTTGGCCACCACAAACTTCATCTGTATCAAAGCCATCTCCTTGCCGAGGCACACCCTCGGACCAGCCTGAAAAACGGAGAACTTGTAAGGACTCACCTGTTTCAACCCCCCAGTACTGCCTTCGATTCCTCCGGGTTCATCAAACCACCGATCCGGTTTGAACTCGAGCCGATCCTTGCCCCACAGCTCCTCCATCCTCCCCATCCCATATGGAAAATATGTGACTCTATCTCCCTTCCCGATAGGAGTGCCGTCCGGCAGAATATCGTTGTTCAGGGCGTGCTTTGAGTCCCACGCAACCGGCGGGTAGAGCCGCATGGACTCGCACAAGCAGGCCTTTAGGAACTGCATCTCCTTCAGATTTTCAAAGTCTAATCGCTTTTCACCGTTGCCTATTACGGAATTTACTTCCTTCACAATACGTTGCTTTTCGTTAGGAGCCTTGGAAAGCAACCAGAAGAGCCATGTCATGGCTGATGATGTAGTGTCTCGGCCGGCCATGATAAAGCTTATCACCATATCTCTCACCACCTCCTCGTCGTGGCCCGCCTGCAAGAACCTGGACAGTAAGTCGCCCTCGCATTTGTTTTCTCCGTCTTCTTTAAGGATTCTCCTCTTGATGCGTATAATCTCGGCCACAGAGTCATGCACGAGTCTAATTGCTTCTTTGAGTTTCTTCTCGGAGCCTAAGTTCAGAGCGCGCTTGATCTTCCACAGCCAGAACACCGGGGACATTGATCGCATGGCGCTTATCTCCGAAGCCATGTCAAAGGCTTTAAAAAGTGGCGGCAAGGGGCGATATAGGTCTAGGCAACACGGGTCTGTGCCTAGCGAGACCTTAGAGATGGTGTCAAACGCAAATCTTCTCAGTATTTCTTGCAAGTCCACTATTTTTTTACTCTCAGCGGCATCTTCGAGCAATGGCATCAGTCGGTGATCGACTTCGTCTTCAAGAGTTGTGACAAGGAACTCCCTCAATGACTTTGTGCTGAACTCATGACTCGCCAGTTTGCGCTGGGTGGACCATAGTTCACCGTCCACGTTGAATATGCCATAGCCAAGAAGATCTCCGAGGATCTCAGTAAAGGGCTTGCCTTTGGGGTAGTTGTTGAAGTTTGTCTTCAGCAAATATTCGACGTTAGCCGGGTTTGCTGTCACAACAGTACGTCGTGATCCAAGCCTTTGCACCACGATGGTCTGGGTAGGCGACTCAGATAAGAGGTCCGTGTACCATTCTAAGAGACGGCCGCGATTTTCGTAAAAGGAGATTAGACAGCCAATAATTGGGTACGAAGGAGGGCCATGAGTACTGGTACTGGACGAATTCCAGTGAATTTGAAGTATGAATGAGAAGAAGGATGACAGCAGGGAAACCCCTAGAGAGAGGAAGGCAAGGAAGAAGATAGACATGGTTTAGTTTGCTTTCGAATATTTTACTCAACACTGCAGGTCACTTCAATGGAAAATATGAATCAGAAGGACTATACATATATATATATGCAGTGGCGGAACCAGGATTGAAATCTATGGGTGTCGAACTTTAAAGGTAAAATGACAAGAAAATTTTTTTTTTCGTAATGCAAAAAATTGTCTTAAAATTATAATGTCGAAAATTAAAGACTAAAAGTATTTAAAATATTAAAATACATGTACCGTACTATGTACTACAACTGAAAAGATGACAATTGTATCCTACGATTTTGCATCATACTCTGGTGGAAAACCATATACCAGTTGTTCTTTAACAGCAACAATTTTTTCAATTTTCCTTCTCTTCTCGAGTCCATCAATGTAGACAAGCTTCATTTTTTACTTGCGTATTTTGCTTAGCAGCATTGATCAAGAAGAAATTGCTTTCCCCAAGTCCCTCAATAACAAATATCTTGATAGTTCATGGGGGAATTTCAGAAATTAAAATACCAATTGAGAGGTGCACTGTGCACAATTATGTCTAACCAGTTGATCACCTAATCTATGTCCAAAGATGAGCTATCACATGCAATATGATAAAAAAAAAAAAAAAATACCAACTCACCAAGAAAACTTCAAAAATTCACAGCAAAACAATATATTAGCAGAAAAATTGAAATTACAGACCCATCAACCAATAAGCCCAATAAAAATTACAAAAAAATCCATTTTACATAAAAGCTCAAATAAAAAAACTCTAGTTAAAAAAAACTTTAGTTGGCTGGCCTGATGGGTATCGGACCCAGGCCAAGTAATGATAAAAAAAAAAAAAAAAATAAAAAAAATAAATAAAAAAAATTGCATGTAAAAGTATGTTTTGGGCGGACGAATGGGTATCGACCGCCCTGGGTCGATACCCACTCGTTCCGCCACTGTATATATGTATGAGCATGCGGGTGTTTGCATGCGTGAGAGAGAGAGAGAGAGGCCGACATCATAGATGTTGAGCGAGATTTTCTCATTTTCTGCGGTAGGGTTACAAGGAGGAGAAAAGAACTAAACAAATTTATCACACATGGTTCTCGAGGTTAAAAGGAAAAATGGCGCGTGGAGACGGGGACGTAATTAATTTGAACAATGGAATATATATTACGGCGGAAGTTTCGACGTCATCCGGACTCATGCATGCGACTTTTTTTGACATTTTGTAGCTACAGCCAGCTCAATAAAAGCTGTGTTCGACCTCGGAAATTCAACTTACCTATTCTATATGGGGGTGGTTTGAAAATTTCCATATGTTTGATAAGTTGAAACTCCTGGAATTTAAATTCCTGAAATTTAGTTTTTATTAATGCTTTAGATTTAATGAGTTTTAGGTGGAGATTTCTTGAGTCTAGAGTGCTGTTTTACCATATGGAGCGAACAAATAGAACTTAATTAATTTTCTTCAATTTGGACATAACAGGTAATAAAAGTGGGAGGATTAATTTACATATTATATTTATCTTTTCACAAATTAAACCATCAATTCAGACAACAAATTAGTATTTACTGTATTAATTATATTATCTAATTTTTGGAGATAAAGATAGACTATTCAATTGGGACAACAAATAACAATTGAGTAAAAAAAGAAAAATAAAAGGAAAACCTTTAATTCACTGTCTTGGTTAGGTATAGACAAAGTGGCTCAATTAAGGGGGTTTGCCTAGGACACCTCAGAATTAAAAGCCGTAATAAAGACCCTTGAACAAAATGAGATTTTCTAAACAATGGTATATCGACATGCGGTCCTATTTTATAAACAGAGAGAAAAAGATGCCCTATTTTGGCCGCATGCATTTTCTTTCAATTTAATACTACTATAAATGAACAGAGAGAAAACGATGCCCTATTTTGTCAATTTAATGCTATAAAAAGAAAACTCAAAAAGCCTACAACCTTTATCAGAAATCCCCAAACACCGGAAAAGAAAAGACCATGCATGCCAGTGGGAGAAGAGTTGTCAACACATTTACCAAAATGCACAGCCGAGAGGAGAAGAGGGAATATGTTTTTATTCGTATTACTGTAAGAGGATCGACATCGTGGGGTACTCCGGGAAGTGTAGGGGCATAAAAGAGTGGTTTTCTCATTACGGATAAGAAGTGAGGGACAAAGATTAATTTTCAGCCATCAATTCTGTCCCCGGAATAACCTGAAACGTATGTGATTTCTTTCTTCCATAAGCATTGCAGCCTGCAATCTTTTGCACATTATCGTAAATTTCAGCGTGTTTTTTTTTTTTTTTTTCCTTTTTACGGCTTTCATGGAGTTCTCATTTTAAGCATGTTATATGGTTAGGTCCGGCCGGCACGCAAATGCCTTTCAGGCAACATTAAAAGCAAATTTGCTCTTAACTTTTCCATAATAAAATATCAAAATTTTCGCTCCCAAATTACAAAGAAATGTTTTTTTTTAGGTCTAAACTAATAATTTTGTGAAATTAAACTCCTAAACTATACACACATATGTCCATATGCACTCTCTCACGATATGATCTAACACTCAATATTATGCCACTTACTTAACATAATTTTAACAGTAAGATTTATATATATATATATTAATGAATTTTGTTAATTTAAATATTTAATGTGATGATTTTAATAGTTCCTTGATATTTACCCCTTAATTTAATTTTTTTAAATATATATGTATGCTGGGTTACCTGGGTATTTGTGGACTTTATGTTAAAGATGTGTAGAATTCTGATCCATTGAAAGGAGGCGTGTACACTTTTTATTGGCAAGACATCGTGGAATCAATTTGGGAAATCGAAGGCCATGTTTAGTTAATGACTTTAAAAATATTTTTTAATTCAAACATGGATTTTTTCAGATAAGAACTTTTCAACCTTAAATAAAATTTTCTATCTAATCATTCTCTTTAATTTTTGTGAAAAACAATACAAAAACTAAAAAAAAAAAAATATAAAAACCCATAAAAACTCCTATCACAAGAATCTTTCTCAAAATATATATTTTTTACTTTCACATTTTCAAAAACTTTCTTTTTCGAAATATTATTTCTATAGAACTCGTTCTCACGGATACCTAAAAATATATATCTCAAAAATTTCTCCTAATCATTTCACAGATAAACACAAAACCAATCATAGTCGAAATCACATCGTTCAGTTAAAATTTGAGCCAAACATAACGGAAATCCAATCATTCAGTTAAAATTTGAGGTTGACATGTTAATAGACGTGATGGATTGAACCAGGCCACTCAGAGCACGGTGAAAGTATTTTCGTCACGTTTTTTGTTTCCCAATCTCCCCTCGAGTAACAGTACACTACGAAGAGTAATCGTACGCCATTCAATATGATATTACAGGCTACCTTATCCAAGTATTTTCGTCACGTTTTTTGTTTCCTGAGGGAGAACAATCACAGTTAACAGTAATCGTTTCAATATGATATTACAGGCTACCTTATCCAAATATATTATTCACGCTGTTTACAGCACCGTTATAAAATTAGATTTAAATCCACCGCTATTTAAATTTAAAAATTTTACATAATTCTAAAACCATCAAAACATAATTGAACACCACTCTAGTAATTTGACACTGACTTCTCATACCTGCGTCTGTAACTTTTTTTTTTTTTTTACATAATTGCATTCAAAAGTTTCCGTACAATCATGGTGGGGTAGCAAAAAGTGATGTTAGGTTTTTTGTGTATTCAGTTGCCCAATTACAGTCCGACAGATCCTAAGCGGGAGCTTTTCAGAACGAAAGTGTCGGCCCGTCTGAATGAAACGGCGCTGTCCTTGTGACCGAGAGAGGAGAAATCTCAATCTCAATCATCACAGTCAACCTAGGCTAATGCCGAGTCCAATTAAAACTCTGACAGAGCTCTGGAGGGATGTGGTCAGAAATGACAGTTGGGGGCCAGTTTTAGGCCCGCCGAAATATGTTGATAAGGGACCGCACACCGCCCAGTACGATGATGCGAGGTCCTTTCCCAAAGCCACACGTGATGGTATTCGCTATTCTCTCTCTCTCTGTGGCCCGTGGGCGCACACGCACATGTGTCATGTGGAATTACCAACCCTGCGGTTGCCTTTATTCTACTCGATAATTTTAACCCCATATGTCATTTCTTTTTAGGTCACTGTCCACAAAATGCGTCTGAAAAACAATATAATATTATTCAGACTCCATTGATTTTTTAATGTTAGATTATAAGGGCGTTTATTTATTGAAATTTTAAAAGAATATTTTTAAAATTTTAGAAATCTTTTGAATGTTGAAGTTTATTGAAATTTGTGAAAAGTGTGAAATGTATGTGTAAAAGTATAAAGTTTATTAGGATTTGTGAAATGTGTTTAGTGTGATGGAAATTTTAAGCCTCCAACAAATTGAATAAACAATCGCCTCCTATAAATATCAAAAAGATCATATTAATCATTAAATTTTATTAATTCCTATTTAAAAAGAAACATGGCTTCAAACAATAAAATAATTCTCGTGCTTTCTTATTAAAAGGTCTAAGGTGCCGTTTTTTTTCCTGGAAAATGAAGTGACAGTAGAATCAAAGACAAACTATGGTATGTTGGGTTGGCGTCGCATTTCTAAAATGTGATAAAACAGCCGAAAAGAGAGCTTCAATAATGCGGATATATCGGTCTTCTTTGATAGATGCTTCGTAGCAACTTCTCTGGCGGGCCCAAAGCCTCTGGTTAAATCACTCGGACTCATGGGCCGTGGGCCCATAATCTATATTGCGTATCTCAAAGCTTGGCTTTACACCTAAAAAATATCACGTACTTGCATGTTCTTCGGGTTCACTTGTTTCTTCTTCATACAAAAGTCTGCTATTTCAGAAAAATATCGTGTCCAATAAGTGCATGGGAGAGGATCTTGATCCTCCAACTTGGCCCTCGCTTGAAGTAAAAATAGAAAACCTTGAACGACACTTCCTAAGGAAAGGATGATTTAGGAAGAAGAGTTGCCTTTCAACATGCACAACAACATTAAAATATGTCTCACCTGCAAAAGGTTAAGATTCGAAAAGTGCCGATCCATTTGTTCAATAGGGTATACGATCTCACCGAGTTTCCAAGTTTTTGGTTAGCAAGTACGAGCATTGTAGGCGTAGAAAAAAACAAAAAAGTACGAGCATTGTAGTTTATACCAGAACATTGAATAACAAAGCATAAGTACACGGAGAATAACACCGAACGCAAGGCCCACAGATTTTCCACCAGATAATCATTAGTTTCATCACACTCGCTAATCCTATGTTACATCAAAAAAGAGCAAAATAGCCTACTTGCTCTGGATGGGTAAACGGCGAGGGCAGATTTGTTGCATACCTCCTTCTCACCCATCTGTCCTGTAATATCCTTATCCAGTAGCCCCTTTCAGCCGTGCAATCAGCTCAACCTGCACATGTGATTTCACTCATCAATAAAGGACAGTACAATCATGAAAAAGGGCATGCAAAATGATGACATATTAACCGCTAACTCTCCTAGAAATAGGGGATACTCCTAAGCAAGATGCTGATCAATTGTCTTGATACTTGCCTTCTTTCCGTTAACGGAAAGACCTTTTGACTTCAGAATGGCACGGAGCCTCTCAACCTTGAGGCTTTGTAAGTCCTTACCGGATGCTTGACTATTCGATCCTTCTGCACATCCAAACGTGAAAACTTTACGACAGCAAGGAGTGACAAGATCTTAGCTTAATAGGAAATGCACAAGTCTCACAGGTCCAACTGATTTTGATAACCGCCAACATCTAAAGCATAGTGTGCCTTCAGATGGATGTTGACTATTTTCTATGACATATATATATATATATATTCAGCCAGCGTGAAAATAACACAAGACAAGAACCATTAGCACCTACCCTGTCTAGAACTAATGTCACTCTTGGCTCTCTTAGCCGAAGTTCTTCCTTCTGAAGCCCTTTCAGTACCCCTGAAAAAAGATGAAATGATGTAAGGTAATCAGACAACTGGATAAAATTTGCACACCACCAACCAAGCACCAGAAGAAAAAGGTTGTTCCGAAGTCGATGACACATCCTAACATCGTATTAAACACTAAGTGCATTTCATGAGGTAAACCACTTGAGAAGTCTCTATATTCTAGAGTCTAAATCCTTGGAGTAAAGGGGCAGATGTATACCAAAATTCTAACGAAAAACATATACACTAGTATATCTTGTTACGGGTCAAACATGAATCATTTATAAGTTTATGGTAGTAGTACCTCTTTCTAGAACCCTCAGTTGCAGCTACACCCTTCACATCCTTTGCACTTGAATTACCCTTCAGTTTCCTAAGCATGAGTGATCTGATCAGTATGTTCTGTTGGTTTGTCTTTATCTGTTGGCTCTCTGGATGCACGAGAAAGACAGACACAACTTCCACATTAATTAGAAATATATACAGTCAAAATGTATGAAGTTGCATGAGCATCCTCCCTCCCAGGGAATCTAGAGCTAGATATGCAAAAAGAGTCAATGAAAACCTCGCAAATATCCCAGGAGGACCATAGTAGAACTTCAGCATACAGCATCTCTCTTTCTTTATTTTGTTTAATGGCATAAAGGAAATAGAGATCATGCGTGGTGTGAAATATCAATATCATCCCAGCAATGTTTTGTCCATAATGTTTTCTTAGTTTCAGAACAATTGTACCCAAAACTAGAACAAAATCACATCAGCGTAGCACATGGATTTCTTAGTCCAAACATTAGAATTGCCTCAGATTATCACTGTTGAAAGTAGGGATGTCTTAGCTCAAACAATTAGAATAGCATTACATCACCAATGTAAAACCTTGTATCATTCCACGAGTTTCAAAGAGTCCTATATGGTTCAGAAATTCACTTCAATGATGTTTGAAACACATCTTCAACATAAAAGTTAACCGCTTAGGTAAACAACTTAAGGATTGATACACTTGCCTAAGAGAGAAATGTGAGACAAATATGAAACAAACAAAAGAGTAACAAAAACATATGTAACCAATCAGAAATGTAAAGTGCAGTCTGTAGAATTTATAGCATTAATAAGACACCTGGAGGTGATGTGTCATGGTCACAAATATATACTCGCATCCCACCCTGCACAAAATTTTCAGATGTAAACAAAAGGTCAATCCTCCTGATACAAGAATCTAATGGATCTAAAAGATAAATGAATGTCGCAATGCATCTGCGAGAGAATTAGACTAACTATATACACAGAAGAAGCAGAACAAAAGAGCAAAAGGTTGAAATAAAAAAGGCAACAGTATTTGGCAGAAAAAACCCTAGTAACTATTTTATTTTTTTTTTTCCAAAAATTGATTCCTATATGATTAAGCTAGAGAAACACTGCAACAACCCATTGCACAGCAATACTTGATAAATAATTTGACTAGTTCCAGTCCCCCCCCCCCGGCGCAGGCCATCAACTTAGCATGGGAACCTAGATATAGCAAATAAAAATCAAATGATGAGTTCCAATTACAACTTGTACACTTGGAGAGTCCTCTTTTAGATAACTTTCTAGTCCTTATCATTCATTTGGATAGAGCAGTAAAGTATTGTTGCTGGCAGAGACTTGGTGATCGAACAAAAACAATGACTGATCCTCCCCGAGAACCTCAGCTAGAGACTTCTCAACACTTTCTTCCTACAGTTTCATTCCATTTGGAAGCTTATCTTAAACAATATAAGCTTACAAATACCAAATCATAAAAAAAGTAAGGCATAAAAGTCCTATGAGCCAACCAACTCATCCTTGACTTCTTGAAAGCGTGGTCATACGATCATATTGGAAAAGTGACTCTGCAGCAAAACAACAGGTAGTGACTATATAAAAACGCCTCTCAGCAAATAAGACCTGAAAAAGACCCCCCATAGGTGACTGCCAAAATTGGAGGCCAGAACATTCATTCTCTGTGACCCAAGGTGAAACCGTTAAATCCTAAGATAACCCATTCAATAAAAGAATACCAATAACAACTACTAATTGGCGTCCCCATACGTGACTCCCAAATTTGTCGTCGGCGCCAATCAAAAGCAATCGTATCCTATTATATTTGGAGGCCAGGACATTCAATTGTGTGACTCTAGAAACCACAAAGGATATTGAGCTCCTAAGATCCAAAAACTAAACTTTGCTTCAGCATGTTGCCAGATAAAAAAAAAAAACAAGGGGAGAAGCTAGCCTTCTCTAATTCATCCAGAAGCCTAAACTCAGTCTCCAACATTATCCTTAGTCAAAAACCTGTTCCAACAGATTCCAAAGATTGAATATAACTGTCGCAATCTAAATTGTTTAAGATCAATTCTTAATTCCAGTAATACACCCGAACGATTGTTAATACAGCATTAAATGTAGTAGTACCAACTCACCCTAGCAAAACCAGATAGTTCACGCATGCAGCCAACAAGGTATATATGTATCCAGTGCTCATGATATGCACAAACCGCACAAGACAAAGTACTCTTTGACTGTAGTAAAGATGATTGCTTCACAAATTACAACCAAAACCAAAACCCCCTTAACATTGAACCCTAAACCATTATTCGTTTCAGAGAAACCATAAAAATAACAAAGTGAAATATTTTCGTTTCATAAAATATAAATATAAGTACGACATCCACAACGTAACTCAAAAGCTTGCTTCGGTCTCAGTTGTACAATAAAGTTCTCTTGTTGTGACTTCCGCTGGTCCCAACTCCCAAACATTATAATCTCCAAGTTTGCACCCCAATTTTATTCTTTGAGCTACCAAACAGAAACATTCACGAAAATCGCTGAGTTTCGAGGGTTTAATAGAGTAAGCAGGCGAAGAGAAATCACCGGATTCGAGGAGACGACCGTGGAGGAGAAGAGCCCTCGGGAGGGAAGGTCGACGAGGAACTTGGAAGCGCCAGAAGCCGTTGGATTATTCCAATCGGACGGCTGAGAGTAGGACGAATCCTCCATGGCGCCTGTCTAAAACAAGACAGAAAAATCCCTCGCGAAGTACGGTGACAAGAG
Source organism: Morella rubra (assembly GCA_003952965.2). Classification (NCBI taxonomy): domain Eukaryota; kingdom Viridiplantae; phylum Streptophyta; class Magnoliopsida; order Fagales; family Myricaceae; genus Morella; species Morella rubra. The sequence continues at coordinate 26,801,773 of CM025852.1, forward strand.
GACTGAGTGAATCGAGTGTGTATATCTTGAACTAAAAGCGGATTTTTCCCTCCGCTATGTATACGGGATCATAGTAATCCTTTTGTAATATATTTTCCCTTGTTATAACACTTTTTGCTCAGTTTTGCCTGCCGAAAGTCCGAAATGGAAGCCAGTCTGGATCAGGCATTAGCCATGTGGACAAACAAATGGGCAATTGGACTTTTTTCCCTAGGCCTAAAAGAAAAAGTTATTGGGCCTTGTCCAACTAATGGTTCCAGCAGTAAGTTGAACCCAATCTCACATTATATATTTTCCGTTATATTAATTATTTCAAATTTCAAATTGGTTCCTTGTCATCTTTATTTTATTTTAAATATACATTGCATTGGATAGAGAAATATTAAAAGACAGTTGATTCAATTTGTTGACTTCGTGTTGGAAAGCATAAAATTTTTAGAGAACTATTATCATTGTGTATTAAGATTATTATATAATATAGTACAAAGCAACATAGTCGAGGACTTGAGATATGATCTTAGTGGGTACAAAAAGGATTATAAAATTTCCTAAATTATTGGTTATTAATTTTGTCTTTTTATCACATAATTTCTAGAGATACAAATTATTAGAGAATATAATTTAAATAATAAAATTTTTTTTATTAACTTAAATTTTTAGAATAAATAATAGATTCACATGTTATCAAAAATAAGATCCTAAATTTGAGATTTGACTTCATATTTCAATCAAATATTGTACGTATTGGCCTCTCAATTAAAAGAAAATTTGACTAATATATGGAATGTTAAAAAATATAATTTAAATAATAAATTTTTTTTTATCATCTTAAACTTTTAAGTTAAATAATAAATTTATTTTAAAAAATAGATAAATATAATAAATAAAATGAAATATTAAATTTAATGCATTAAATGGTGTAGAATAAATTTATTATATCTATTTAAACAAAAAAAACTTAATGATATATTCACAAACTCCTCAGTCCTGGTACATTACGGGGGGCGGCGGCCACGTGCGTTATACGTGCGCAAAACACGCTGCGGTGCTCGTTAGAGTAGGATACCGCGGTGGATTTTCATTAAAAACCGGATAAGACTGTCTTTCTGAATAATAAATTAGAAGAAAGTGAAAAAAAGGAAGGAGAAGAAGACGACGGGATAGGCACGGCGAATAGTGCTTGCAGGAGGTCGAAGCGTCAAGTCGATCAAAATCCATTATCCATGCACTCCCAGTAAAAACTCTCCACGTGTTCCACACTTTAACAAATATATTCCGGTTTTAAAGTTCAGAAATTTTACAATAAAGGGTATTGTTAGATCATAATTAGTATGCGGTCAAGATTCCACTTGTACGATAAGGTTTGTTACACGCGTTATAGACATGATGTTTCCTTGTGTTTTGTACTTTATTTATGTTAGAGATCCTACTCTTGTCGGATTCAGAGTTGCAGGGGATAAAGACGGAGTCTTTGAGAGTGAGTCAGAAAGGGAGAGATCTAGAAGAGAGAGAGAGAGTGTGAGAGAGAAAGTGAGTTTTTCGGTGATGGCAGTGAACGGGGAGAGTCCGGGGAGTGGGAGTCCAGAGGCGAAGTTGGGGATGCGGGTGGAGGATCTGTGGGACGTGATGGAGCCGCAGCTCAGTCCCACTGAGAAGCTTAATGCCTGCTTTGAGAGCATCCCAGTCTCTGCGTTCCCTCCAGCTCCTTCAGACACAGGCATGTAAAATAGTAAATTGTAATTGTGTGACCTTGAAAATCGCACATCAATTGACAGTGATGGGTGAATTTCGCATGCAATGTTCAATATATACTGATCTAAGTGCGGAATTTGGGAGTGATTTAAATTCATTTGTAATATCTTTTGTGATGGGAATATGCGCTGAAATTGGACCTTTTTTTTTCTGATCTTTGTATCAATTTCTGATTAGTAGAGAAACTTGTGGGGGAAGAAAACGTAAGAAATTTCTTTCAGAAATCCTATTTTATGTTGTTTTTGGGTGGAAAAAGGTGAAAGAATATTAAAACCTCAGGTAACGAAAACCGTTGTGTTTTCAAGGAAAAATTTTCTTGTGTTTGTTAGGGTTTCTGGAAAGCCAAATAGAAAATTTATGTACTGTGCTTACCGGGTGCGACGGTGTGGTGGCCGAGTATACATTTGGGGCGTTTGTTTGTCAAAATTTTGGAGAATATTTTCGAAATTTTAAGAATCTTTACTTTATTGAAATTTATTGGGGTTTGTGAAAGGTGAAGTGTGTATGTGTAAAAGTTAAAAATTTTGGAGTGTGTTTGTTTAGTTGGAAATTTTCATGCCCCAAAATATTAGGAAAACAAACGGTACCATTGTTTGTGAAATCGAGGCCTGCTTCCTGAGCTTTCTGGAATAATTGGCTTACCACTATAATTTAATCTGTCTCGGGATTATGTCATTCTTATTGTATGGACCACTGGCCTTTTCATATGATACCAATGATGTGCAAATTATACTGGTTTCTTCGTTTCCATTTTTTATACTCTCGTTCTATCTTGTGCTGAGTGCATTATGATTTTTACCTTCAGTTATTGAGATAAAATCGGACACCAGTCTAGCTGAAGCTGTTCAAATTCTGGCCCAACATAGAATTCTTAGCGCTCCGGTGTTGGATGTTGATGCCCCTGAGAACGCTAGTTGGATAGACAGATACATTGGCATCGTTGAGTTTGCGGGGATTGTTGTTTGGATTCTGCATCAGGTTAGCATGCCAGCCAACCCATGGAATTGGAGTTCTCTTATGCTCTGTTAAATTGTTGAGAAATGTAAGAATAAGAAAGCGATAAAATGTTCTAAATGTTGGTGTCTTAAAAGATGGAACAACTAGAATTACTTTACTGTCAAGAAAAAAGAAATAGAATTACTTGAGTAAGTTGACTAGTATTTTTCCCTCAGGAGGGACTTAAGCAGCTGTAAATATGATATTCTATATATTTTATACCCGCTGCTTCTTTTGATTTTTGCAGTAAATAAGTCTATGGCAAAGTATTAAAGAAATTTTTTTACACTTTAGGGCAAAGATGGCCACTATTCCTTCTTGATATGCCAATGACTTAATATTTTTTCTTTAGATGCTCTCAATCGGTATGTTTAGGATTTTCCTTCAATATGAATGTATTGTTCTGACTTGGCTATCTTCACATTTCAAAAACTGAAAAGATGACAACTTGTGCTCTTGACAGTGTGAACCACCATCTCCGAGGAGTCCAGCCGGTAGAACAGCTCTTGCAGCAGCAGTTAATGGAGTTACTTCTGAACTTGGTTTCCTAGGCCCTGAATCTGCTGCAGCAACTTCGGGAAATTTTTTTGAAGATTTGACTTCTTCCGACTTGTACAAGAACACAAAGGTCCTACTGCTGACTTTTATAAGTAGTTTAAGCTTTGTTCCCTTCCATTTTTGTGTTTTGGAAAGCACTTATTAACTTCTTAGCATTCAGGTTCGAGACATCTCTGGGTCATTCCGATGGGCCCCTTTTCTTGCTTTGCAGACATCCAACTCTTTTCTGACCATGCTTTTGCTGCTTTCAAAGTACAAATTGAAGAGTATTCCTGTGGTTGATTCGGGTGAAGGAAAAATCGACAACATCATCACCCAATCTGCCGTTGTTCACATGCTAGCTGAATGTGCTGGGCTTCAGTGGTTTGAAAGTTGGGGAAACAAGAAACTATCTGAGCTTGGCCTTCCTGTGATGACACCTGATCGTGTTATCAAGGTGTGTTTTTTTAAGAAGTTTTACTTTGTGGATGCCATGTTTGTTGTGTGCATCCTCAGTGCGTAATGCCAAATTCTGTTTGATTGTAAACCGTAACCGTAGAAGTTCTTAGGTGTAAAGGCTTCCTGTATGGCAGCAGTATATCTATGTTCATGTTCAGAGGATTGATACATTTAGTTCAAGGTATTATTGTCACTGTTTATGCTATTAGGTTTCATTAATTGTAAGGAATTTCAATCTCATTGTACTTGGGTGTACAAAATGCTGCAATGGTACCAAGGGGTTTTGTTGCTCACCTTCATTTGCTAGAAAATATGTTTATCAACAATATTTAAGCCCTTGTAAATGTTCATTGGCATGAAACTTGAGTTTCAGTGGTGCACGGTAGAAAGATTGGCCCAGAAGTGCGTTTTACATCTTCATAAATTCTCTAATGCGCTTACTTTTTGTTGTAGGTCTTTGAGGATGAACCGGTGCTCCAGGCATTTAAGCTGATGAGGAAAAAGAGGATTGGAGGGATACCTGTTGTTGAAAGTGGTGGTAGCAGGGCAGTGGGTAATATAAGCTTACGAGATGTCCAGTTCTTACTAACTGCACCAGAGATCTATCATGATTACAGGTTTGTAGGGAAATTAATTTCCAAAGTCGTGCTTCTTTTGTTACTTGTTATGTCTTATGGCTGATCCTTGAAGTTCTGAATGAACTATTTGGCCATGGGTGGGATGGGTAAAATTGGATAAAATTCAACCTGCTCTGTTGCCCCCGCTCAGTGCTGATAACCTGCCAATAAAATTGGTTTTATAGTTTGAAAGGGTCTTATAAACAACAAAACTGGGCAATATTTATGGTCAATGGGAAACCAACAACACCAGCAGACCTCGCCACATAACATGTTTGTCAAATCAGAGAAGTGATCTGAAGTTTGGCAGGATCCCTTGATAAGGTGGCACAGTTAGATCGTTTGTTTTGAGGTGTGGTTACTTCCACCGTAGATACGTGATAAGCGTATAAATTTGACTTCTTGTCATACTGTGCATAACAGATCTTGAACCGGGTCAGAATTCTATATTGAAAATTGCAATATATTTGTTTGGATAAAGAGAATCAGGTTAATGAGGTCTTCAGTTAGATCAAATTTTTTCTAGTCTCTGGTCCATTCAAAGTTTTCAATCAAGCTGACTACAATGGCACTCAACTGACATGTTTTGACAGATCTATCACAGCAAAGAACTTCCTGACAGCGGTTAGAAGCTACTTAGAGAAGCATCACAAGGTCACCCCAATTAGAAGTGGCATGATTATGTGCAAAAGGGACAACACCATGAAAGAATTGATTAACTTGCTCGACTCTGAGAAGATCCACCGGATATATGTTGTGGATGATTATGGGAATCTGGATGGAGTGATCACGCTCAGAGACATCATCTCAAAGCTTGTGCACGAACCCCATGGCTACTTTGGCGATTTCTTTGATGGTGTTCTTCCGCTGCCCCAAAACAGCAGGGTTTAAGAGGCATCAAGAATAACATCCTAGTTGTTCCCAACTGGTTGTCCTTTCCTGGTTTCTTGAGACTGGTGTAACGGGTTGATTGTAACATGGTCAAGCTCCTGTAACTATTTCTCCTCCAGTTTGACTGAGTTAACCCCCTTTCGGATAGTTCCTTTCCCTGCATCACTGACCTTCATGCGAGCTTTCTGTATGACAAGCTAATGAATAAATCTTTTTTTTTTTTTTTTTAAATTTTCATCAGCCTTTGTGCTTTTGAATCTTGATATCCCATTGCTCATTTCTACAGCTAGCGGGTGTGTTCCTTGCTGTAAAACTTGGTAAAACTTCTCACAGCGTGTGATTGTTCTCATTCACAGACGGATGCCAGAAATAAATCTATCGTTACTCCGCTTAGTAAATATAAAAAGTTAATGCTGCTTTATTCACTCTTTGGAAAAGTTCCTTCGCCCAATCGAATAATGCAATAATCTCAGCTTCAAAAGAGAGGAGGGGGTCCAGGGGCCCTGCAATTGTCCAGGGAAATATTCTGGAGCCTGTCAACATGGCCCTTGCAATAATTGGACACCAGATGCAGCTAATGAGGCCCCCTTTTGTCAGGTTATATGGGCCCCGGAAGTAATGGATGGATATGTAGCTGCAAGTAAGACACATGATCAGAAGACAGACAGCCAGTTTTTTTATTGGGTCACACTTGTTTTTTGTTTTTTTTTAAGCAAAAGGAGAGTAGCTAACCAGCGTAGCAACCCTCTCCCTCTTTAGATATTACCATAAGAACATCATTGCTGTAAAATGTCCAGTTTGAGCCATAAGAATATCATTGCTGTAAAATATCCGGTTTGAACCATAGTTGGCGAGTCGTCACCACGGTACTGGCAAAACTAATCTACTGTCCACTGGGTCACACTTGTTTAAAAGCATCTATAACGTGGGGATTTTGTGCTCCAATAGCCTACTTATACCCATCTCTCTCTTGACGCAAATTGCCGACTTGATACGATGATATCTACCTGAACAGGCCTCATTACGTGCAATCTATGTAACTAAATTGACACGATTACCTCTACCTAATCGAAACATTTTAGTAGAATGGTACCCCAAAAGAAGAAATCTGGCTTCTCTTTAGAAGTTAGAACGCATTTATTTTCCCTGCCAGGCATACTACGTACAGACCCAGAGAAAAAAGAAAGGCATACTGCGTACAGGAAAGCCCTCAAAATCTTGAATCACAAGAAAAAAGGCGAGGATCTGACAAGTTAGCCATAGTTTCCCTCGCGAAATAGCCAAAAAAATTGCATAGCTACAGAATCAGACCAACCGACAATTGTTTGCAAGGGCTGGAGTACAAAGCAACATACATTTTGAGCTACATTCTGATGCGACGGTGGGGGCTCCGAACTAGTTTCATAATTTGAACAGTAAAGAAATTCCGATTCAAACAGGATTTTATCACTTCAACAGCACAAAGCAAAATCTTTCACCTCTACTCCATGAATTTTAGATCATTTCAAAGGATTGAATTTCCTCCATGTTGATTGCCTCTCAAGTAGATGACTAACTCCAAGCTTTACAAAGCAAAGTGCAATTCAGACTACCTTGTGTGAATTGCACAAAACAGAGAGAGAGAGAGAGAGAGAGAGAGAGAGTGCTCCTGTTTGAAACCAAATCACATCATTATCCGCACTACAAAGTAGGAGCAAGCCTGCATATTTATTACTTCTTTCTTCTATAAGTAAAATTGGAAGAGAATAAGAAACAGGAAGGGACTGAAGTGCGATCTACTTCTCTTCTCACTCAATGCTCTGCGCTCCCTGTAACTTGTAGAGACTGTCCTCCATCTCTTTCTTGTCTTTCACCTTTCTATAACTTTTTAATGAACATATCTCGTTTTGTTTCTTCGGGATACTAATCCTTACTTTTGAGTTCTTCAATAATACTGCCAGAGGAGAAAAGACTTAATGTATCTCACAGAACAAATATCTGTTAAGCAACTTCAAAAATCGGGCAAGACACCAATCGACAAATTCAACAACTGAATGGTATATGCAGGCCTAAATGTCCTTTTCCATAAAAACTTCAAGCAGAAGATGGAAATTCCTGCAGACCGAATTCCTGACACCATCAACTATCCCTAAAATGATGTTTCCTAGGGGAGTAAACACAGTAGGACATGGTTTTCAAACATTCCTCCTAAGGTTAGGCGAGCTGTGCACACCCACTTGTAAGTTGTGCAGTAATCCTATGAGCTTCCTTCTTGATCAACCCCCTTTGGGAAGAGATATCACTCTGCCTTAATCCCTGACCACGTAAGGTACACAGTTTTTCCACAAACACCAAAATAACCGAGGCCTTTAACTTCCATATCTCAACAAATATCAAGTTCTAGATAGTACTATTAGTGTGGGGCAGCAACTTCTTGGGAGTTTTTGTCATTCTTGTTTTGTATGAATGTTTAACAGCACAAACATCCACTTGGCACAATGGACTTCCAAGAACTGAGTTGATAAAAAAAAAGATGACCATGGCAAACTAGGATGTACGCAACGAAGCAGCAGCTCATAGGGTGCCAAATTAACTATCGCCACAAGGTTATTTCTCCAAACTCTGATTCATGGCAACAAAATACATGAACCGTGACAATGTGCACTCGTACAAAAACTAAAAATCTATAATACATGTACATCAATTATTACAGTAACGTTCATGAAAACACAAGTTTCATAACATTAATACAACAAAGATAAACATCATATCATGAAGCTACATTTAACAGACCAACACTTTTTAAACCAATCCTTGAACATACCTGTTACAAGAGTCCTTTATCCTATGTACTTTTTCTCTTCATGTGGTGCAGGACTCGGGGGAATCCTTCAAAAAAATCCAACAAAGAGCTCTCTAAATCCTCCGGTGTGTACTTTATGTATTTCCCAGTGTGCCTTCCACTCTCTACTTGATTGCCAAACCTCCCCAAAAATGCGCGGTATGCCGGAAGCACCTTTTCGGATACAGATATCCTAAGCTCTTCACGAAGCTGAGGATCGTGGACCTTCCAAGCAGTTTGAACCCTATAGATATCCTCAAAGCACGCATTGAAATTCTTAAATCTTTCCTTCAAAGCCACCCTTGAAGCATTACTTGAGCTCCCACCAAACCCTTCATCCTTCAAAAAAGACAATGCCTTGCTCCAGGCAGCCCTAAGATAACTCGTCCCAAATTGCCGTACCTTCCCACGACGCCTCTTAACCCAATTATCACCTAAAAGCTCCCGAAGATCTGAATCTTTCACTCTCTGTACTACGTACAGAAGATTGTTCATGAGAAATATATATTGCAGCGCACTGTCCTCGTAGAGTCTCGATTTCTCCTCGAGATTGGCCTGTAGGGAGGATATCAACGACACCAACCTGCGGGCTAACGGAGACAGTTTGAAGTCGTCACTCTCATTCTCATTTTGCGAAGCATCACACCCATCATCTTGCGCAGTTTCTAACAGCGAGTTCAGTGTATCGCTATAAACCACAATCAATTTCACGTAATTCATCACATAGCGCGTCAGGGGGTGAAGATCACCATTTTGCATCGGTTTCTTTGAAGCCTCACTTCGAACCGCATTCTCAAACTCCACAAATGTCGCAGTGGCTGCCTCGCCCAACCCCTCGAGCACTCCTTTCGCCTCACTAATCACGAAATCATCGGTGACCATCGCCTCCAACTCTGGCAACGCCTTTGCCATCGCCTCATACATATCCAATATCCTGAACAACTTCTCAGGAGACCTTCTCCCAATAGCAACCGCCTCCCCGAAGTTCAAAAGCTGCATCACGCAACCTTTTACGGTCTCGTTGTAGCAAATTTCTTTGGCGTCGTCCGCGCCATGGAAAATCTGATCGCAAAGATTTTTTTCGCCACTGAGAATAACATCAACGACAATCTTAACGGCCTGAATCCATCTCTTCATCTTCTCGTCCAAGAAGCTCCACTCAATCCTCTGGACCTCTTCAATGCTCAACTTCTCGATCCCAAAGATTGCCAGACACTCATCCAAGGCGTCGCGTCGGACGCTACTATAGACCTGAACGCACTCCTTCTCGTAGCCGGAGCGAAGCATCCGGTTGGCGATCTCTTTCAGTTCGTCAACGGCTTTAGGATCGATCAAATCAACGGACACGTTGTCGCCCAAGCTGGCTCCGCGCTCGTGGAACTGATGGCTGGAGTCCTCGCTGAAGCTGTCAAAATCTGGGTCGATTACGCCGTCGTTGACCGGGAATGACAGAGAGGTCCGGCGGATCGAGCCGTAGAGGCGGTCAGCGTCGAGCGAAACCGTGTTGCGGATCATCACCTGGCGGAACTCATCCTCGAGCCGGGACATCGCCAGCTGGATCGCGGTCTCTGCCCGGTCCACGATATCTCTATCAGACTTCAAGCACAACTCCTCCATCTGGTTGAGAATTTCGTCGACGGCGGACAAGTACTCGTCGGCCTCATCGCGGGACTCTTCCCAGTTAAGCGAGAGCCTGCAAGCTTCGAGGGAGTTGAAGTCCCACCGGAGGATGACCTTCTCAGCGGCGTCGAAGCGGTCCTCCACGGTCTTTGAATCCTCCCCGTCGATCAGATTGGTGATGTTGGAGAGCCGGTTATCGAAACTGGAGAAGATCAACAGCATGTCCTCTCGTACCTCTTTCGGAGTGTTGAGGCTCTTCACGATCTGCTGCGCCGTGGCGAGGACTCGGTCCTCGCCGGCGCCTGTATTCATACTAGTCGTGGTCGTGGTCATTTCCGGCTTCCGATTCTTAGGGTCGGCTTCGGATTTCTTAGGGTTTGAGCCTCCGACGGAGAGAAAGCGAGTGAGGAGGGATTGGGGTCGATAATTCAGGAGTCAGAAATTTGGGAAGAGGGCCGGGGAGGGGACAGGAAAGACATTTTTCCTTTTGTTTTTCGGGTTTTAGAGAGGGTGGGTGAGTAGAGAGAGAATGTTCGGGTTCTTGGGCAGCAACGGAAATGAACAGAGGAGTCTTCGGGCGGCTGCTTGGGAAGTTAATTGTGTTTCCAACAAAAGGAATCAGGACCGTGAGGCGTGTGAAAGCTTGGAAGGACTAAGGAGGAACATGCGGGAGTATCTTTCTTACATGTTGCTGTGGACTTTTGGAGATAGGCGGTTGGATAAGTGCGTTCAGTTGGATATTTTCTAATTTTGAGATATTATAAGCAACAATTTTTCATTTTTTATTACTAAATTAAAAACTTTCATCATTATCAAGAGATTTCAAAATTCTTCTAAATTAAAAACTTTCATGATTCCGCTTTAATTTATTGAAGATATATTATAGTGTAACTTCTCAATTATTAAAATCTATAGTTTTTTTTTTTCCCATTTTGAATAGATTCATTTTATTCTAAATCCTACTAAATAGAAAATAGCTAATCAAAAAGTAGTTTTTAATGTATTTCTTTTAAATAGAGATTAAAAAAACAGAGAAAAAAAAGTATCCGACATAAAAAATGAATGGCTGGTAAGAAAAAGTCCATAGATGAATCATTGGAAGCATCGAAGCGTTTTCTTGTATGGATGGATATGTTTTTATCACTACCAGGAATATACTTAGGAAGATTTATCCAAATAAGATAGAAAATCAACCCAAAAAAAGAGGAAAATTTGGCAGAAAAAGAAGGTAAGGTGGTTGAACACATGGCTAAAGAATTCAGTTTCTAGCTAAGAGCTTGTTCCGATGCATTCCCCTTTTCCGCGTGCCCGACTAGCAGAAACTTATTGAATCCAAATCCTTTTGCATCATTAGCTTAGCTAAATATGAGATGGTACGAGGAAAGTCTGACCAGATTACCAAATTTTCCCCTTCGTTTTTGGTAGCTTAGATGCCTTACTCGTTTTCAAGAAAAACACATGGTCGAGGAAAGGAATGAGGAATCTTTTGCTTTTCTTTTTCACACACAATGAGGCACAGTAAAGGTATTTATAAAATATCTGGACACTTTGTAATTCAAACCATTAATGTTTATGATATTGCAATAGTAAACAATTAATTTTACATATTCTGTTAAATTTTTCTGTCAATTTTGATAAAAAAAATTAATTTTTACTAATAAAATTATGATTTTACTCTCATAAAATAATTACTATAAAAAATTATAGAAATAAAGATGTGATTCTGCGTGTTAAAAAATTATTTTCTATTCAAATCAATAGTGTGCAAAGTGTCTCAAATAGATGCAATATGATAAAAATAATAAATTGTGATATGCAGTATCAAGAATCTCGGGTGTTAAATTATATTTATCCCAGTAATATTTAATTTTTTCGGTAAAATAGTCAAATTCAATGACCATTGGAAAAGCACTCATTTAATCATATGAGCTGACCAATTCATATACCAGAAAATCAGAGAGGGATTTCGTAAGCTGATTTTTCTAATCAACTCTGCGTCTTGAAAGACTATCCCCACAATACCACATTTGTCAAAATGTTTGCATCACCTATCACTGTGGGAACACAAAAAGGATCAAGACCTTGGGGTTGACTCAATGCACATCTAGTTGGTGTGAACGTGTGTTAATTTGTTCCATAAAAGTACGTAAAAAGAAAGCAAGATATTTAAGACAAAAATAAGTAAAAAGAAAGCAACTAGTTGGTCTATGTGATATTTGACAACCGCGTATGATCTTCAAAAGCCTCTTTCAAAGTGCTGGAAAATCGACCAAATCATCACTGACCAAATCAATTTAAGTGGTATTCCTTATTGAGGCCGGACCCGATCAATCAGTCTGCTTAACGTCGTCGTACTCAGTCTTCTTTATCCTTTTGAATCAGATTTCGATCTCTATGTGTCCATCTCTCCGTATCATATACTCAACCTCTGTTACTCTGTAAACTTTCCTTCTAAAAATAACAGAAAATCAGGGTTTTTTTTGCTTCCTATTTCCTAAATTAACTTGTCTTTCTGGGAACAATTGTGGGTTGTCACTTGTCTCATGGACAGAGACGTGGGTTTCAGCGCCTCACTTTTTTGAAAAGGAACAGAGCATAAGCCGCCAACAATTTTGGTTTTCTGCCAAAAAAAAAAAAACCAAATTTGGTTTCTTTTTCTTGCTGAAGAGATGAAATGCTCCCAACAACAGATGATAGAAATAGCATCACAGGCATCACCCTTTACTTATACAGTCGAGAAGGACGGAAATATGAGAAATTTTTAGTTCTGACAGTGGAGATAAACTTAAATCATAACAAGTCGAAATTCTGTAGACTCAAGACATTCCCTCCACTGGAAGTGGTTGCCAGAAGCTTCGGGATCCTATTTGGGAATGGCCTTGTTCTCCATGGGAATCACAGCACACGGGCGGGTAATGGTATTTCTGATGCAAAAAGCGTGCCTTCGAAAGTTTGGACAAGTCAGGGTTCGCCTAACTTTTAAATACTACATTCCAAAGAACTTGAAAAGAGTCGAGCTGGCACCATCAGCCACCAGAACTCTCATTTGTAAATATGAGGTCTGTGAAAGAGACAGGCAACTTCCTCAGGATGTTGACATAAATTTCAATGGAAATTTGTCAGAAAAAATTGAAGAACCCCAGTGGTATTTTGTATAATTACACTGTTTTAAGTGCCTAATGTAAACCTGCTTTACCGTACACATATACATTGTTCATCTTTCAACTTGGAGATACACCACAGTGGCGCTGGAGACTCGCAGATTTGATGTGGATCCACCTTTCTTGCGTAGCTCAAAGGACGTGCTCGATCAAGATCCATTTCCTTAATCTGCAACACCACAACAACTGGTCTAAGCAAGCAAGCATAGTTACTACCACAAAGCTGTTTCGTCCCATGAATTATTGGTGAAATACATAAGGTTTCTTCCTGGACAAACAGTTACTTTTCCTCACTTCTCAACAATGACCGCCAGCACTATTAAATTGCATTGCCATAATTACCGCACCTTGACATGATTTATTCGTGGTTTTCTATCCAATTTTCTTTTCTCTAGAAGTACAAGCAAAAAGCATAACCATATAGTCTATGCATATTATCAATAAATAAATTCCTCTTCTCTTCTTGGTCTTCTTCTTTTTGCCATTTAGGTGCTGATAAATTACAGCATTTGCCAGTGAACCTCTGCTTTCCAATATATTGTTGATATATTACACTCTCTTTTTTTCCTCACATGGGAAAAATTTCTTGTAGAAACAAAGAGAAAGAAAAGGCAGAAAGAAACAAAGTTTACATCTTTCAACTGATCAAACAACCTTTATTTCCAAACTGCATATATATTGAGATCTAAAATAAGACGAAAATAGTGAGGCCAAACCATATAGCAGCATCCAACGCATATTGTACATTACACCATATTGGTTTCTTGGGATGAATGCCTGTTTGAGGTGTCATCCTGAAAAGAAGATGATAGGACATATTTAGACAATCATCTCTATACTTTGTAAACATGTTGGGATGGAGAAGCAAAATTCAAGGACGACACCTACTGTGTTAATCAACTGGTCCCTTATACAGTGCATGGAGCTCAGCATTGTCTCTAGAGTATCTTTAGCTAATTGGAACTTCACATCCAATTCTCCTGGGTGAGACTGTGCATCATTTTGAAGCTGTACAAAGAGTAGTTACAGCCAAAAAGCATGTGCTATACTTCTGGGGCGTCTCTATCTAGGTCTATTTCTCTTCCTCTGTTATGGAATTAGCCAGTCCAAACCACAAGGGCATTCATCCTATGTGGTTTTCACCAGTAAAAATTCAGAAGTAAGAGATAATCATTATATACCTTCAAGTTGATAACCGCCATAGGGTCTGAAGATTCTGTGTCCTGCTGATTTGCCATATTCCATGTCATTGCCTTCACCCTCGGCAAAGTAACCTAAATATGGTTCATTCTTAAGTAAAGCTGAGAAATTTATGTGCGGATACACGATGGCTGAGAGAAATTTCAACATTTTTCCTTTTATCAATTAGGCTACTATAAGGATAAGTAGTAATTCATCATAGGATTTTCAGAGCAGCCAGTCCCAAAGCTTCACCTTGGCTCACAAAAACTAAAAATTTAACGTGGTAGACACAGAGTATGGCCCCCACATGAGCGAACGTACATGAATAGCAGTTAATTGATAGAATTCAACAAGATATTTCCTGGATGAACGAGGCTGTGTATACCATAATAGAAGTTCTGACCTGGTCCTTGAGTAAATCTTCCTGCCATTCTCGTTGAAACTTTTGCAGCAGAAGCGTCAACAGTCTTTGAAGTTCAGGTAATACTTCACTGGGAAACAGTTTCTGAATGTCGTCCTTGCTGACATTCTCGTAAACACACCTACGGATCAACATGCGAAGGCATACCAAGAGCTGCAATGTGGAAAAGTCAGAAAATATACAATACAACTCAAATCCTTTAAATAACCCCCCGAATTTTATGAGAAAGATTTCATCAATTTGTAATATGCGTTCGTGTTAGGAGTATATAGAGTGAGATTACAGGGTCGAGGTCGGAGTCGTGCTGAAGCTGGAGCATTTCGCGGATGACGAGGCGGTCGCCGGAGTCGAGGCCGGTCTTTCGGGTCTTCCAAAGGGCTTGGAGAATATATTCCACCGACTCCTTCGAATTCGACCTCACCAACAGCGGCAAATGACCCCACAGACTGCCCTCCATTCTCCAAAACACCGGAACTGACTTCTTTCTTCTAATTTCTAAAACCTCTAGGCCGATTTTCCAGAACAGAAACGCTGCTACTTGCTAGCTTCTGCGGTCCGATTTCAATTTAGCTGCTTCGCCCTCATACGACGTCGTCTGTGTTCCACATATTTGGCAGAGAATACACGTGTCAATAGTAGATACTGACCTTAATTCGGGCAATTTTTGTTGCCTTAACAAATTGCAAAGTCGTCTTTGCAAGTTCTTTTGGTTAAAGAAAATTCATGGGAGTGTAACGGGTGTTACCAAAAAAGATACTACGTCGAGACGTAATTGTCTTTACAGTCCGTTAATATATAGCTGCCTCACAACGAGAATGGGGGAAATTTTGGAGAGGCCTTACGACGACGGTTCGCCTTTGTTAAGTTCATAAATCGGTAGCGAGGCGAGGCGGCTAATTTCTTGAGAGAGTGGACGGAGCAAGAAAATGGCTCCCCATGATCTTCGGCGGCCATTCAAACGACCTGCAATCTCCGACCAGCAGAGGCGCAGAGAAATCTCCCTTCAGCGCCAAGCACAGAATCGGCGCGATGCCCAGCAACATGCCCGCTGCTTAGCCTCCACCCTCCTATACCTCCAGTTCCCACAAGCCGAACCCGCATCCGAGCCCGAACTGGAACTCGAATCCGTACCCGAATTCCAAGCCGAATTCGGCACGGAACTTGAAGTCGAATTCGAAGCTTCGCCCAGGGAATTCGATATTCGACAGGCCTCGAAGCTCAAAGGCTCGCAAGCTCGGAAATGGTTCGCTGGACAGCTTATGCTTCCCGAGTGGATGATCGACGTCCCTGATCAACTCGCTCAAGACTGGTTCCCACTTTCTCAGTCTCTTATTCTTTCCTATCAATTCAAATATTTTCCCTTAATACCATAAGTAAACTTAGTTCTGGTTTTGGGTGTAGGTATGTATTTGCAAGGCCGGCTGGGAAGCGATGCTTTGTCGTTTCGACTAACGGTACAACAGTTAGCAGGCTACGGAATGGTTCTATTCTAAACCGTTTCCCATCTGCTCTCCCCAACGGAGCTAGGGCCAGAGATGCTTCAGGCTCTGCTCAATCATATTCCATTCTCGACTGCATCTTTCACGAGGTAGCTATGGGAAATATGCGGTTTTTTAGACCTCGATATTGCATCTTGAAGAGTACCCGGCCCTTTAGACAATGTATATATCTGTTTTGTGAGTTTTTTGTGGTAAACTTGGGATTGTGACTTGCAGTCGGATCAGACATACTACGTGATCGACATGGTTTGCTGGCGCGGTTACTCACTATATGACTGCACGGCAGAGTTCAGGTTCTTTTGGTTGAATTCTAAGCTTGCCGAGAGGTCGGAATGGTTCTATTCTAAACCGTTTCCCATCTGCTCTCCCCAACGGAGCTGGCCAGAGATGCCTCTGCTCAATCATATTCCATTCTCGTGCATCTTTCACGAGGTAGCCTTATGCGGTTTTTTAGACCTCGATATTGCATCTTGAAGAGGGCCCTTTAGACAATGTATATATCTGTTTTGTGAGTTTTTTGTGGTAAACTTGGGATTGTGACTTGCAGTCGGATCAGACATACTACGTGATCGACATGGTTTGCTGGCGCGGTTACTCACTATATGACTGCACGGCAGAGTTCAGGTTCTTTTGGTTGAATTCTAAGCTTGCCGAGACTGGTGCTTGCGACCAACCTTCATACTATCATCGGTACAGGTTTTGTCTGGTTCAAGTGTACAACTGTGACCAGGCTGGTCTGTCTGCAGCTTATGTCCCTTATGTCAAGGATGGCTTGATATTTTATAACAAGTAAAATCCTTTACCTTGATAGGGTGTCCGATGCTAAATGCTTTGAATTTTTAATGTTGCATTGAAATCCGTATGTATAATTTATTGGTCCATGGTGATGTATGATACTCTTTTGCAATGTTGCTTATATCTTTGGAAGATTTCCAATTTTTATTATCTGGCCATAATCCATGTGAAGTGAGGTAGTTTTGTGCAGTTTGTGCTTGAGATTAGTCCATACCCCATGAGTGGATTACAATTGCAAACTTTAGTCTGGGCTTCCTAAATTGCTGCGCGACCTGCTTGAGAAGCTTTAGGAATACCTAGGGCATTGGTGGGAAATATATATAGCCTCTTGTTGTGTCAGACTCCTTGTTTTAAAAAATATTTGCTATCCTAGGGTGCTGTTACATATTGGGGTTTGTTTTGGGCCTGGATTGGGAAATAAGCTGTTCTTCTCTGAATGTTATAGTGGATAGCATCCTAACTGTTGAACCTTGTCCACAATTATATTCTCTGTTCTAGTGTCCTCATTTCCGTACTTTATTGCTTTGGAGGAGTAGGATGGCTGGTGACTGTAAGATAGAACTTCTGGCTTTAATTCGTATGATTTGTGTGTGACAGACCATGTGTAAGGAAGCACATTTGTAGCATCAATGCATATCCTGTCACTTTACAGCGTGGGTCACATTCTTTTTGCTCGTTTCAATTGTGAAAAGCGTCTATAAATTAAGAGGTGTCAGATCATGGAACCTATTGGTATTATACATTTTGTTTGATCTGTTATGACTCAATGATTCCTTTGGGCTTAATGCTGCTTCGTGGTTTGAGGTCAAGGGATTATATCCCACCATGTGCGGTTAGATTATTACCAAGCAAAAAAAGTTTCTTTTTCATTTATGTCCTTCCTAATGTCATCTTCATTCTTATTTGTTAGGCATGCACATTATCAGACTGGAAATACACCACTAGCACTGGTGTGGAAGGATGAGAACTGTAGTCAATATGTCATTGACACAGATAGTAAAGGACAGATTCCAAGCCAACAACAGGTAACTTTTCACTGAGTTGTATCCTAGTGAATTGCAATTTATAGTGGAGCTTTTGAAGGTTGGACATAGATTTCTGTATCGTTTACAACACTGGTATCAGGATGCTAGACATGGAATAAAGTGTGCATTTATTTTCTTATGGTACACCTCTTGCTGCGTAGTTTACGCTCAAAACTTGCTCCTTGAGAGTGTTCTACATAACTTAAATTCTGCATTCCCTTTATCGTTTGCTATCATTTTTTCATTTGTTATTAAACCCCTGACATTTTTTTTTCTAGCTCATGTTTCGTTTTATATACCTGGCATAATTTTTCAACCTTAGAAAATTAGATTTCAAGGTCGACAAATTCATTACACTGTCATTGTCTTCCTAAAGCCTTTTGATATGTTAAATGTCATTTCAAGTTTTATGACACCTGTAAATAGGTACTATAGATAGACATACATTGTGATTATCTAATTTTTAGTCATTTACTTATTTTGATCAAGGTGGTACTGGAGCTACAAGATAATGGGAACTTGACTACATCGGATGATCCTCCTGTGGTATTTGGCTTCTTGGATGAGGGCTTTGTGCAAAAGGTTTGTTTAGCTTTAGACTCCAAAATAATTGGCCTACTTGGTGAATTGGTTGGTGAGTTTGGTGTCATCTAATTCAAATGACTTTCTATGCCTATTAAGTGGTTCTGACACAACCTAGAAATAGACTGCATAACTTTATACAGGCGTACCCAGGAAATTGCTTTTTTTTGCCGAGTGCCAACGTACCTAGCCTCCGTATCATTTTCCTCATTATTTTAGTTTAACAAGTCAGCTCCTAGGACATGTATTTTAAAGTTGTCCAATTTTCAGTCAGGGTTGCATCCTGGAAATCTTCTGCGGTTTGCTATTAGTGAAGGAGGATTGAGTTTTGTGGATGGAAAGCTTGCGAGGGCTGATTTAAAATATCTTGGCAAGTCCAATCGAGCACGTGCTTTTGCAGATAGTTATTCCAAGGTTAGTAGATACTTGACATTCATATCCCTGAAGCTGATTTGGTCCTGACGCGTTTTAGATATTTTTGCCCAGTGCATATAATGACCAAATTTCTTGCACCGGAAAAGGAGAAGCCATAATGTGGTAATAAGAGTAGTTTTAAGACTCTTTATGACTGCCGCTTTTGTGAGTTAGGTTAAGGGGGCCTGCACTGCTGGATGCAAGGGGAAGGTCATGTTGCTGTTGTCCTGTTAAGCTTACCTATCCCCTTCACGGAATGAAAGACACTAGCTATTTATGCAAGATATGTGCACATACAGTGCCATCCACAACCCAAATAACAGTACTGGAAGTAGCAACTAAAAATTGCTCAGGAAACGACATCTCCTCTTGTCTTTCCATCTCACCTGCGTTAACGTTTTTGGTGATCATTCCACACCATTGCGAAGTTTTGTCCTTCAAAAAAGCTTACTCTTGTCATCTTTTTGGTGTCTAAACTTGCAGGTTGTGTTCCAGCATATGGCTCGGCATTCTCCTCTACAATTTGATGACCTCCTAGCATCTATTGGCTCGTCAATTGATCAAGAAGACAAACCTTCGGAAGTGGAGATGGTTGGTTGATGCTGACAGAAGGTAATAATGAAAGGAGGTTCATTCCTTGGGCTTCCACTCCCCAAAGGTTCCAAACAGCAGCTATCTCCTATTGACACATCTGTTGATGGCAGTCATATTCTTGTATCAGTATTTGCTTCTGAGCCACATATGTATTGCAGGAATTGTTCATGCATGGGAATGCGAGAGTATCTGTTGATGGCAGGCAAACAAGACGACCGTAGCATAATCGACACAAATTAATTATATACAGACCAAATTATTTAGTTGACTGAGAGCTTAAAACTTAATGTATGCCTTCATCGTGAAGCCTCTAACCTCTTCACATTTGAGGTGCCTCAGCCCAAAATTCCAAACCATATCTCTGTCTTGTAGCTTCTTGTCAAGGCGAGCAAATTCTACCCCTGTGATTTTCTGATATAATATCTATTCCCTTTGTGAAAATACATGGGCATCGACTTCATTGTTTCGTCGTAAAATGAGAAATTTGCTTCACCGGTACTCTATGCTGATTCTCCCTCGGAATATAAATACCATGTGGGTCTTGTATGTCGCTATGGGACACTTCTTTGCACAACAATAGGTCTTGCATGCCAGACTTAACCTTAGAAGCCACCCAGCAGTCTTGTTTATTTGTTGGGCAATCCGTGTCCTAGATGTCCTGATATTACTAAGGTTAAGTTTGGCCTACAAGACCTGTTGTTGTGCAAAGAAGTGTCCAGTAGCGACATACAAGACCCACATGGTATTTATATTCGAAGGAAGGATCAACATAGAGTACTAACTAAAACAAATTTCTCATTTTACGACAAAACAACGAAGTTGATGCCCATGTATTTTCACAAAGGTAATAAATATTATGTCAGAGGACCAGTGTGGGTATGTAGAATTTGCTCGCCTTGACAAGAAGTTACAAGACAGAGATATGGTTCAGATTTTGGGGTTGAGATGCCTAAGTTGTGAGGAGCTTAAAGGCTTTATGATGAATGCCTACATTAAGTTTTAGGCTCTCAGTCGACTAAATAATTAGTATGTGTATAATTAATATGTGTCTTTGGTTGTATTGTTTTTCTGTTAATATTGATGGCATTCTAAGTACTTTGGACTGATTAGGCCTTGCCTATTGCCTTGTGTATTTTGGTTCATATATATCAACAATATATTTCGTCAATGAATGAAAAATTTGTTTCAGGCACTCCATATTTTTAAGTATCCAGACATTTAAGACACCGATGGCCCAACCCCAAAGAGTAAATACTACAGCCGGCTAAACCTGCAACTTCCAGTATTGCACCCAAGGTCAAATTCACGTTTACTCCTGCGATTCCCGTATTTGTCAAACTGGAGTACAAAGAAAAGATGAGGTAAATATTGATATTTAAGCAGTAAAAATGTAAAAGGGCCGTGTAAAGGGTCGATTATAAGTGCCTAAAAATAATCCTTTCACCGTAAAAAAAAGTGTCTAAAATGAAAAATAAATAATGCGTGCCGAGCAAGTAGTATCCTTAAAACAGAAAAGATTAGAAGGAAAATCTCACTAATATGTGGAGGATAGATGACCGATATCGAATAGCAATAGGTATATATGCCGACTTCTTTTGCCCAGAGGTATAGGTGTCTTTGTTGTAAAGTTGTGCGACTGATTTGAGTACTCGTATGTAATGGGATGGTCGGACAATGAAAGAAAACAAAAAGGAAACACATAATTGAAACATAATGTGGAGAGGTGAAAGAGTAAGGAGAGACAAATATAAGTGGTTATACAGAATTACAAGTTAAAAATCTCTAATTATAGAGAAAATACAAAACAAAGTAAATAATTAATAGCTTTTATTCTGGAGATTGATTTTATTTTGTTGTAAGGACATTGTAAACATTCAATAAAAAAAATATCAACCATGCACTCAGTATTTAGTGTTATAAGATTTCTGCATCTTTTCTTCTGTAATTAATAGCTTTTATTCTGGAGATTAATAGCTTTTATTGTAAAGATTGATTTTATTCTATTGTAAAGACATTGTAAAACATTCCACTCATTTTAATTGTAAAATATTCTAATCAATGCTAACCATTTCACATTGGCCCCGACCCCATGCTAACCATTTCACAACCAGCAAACAATATTAACAGGTAAACAAGACAATCGAACACACAAATTATTTAGTCGACCGAGAGCTTAAAACTTAATATATGCCTTCATTTTGACATCTCAGTCCAAAAATCTTAACCATATCTCTGTCTTGTAACTTCTTGTCAACGCGAGCAAACTTTGTCCACCCTAATCCTTTGATATAATATCTATTCCCTTTGTGAAAATAAATGGGCATCAACTTCATTATTTCATCTTAAAATGAGAATTTTGCTTCACTAGGTACTCTATACTGATCCTCCTTCCGAAAATAAATACCATGTGGGTCTTCTATATCGCTAAGAGACAGTTTTTTGCATAACAGCAGGTCTTGTGGGCTAGACTTAACCTTAGTAATATTGGAACATCTAGGACACGGATTGCCAAGAGGGTAAACACGACTGGTGGGTGAACCTGCATCCTCTGTAATCGCACACAAGGCCAAATTCATGTCCATTCCTGCTCCTGCCATTCCTACGATAATCAAATTGGGGTAAAAACAAATCATCAGATATAAAAACAAGAGCAAGTGAAAAAAAGTACAGGGCAATACGTAGAAAAAAAAAAGGTACAGGGGCAAAATGTAAATTTATAATTGGAGAACATATACAATGCAGAATCAATATGCATCATCGTAAAATCAGCACTGGTTTGTCCTAAGGCTCTTGCAAAAATGAAACCTGCGTTTGCCCCTTGAGAAAGCTAAAAAACAAAGCGGATGTAAGAACGCGTCGCTATCTCGACCAGGGCTAGATGTTAAGCCAGATGTTCTGCTGCTTTTCAGGATTGTTCACTTCTCTCTGCTGGACTCTCTAGTTGTTGTTTGCCTTTTTCAGTGGCAAGAAAAAAAAGACCGTCGATAACACCGTCTACCAAAACCTGAAAAGCCCATCGTCATGGCCGCCGACCTTCGAAGCCCGCCTCAAGAAGTCCAAACAGTCGTACAGCTTCTAACTCCTGGCAAAGAGAGGAGGACCGCCAGAGGCTAAATCCTCGCCGGTGAGACCAAGTACCTCGTCACGCTATTCGCCCCATTCTCTCCATTTTGAACCTTCTCCCTCAAACGCACAGCCATGGCCATCGACGCCGCGCAACAGCACATGTCCCTCCTTGAACAACTCCGAAAACGACAGCAACGAGGTTGACAATGGGAATCCCAATGTGGTGGAGGACGACTGCGTTTGTTCTTACCTGTCGGGGAGCGCTGAGAAATATGGTCGGTTGGTTACGTAGACATACCCGGTTGGGTGACTTCTAATTTCTTCTTTGGTACTGACACCAGTAGTGATTTTTGTTAAACCGGTTGTTACCGGTTTAACCGGCACCGGCAACTCGCCGGAAACTCTATTTTTTTTTCTTTCTAATATAGAAAACGGCATTTCCTACTGAGAAATGTTTGATGTCCTTCCTGAGTTCTTTTCAAGTTCTTCTAAAAAGAATCTAACGGCTCAGGATCTCTGAGTGTATAAGACTCACTTTTAAAATTAATCTTGAACCGTTGGATTCTTCTTAGAAGAACCTGAGAAGAATCTAAGAAGATCACCAAGCATTACTCTCTCCTACTAGTCTACTTCACTCTCCACAGTCCACTGTTTTGTTTTTAATTTTTTTTAATGATATAAACAAAAACGAATGCTGTTCTCTAGCGGTTGCTTTTGCTGGTTAGGGCAACCCTACTCTACTGTAACTTTTTTTTTTCAAATATAAAAGAAAACGGCGCCGTTCTCTTCTAAAAGAGAACGGTGCCTTTTGCTAGCCACTCCCCATCTCTTTACAGTTTACTCCCTCGCTCTCAACACTCAACAGCCGCACAGCACTTCTCTCTCGCCCTGCACAGCGCCTCTCTCTCGCACTCTTCTCTCTACTCTCCATGGCCTTCAGTATCCAGCCGCTCCTCTCTCTCTAGGCGGTGGGTGGCAGTTATCTCTAACCGTTACCGGTAAAATCAGTACCGGCAAAATCGGTTATTCTTAATTACTGGTGCCTGTGCCGGTCTCAATTTTTTCTCACCGTCGATAACAGTGACAATGTTGATTTTGGCCTAACCAACACTTACATCACCGTCACACACCCCTAATTGATTCATATAGAATCAATGTCCTGGGTGTATCAAAAAACAGAAGAAGTAACTACTCTTATGGAGATGATCATACCTCAGTATGATCTCTTGTCTCAGCTTGTTCAGCTTCTCCGGAGAGCACAGGCGAAGGTAGGTATATGTATATATAGACAAAATAGGAATCGGACCATGGCACCCTTGACGACTTGACTAGCAAATCATGATCTTCGGGTTCTATGTGCCGCCGTTGACCTTTTCTTGTGGTTCACACTTTTTATTTTTATTTTTTTATTCTTGAATACGTAGTAGATCGATCAATTATAAAGAATCGGAAAATTGTGCTCATCTACGTCGTGTGATAATATCCATAAAATTTCTATAGAAGAGGAGCCAAGAATGCAATCAAAAGAGGTCAAACTCTTAAGAGAAAATAATAATAATAAATTTTTTATCAAATAATAGAAAAAAATATCTTAGAGTTAAAAAAATTAAAAAATAGAGATTAAAAATACTAAAAATATCTCCCATAAGAAAAAAAAATTGCTGCATAAAATTGCTAGAAGATCGCTGAAAAAAGATACCAAAAGTTCGTTGGGGTAATGTCGAACAGGGTGTCGAAAAAGTTCGAGGGACGATGTCAGATGGAGGCACTAAAAGGCCATAGAGAATATGCTAGAAGTTCATTGGAATGATGTAGAATGAGCACCAGAAGGCCTAAAAAAGATAAACAAAAGTCGGTTATAATGTTGTCGAAATTGCCTCAGAACTATATTCGGAACTAAACTAGGCCGAATTGGAGTAAGCCTGGAGTTGAACTAGGCTAGACGCGGTATTGTCTGGATTAGGCTTGAACTAAGCCAAATTGGACCTAAATTAGGTCAAGCTAGTCCAACAAAAGTGTTGGCAAGCCTGAGCCATAAGAACGAAATGACTGTGATACAATATTAAAATTAAAATATAAAAAAAAATAATTTAGACTAAGAGAGAGAAAAAAGAAAAGAGAGACATAAAATTTAAGTAATTCTGTCCATAAACTTACATCTATTGTGAAAGACCTAACATATAGAGCATACTTGTATATTCACTGGTATAAGAATGAAATTATAAAAGTTGCTTCATTTAGAAATTTTTGACTACAAGAGTTTGCGTTGCTTTAGGATTCTAAGAAATTTTTGTAAAGTGGTTTATTTTATTTTTTTTAAGAAAAAATTATTTCCTATTGGCGTACCAGTAGGTCGTGCATGACTTAAAGATGAAAAAGAGCAGAGCAAAGATGAAAAAGACATCAGAAGAATGCCCATTCTAAAGCTGAAAAATAGCCCAACTTGGTACCGTCCAATTACACGTAACGACAATTGTGTAGGAGCCCAACTTGGAACCGTGAAATTAAGCATAACGAAAACGACATTCTTTTCAATTTCAACGACAAAAGGGCCCAACTTGGACCCTTGACACCGTCAAATTAAAGGTAACGAAAACTGCGTAGGACCCAAACTTGGCACCGTGAAATTAAACAAAACGAAAACGACATCCTTTTTCACTTTCAACGACTCACATCAGCGACGTGCCAAACGGGCCCAATCTCTCCAAGTTGACATGGGCCGAAACATCATCTGACTCATCACCTGAGGCTGTAATCCATCGGCAAGCGCTTGATACAGACGGAAGTTGATCTCTGATATGACCAGGAATTTATTGCCTACAAATTAAATCGGCTTGTGATGTAAAAAGGACGTCCTTCTGTACGGTAGAGTGGCATTGACTTTTGTAATGTCAAATATTTAAAATTAAAAAAAAAAAAAAAGACGAAAAGACGAAAAGACTGATTCCATGCCTAAATTTGTTGCCCCCCAGATATATTTTGAAGTGATTGAAAAATATTTGCAGAAATATTGGAGTTTGCGTGTGAGAGGGAATCTGATCTAACAGTTCAACAGTGACGACTAGCAAAGTGGGTGATCAATATATTATATATACATATATATTAGAAGAATATTCTAAGATACTGCGTTCTAACATTTGATTTATAAACTAATTAAGGGACAGCTTGTTTTGCTGTAAAGTAATTTTTTTTTATGCAAAGCAGTTTTAAATACACAGGTTATGTTTGGTTTGGTTTTAAAAAAATTTCAAAAATTTTACACAATTATTTTTTCATCGATGATAATACTTTTTTACAAACTCCAACAACTTTTAACAAATTTTTCACAAATTCCAAGATAATCTATACTACCTTTAAAAAAAAACATAAAAAATATTTTCAAAACCAAACCAAACATAACATTATGTTATAGTGAAGTATTCTAATTTTGGGTGTTTGGTTGTTATATCAAATATATTTTCTAAAAGTATTTTTCAATATTTTTTTACACTTTCGTAATTTTATATGATTAATAAACTTGGTTGCGTTTGACAAACAAAATTTTGGCCAAAATTTTGGATTCTCCCAAAATTTTGCTGAAATACGTTACACTGTTTAAAATATTACAAATCAGACTTATTTTTTCCGTTTTAGCCCCTAAAATTGCTGTCAAGAATTATCAATTAGACCCCATCACAACTGCAACCATTTCAAACACGAAGGACATGAACAACATTTTAAAATTTTGCTGGGTCCCACTCTGACGCTCATTAATACTCCTTTAATGTCAAATTACACGAGTGCCCACACTTATTTCATACACAGCCTGCAATGCGTTAAGGGTATTTTAATAAATAGTCATTCACCTCTGTCTCACGTACAACTGACACCCTGCTTCTGTCGGAGGACCTGCGCCTAATCAGTTGTGTAGTTTCAACACATGTTTACGGAAAAAAAAAAAAATGTTAAAAAAGAAGACACAAAACACAAGTTTAACGTGGGGGAGGGGGAGCAGCACGCAAAAGGTTACAAAGTTTTATATTTTGAATTTTTTATTTTATTATCATATAATAAAATAATAAATATCTCTCTCATATACACAAATCTCAAACAAATAAACATCTAATCATTATCAATGATTATTATTCAAAATTTTACAATATTTACACAAACACACTTTAAAATTTTAACACTTTTTATAAACTTTAATAACACCTCTTTCTTATAAAAAAGTACTAAAATTTTACGAATCACTCAAAATTTTGTCAATCAAACAGACCCTTAACTTTTAACATCAATTTGAAATAAAATAAAATAAAGCTTTCGAAAGAGTAAGAAAGGGGTTGAGTTCCTTTGAATGTTTTGGTTACACTAACCTAATTTTTTTTTCCGTGTTCGTGTTTCAAAACCCGACATCAACTCCGAAAAAAGCTAAAATTATCGGGGTTAGGTTCCTTTAAATGCTTTAATTTCGGGTCAGAGACTTCGAATACGAACCTGATTTTTCTCAGGTTCATATTTCAAAACCCGACACTGATCCTGAAAAAAACTAAAACTATCATATTCAAGTTCTTTTGAATAATTTGGTTTTAGGTAACAGACGCAAATACAAACCTGATTTTTCTCGAATTCATGTTTCAAAACTTGACCAATCCTGAAAAAAATTAAAATCGTCGGAATTGGAGTCGGAGTCGGAGTCGAATTCCTTTAAATACTTTAGTTTTATGTTAGAGACTCCGACACCAATATGATTTTTAATATATAATTTTGTGAGAGAATGAATTGTCAAACCTGTCTGCCCTTTCTTTTCCACCTACGCTTTTTTTCTTTCTTTCTATTAATTAGAAAATGCAAGATAATTACAACGCAAAGAACGTAAATATCAACATCTAAGCGCCTTCTTTTTCTACACGTTCCATGGAACGTGTAGAAAAAGAAAACTAATGGAATATCATAATGAGTAGTTTACGATTCATGCAGGATGAACATGCAGGACAAAACGGAGTTGAATATGAATGCTTGTAATGATATTTATCCCTTCGTCAATATCCCAAAGATTAAAGCCATGCTAGCTCTAATAATTCGTAAATATAACAGCCTTCACTGCTTTACCAAAGTTAACAACACCATTGCATCAATGGAAGATTTCATACTTATTCCAAGTTATAGTTTCCTAATACCTTCTATAATCAACGTCCTTTTTTAATCTCTTCTCGCGCGCTGACCGACGTACAAACCGAGTTGAGTATGAATACTTCCCATCTAGAAGGCAAGTATCTAATAATTCTCAATTCTCATACCCACTTGACAAAAGGCGGGCGGATACCATATATACAACAGACAAAAAAAGGGGTGATCAGTACGTGTATAGATCTACTGACTCGTATGAGTACGTATCTAATAGTTCTCGGATCCAACTTAATCGTATCTTCTAGTTAGTGGATCTAATGACTAGGCTGTGTTTGCAAGTTAATTTGTTTTTTTTTTTCTTTCCCGTGGGAACGTCGTAAGCATGGTTCATTACTTTGACTCGTCGTTAAGCAATGGTAAACAAGCTGGATATTGGCGAGCATGTGTTGGTGTTTAATATATATATATTTTCGGTGGGCAATATATAGTATAGTGTAACACACACGCCAAAACAAGCTCAGAGTGAAATGCATAAGTTCTGATCATGTTGTATTTATGTGGCCAAGCTATATCTATTGGCTAGGTAATAGTAGTGTAACATATTAACGCACCACAACTTGGCACAAAGAATTATGGTGAGGATCTTCCGCAACAAGATCAGCCTTAGATAAAAGAAAACAAACACAGCAACTATTGTGAGGATCTTCTGCAGTTAAAAGATAGAAAAAAAAAATTAAGAAATCAAAGCAATCTCCAAAAAAGAGTCAAAGTTGTCGAAGTTGCCAAAGCTTAACCTCACACGTCTCCTAACCTTTTATAATTCGTTTGGTGCGTGAAAATTTTCCATAGCGCTAGAAGCAATCTAGATTCTCGATATGCATGCAGTGTCAGCAGTGAGGGCCCGCTAGCTTTGGTATTTGGCCTTGATAGCTGTGTGTGTTTTGTCGTTAAACTTGTACAAAGACGGTGCAGAACGTCTAAAACTGGAGGGAATGAGAGAGGTCTTTCTCCCATTGCGTAAGCCATAGGCAAAATTTTCTTGAACCAAAAACGAGTTGCCCTCAATCAACCGTCGCATCTACCCAAAGATTAAAGCCATGCTAGGCTGCTAGCTTTAATAATACGTAAATATAATAGCCTTCACTGCTTTACCGAAGTTAATTACAACACCATTGCATCAATGGAAGATTTCATACTTGTTCCAAGTTATAGTCTCCCCGAAGGAATTTGACGACACACTTCAAGACGCTGAAGTGGTTGACGAACAACTGTCATGCACACAAGCTAAGACATCTTTGTATTCCCTCGAAACGGTGAACCAAATCGTATACCTTTCCGTCACTGCTTTTCTTGTACTCCAGGAGGAGGGAAGAGCGATTGAATGCTGTCAGCTTGACAAAGCCAAAGTCATGGTCTCTGTAGATACTCCACTTGGGTACCCCTACTCCGGGGCCTGGTTCGCTCCCTGCTCTGCACCCTCCCCCTCCAGCAACAACATGGATTGTTCCTTTCATGGTGCCTGAATAATGTGACGTTTCTGAAGTGACGCATAGTTTATAAGTGGGTTTGCTAGTGCATTATGTTTTTTTCTTTCTGGGCGGAGCTTAAGCATGGGTCATTACTTGGCTCGTATCTCTAAACGTCGGCGGTCCTTACTGTTAGTGTCACGAGTCATCACGTCGGTCGATCGGACGAGTGGAATTGAATTTTGGAATGTCGGTATTTAAAATTAAAAAAAAAAAAAACGAAAAGACTGATTCCATGCATAAATTTGTTGCATCCCGGATATATTTTATATACATTCTTTTCGGGTTTTTTGTGAAGTTTTTATTTCTTTTATTTATTTTCTACCCTGTACTTCTGCCAAAGCCTCTGCAAGCTTTCCCTTCCCATGGGTTCTTCAAATGAGCCACTGTGCCTTGGATACCAAGCAGAGGAATATCCAAGCACACGATGAGCAGCGAAGATTAACCATGGTTGCTTCCGTCGATCTGCGGATGCAAGGCAACGCTCAATGAACTGGTACTGTTCTGTTCCCTCCCTCCAGTCATGTTCACTGTCAGCTATACAGAAGTGAAACATGCCATAATCTGTTGAATACCTGCACATTTAGTAAAAAGACAATCACTCTAACACAAAAAAAAGGATATTGGGAAAAATGGACCCAGTGATATGTTGGACGAGTTGTGACACGAATTCAACTCCCCTCCTCATCTTTTGACCCAACGCAAAAGCACCAACCGGTTTCATAGGAACTGCCTGTATTAAAACAGAGGATAACCAGGGGTTGCAAATGTCAAAATCAGAGAATATGTTACAGCATTCAGGGATCACATCCCACACTTAGGATATAGTCCATAGGGAAAAGATGGACTCATTCCAAGAAATGAGACCAGGATGAATCTTCCCAAGGGAACAAAGTGGTGTTAGGTGGTAAAGGTGTGATCTAAACGCACCAAGTGATAATTGCTATTGCGTGACCAAATCCTTCGTTGGAAGTTGAGTAAAATGCCAAGGTGCTTAGACTAGTGAATGATTCTGCCGATAATGAATGTCTCTATATCATCTCATTTACCTTCTTGCGATAATTCCAGAGGATGCTCTTCGTGTTTTCTTAACAAGGCAGGCTAGTTCGGATGTGTGTTCCAACAGGGTGTGATCTTTTATTTCTCTTACACGGTGCTTAAATGTAGAAGATAAATTAAACATGAATCATATATGCAATTTACCAGAACTTGGCTCTATTCTCAGCGGGAACGTAGAACATGGTCGCAGCAAGAACACCGCACTCTCCACCTGAATCCTTGTTTTCATAGAAGGATCCTGTGTCTGGCCAGTCACGTTCATGATTACCGCTGCAAGATCATCAAATAAAAGATCCTTTATCCACCATCATGAATTAACACAAAGAATCAACCTTTTATGTCGCGATGGAAACAAATAATGGCAAACCTTGCAATCATATATGGGACAGTTGATTCAATGGGCTCCACCTGTGATGTGAATTGGTCCCACTGCGAGATGTATCCAGTTGCATACGTTATATCCCCTATATGGAAAACTACGTCAACGTTTTTCAAGTCTTTAAAAAGTTGGTCGGTAGTATTTAGTGATCCTGGCTGATACTCGCGGTACTCATTAGAACCATCACGCTCAGCTTGAAAAATACAGGAAAAGTTAGGAACCATTTTACCATCTGCAATGCGCAGGAATCTTATTTTAGCTAACAACACAGATGCACACATAAAGTGAAGGGCTTGCATTTGGACCTGGAACTTCGAGATAGATTCTCAAGGACCCCCTACAAAAACTAAACGAGTAAATGACATCTTTTGCAATTTTATTGTCTTCGAATTTGGCCTACTATTTAATATGTCTCTGGTGCCCATCTTCTTTTGATTGCTAATCTAAT
The DNA here is from genome assembly GCA_003952965.2 of Morella rubra. NCBI lineage: Eukaryota > Viridiplantae > Streptophyta > Magnoliopsida > Fagales > Myricaceae > Morella > Morella rubra. The sequence goes on from CM025852.1 coordinate 26,832,726, forward strand.
ATTTCCATTTGCAAACTGTACAATGAATGGAGAACTAGAAAGTTTACTATTCTCTAGCTGAATGGGACTTGAGAAAGGATTCTCTATGTTGCATAGAAGAATGCAGGAATAAAAATACATATTGATTCTCATGGGGAAGTTGTAGCACATTTAATGGCATTTAATCTACCTGGTAGTTCAAGTCCTCGAAGCTGGAAACTCCAATAGGCGAAGAGGCAGAACAGCTTTTTACATTTTATTCTGCTTCCTTATACTAATCCAAGGGCAATAACACATAGGATGCAGATATCTGGTTAAGACAGAGAAGATGGGTGACCATATCATTTTTACTGTGATTTAGCACCCAGATGATAGTAAAAATCTTCCATTGATCAAGTCATCTCAAGGCACATGATAGTCATTGCCAACGGCCAACGGGCTCAAGCATTTAGATCCAGCCAGGCTGGGCAACAACGAAATATTTGAAGTATTTGTTGAAGGCAACGAGGAAAAAGAATCAAGTCAATAAACCAACATTTGCAGGGCACTAGGGAATTATAAATCAAGTCATATCAGCATTGCTTATGTTTCGTGTCAGAAACAGAGCTTAGATAAACTGACTATATTTCCAATTTGGTTTGGAGCAGTGGATTTTCCTTTCAGGAGGTTAGGGGCGGCTCCAACTATAAGTGGTTGCCTAATGCCCCCAAATTTAGGAGACCCCAAAATTAAAATTTTCTTTAATGGTATATTTTAAAAAATTAATATCAAGGTCTCAAAAAGTTATTGTTAAAAACTATATTTATTTTAGAGGCCTATTAAATCTCTTGATCGAAGGAACATTAACTTCTCAAGGCTCCAATTCAAAATTTTCTTTACTGGTATATTTTTTTAAAAAAAATTAATGTTGAGGCCTCAAAAATAAAGAATATATTGATTGAAGAGGCCTATTAAATCTCCATAATTGAAGGAGCGTTAACTTTTTATGGTATTTATCAAGTCTTCATTTAACCCTATAAAATCTCATTATTTAAAGATATAATTGCAATTAATTCAAAGAAACCATATAAAGTGTCAGCCAATTAATTCAATTTCTTTAATGAAAATTTCTATAAAATCTCCTTGAGATTAGCTTTTCATATTAGATTAACATTTTTTTGCAGTGTACACTAATTTATTTAATTTTTTTACAGTTAGATATTGCTAGCCCTTTAACCTTAATTAACAACTAAAAATCTATCTTTACAAGGGCTTAACTCCTTAACTAATAAATTTTAGGTGAGAAAATATATGTTAAGTACCAAATTCTCCCTTCGAATTGATTTATTGTGATATTTGGATACCTTTTTCAATTTCTCATCACAATGGAAATAAGTTCTTTCTCGTTATAGTGGATGATTTACACGATGTAACTGTGTATTACTCCGAACAAGGTATACAAAGATAACCGGCGATTCGAGGTAGCAACCTTCCTAAGATCAAACATCCAAGTTCTGTTTTCTTCCCCGAAAATGCGATTCCCCAAATAGGAATATATCCTCTCATGCTACCTATGCACGAGCTGGATACAAAGACAATTGGGTTGGGTTAAGCCCAGCCCAAATCCAGACTCCCAATGGCCCAAACGCCTGGCCCCTTAATTGAATCAGAAAACTACCAAGTCTTCGGTCCCCACTTGCCATCTCACCTGCGGTGCCGGTCCCTACATCTTCTCGAAGCCTATTTCAATTCTTAATTGACTCTCTCTCTCTCTCTCTCCTTCTTCTATCAAGCTCGCACCTTTACCCTTCTCCCCTGCAACCCAGCAATCCAATCCCTCCATTCCTTCGATTCGTAACATATGCATGTTGCGCTGGTCCTCCATGCATGAATCATTAACTACTTTTTAATTACGCCTAACGCTGGATGAGACACAGAGAAGTTCGATAAATGGTCATGATATTACATATCCGCCCACTCATACTATACACCGTAATTAGTGACAAAAAAGGCACTATTACTAATAGATATACCGTAAGGACTAAGGACTACTAATTAGAGAAAACCAGATTTGAAGAAACAACAATCATATTCCTGAATTTGCTTTAGTGACCATTTGCGATTTGTTAGGATTATTTGTTGAGTACTGTGAGACATAAACCAACCTGAATTTGGTTTCTCCCTAAAAGAATAGAAATTTGCCAATGCTACATGCACATCAATTTCTGAGCAAAGACACCTATTAATGCTACTCATCACCTACATATATTATAAGATGTACTGAAAGATATATTTCTACTTAATTAGTTCTCATCTTTATATATATAATTCAGAACAATTGAAAATCCTCAGCATATTTATACTTATGTGCTTAATTAATTCTTTTTCAAGTACGTTTTACTTCTAGCCTTAATATTTTTCAATATGATCTAACTACATATTATTCATGAGGTTATAATAAAAATCTTCATACACAGAACAAATTACCTTCCAGAGTATCTTTATAATTGAGCTCCATCCACCATGCACCATGTGCGACAAGTTGACTAACACATTAATACTCGGATTTTTCGTGTTCGTCACGTAAGTAGCTAGACAATTGCAGTGCTAGCTTAATTAGTCATACAGTAGCTACTTGTAAAATTGTAATTTTTTTAATTCAAAGGTTTTAGATTTTTTTTTTCTTGTGACAATATATTTAACAATAAAACTCATAATGTGTGGTTTACTTTTTTTTTTTCTGAACTCTTCAAACACTCACTTATTTTTATCCATGTTCTTGTTATTTTCTCTACAAAAGTAACCTGAAGAAAAAATTGAATGTTATAAATTTTGGGTTTTAAGGAGAAAACTATTATTTATTGATGAAGCTAAATTTAGCCGGCCTATCACAAAGTCCACTGGACCAAGAACCCAAGGGAGCTGGGCCAAAAGTCCAGTGCTTGAGACGGGTTGAAAGACCCAGACACTCCTTCCTCACTCCTACAAGTAAAGAAAATAATTTAGGACATAAGGTCCTCCTTGTAGAAGGATTTCTTCGATGCCTTTGTTAATTTTCATTTTTTTATATCTTTTATTTACTAGTTCTATTCTAAGTGTGGAAGAATTGCTAAGCTCTCTCTCTCTCTCTCTCTCTCATTCTTCCTTCGTATTCCCCTCTATTTTTCACTGGGCTTGGGCTTGGGCCTAGCTTGGACCCTTCTTTTGTTGTCCAGGGCCTTACGTCTCTAGACCTCAATAGTCCCATTAGATAGTTCACTAGGCGTCGGCTCTGTCAGACTTATTCCCTCTAATTGGATTGAGCCGACCTGTTCCTTATCCTTCCCTTTACACCTTTTAAACTATCAGTCAGGAAATGTAATCATGATTGCATACATGGGTTGCTGCTCCTATGAAGCTTCTTTGATAAGTCTTTTATGGACTCCTTATCACGGGAAGACACTTGTGGCAACAATCTGGCAGGCCTAGGCTTGACTATATTTGGGCTTCTGATTATGGACTGTTGTGGAAAGGAAAAATTCCTCCTCTATTACTTATAATTGATGATCTTTGTTAATGATTACTACGAAAGTATATCTCTAAGACAATAACTTACCTATTAAATTAAATAAAAAAATATTATTACCATACGAAGTTCCTCCCAATATTAATTTCTGACTCCGGAACCACATCTAATTACTTTGAAGATGGGTAGGGATGTATAGATATTGTACAAGGCCTCTCAACAATGACGGTCAGCAGGCTAAGGGTTGCTTTCTATCTGACATACTTCGCTGCTAAGCAGTAAGCAGATTTGAGTGCAACCTCGCTTATTCTTTTTTTTTTTTTTTATAAGTGCAACCTCGCTTATTCCAATACACAGATGTACGTGGGAGAATGCGTTGGGTTGGGCCATTCAGGTGCATTTGTGTTATGCTTTGGACCGTCTTGCCTACCCATTCTTAAATACATTCGGAGCTTCTTACTCCCGAGGAAACGAATATGTGCACCTCGTTAACTGGGCTTGGAGAAAGAGGTCCATGGTTAAGGCCGATACTCGGAAAAGGGAACATTTTTTTGGTTACCCTGTACGGAAGGTCAAATGGGCCTCGTATTAGTCCAAGCACATCTTGTCCACCATCCAGGGCATTCCCATACAGGGAATCATACGGTGAAACACACAAGTCCATCTATGAGTTTTTTTTTTAACCGAAAACAAAAGAATTCGGGTGCCTGGACCATTTGATCTGGATTTGTGGGTATCTTTGTTGCGGAGGAAACCTCCTAACCTCCTATATAGAATGGTTCTGATTTTTTACGGGATGGATGCTTATTGCTATTTATTGGGAAAACGAAATTAACTAGAATAATAAGAATAAAAAATAACAAAAAGCAAAGAACAAAAGAATCCTCGTAATTTGAAGTACAAGTCGTTGAGATTGTGATAATAGCGAGGCAGTTTCCATTACTCTCCCAAAGGCTTCTGTCAAATCGCTAGGGTCAATTCCGTGAGCCACCGGATTTCTCTTGATTCTGAACCCCGACGGTTTGGTGCGATAGCTCTACCTTTAATGGGGCTTTTTTCAAACCTTATTTTTCCCAGAAACTAGACACTTGTCAAAAGGCTTTCTCTTGACTTCTTGATTGGAATGCAGATTTTGATACACACGCGTCTAGATAAGAGATTTAAATGTTTGTGGGTATACCTCCGGTTGAGTCGTGGCTTTTTTCAAACCTTTCTTTTTGTAATCTAAAAAGTAATAGAAGAAATCTTGTGTACATGATACCTAATTTACATAGCGTCTAGATAGTAAAATTTTAATAAAATTTTATTTTTATTAAATGTATTTCAAAATTTTATTTTTATTTTTATCACTTATTTATCAATTTCAATACATCTCTTTTTTAATATTAATATAAAATTTTAACAAAATTTTACTAAAATTTTGTTATAAAACTCTATGTTTAGTGTTCTCTTGCTCGCATGCAGATTGAGCTTATGTGTTTAAGAGAAGTAGATGTTTGTGGCCCGAAGGAATTTGAGGACACACTACAAGACGCTGAAGTGGTTCGTGCACAACTGTCATGCACACAAGCTTAGACATCTTCGTATTCCCTCGAAATGGTGAACCAATCGTATACGTTTCCATCACTGTTTTTCTTGTACTCCAGGAGTAGGGAAGAGCGATTGAATGCTGTTAGCTTGACAAAGCCAAAGTCGTCATGGTCTCTGTAGATACTCTATTTGGGTACTACTCCGGGGCCTAGTTTGCTCCCTAGTCCCTGCTCTGCACCCTCCCCCTCCAGCAACAACAGGGGTTGTTCCTTTCATGTTGCATGACTGAATAATGTGACTTTTCTGAAGTGGCGCCTTGATTCTACACGGCCGAGACTGTACTTGCAATCATCATCAATGAGTTGGAATAAATGACAAAAAGTTGCCTTCAGTCTAAGAATACTAATCAGAACTATCTTTTATGTCGCATGAGTTTTTTTTTTTTTCTTTTTTCTTTGAGGTAATTGCTACTCATGTTTTCGATGTGGGTCGGTTTGACACCTCAGCAAAAATACATCAGGCATAACTTCCCTCGGAAAGATTTATATTAATATGAACTAAATATACAAGACAATAGGCAAGTAGAAAGGACTCAAAATACTTAATAATAATAATAAAAAAAAGATGGCCAACAACAGAAGCATAATCGACACAAATTAATACACAGATCAAAATAGTCTAAATACTTAATAAGGCTAAAACTAGAACACCCATCTTTTATATATTTAGTAAAATCTAATATATGCCTTCATCATAAAGCCTTTGACCTCCTCACAATTTTGACACTTCAACCCAAAAATCTGAACAATATCTCCTTCTTGTAGCTTCTTGTCATTAACAAACTCTTTCCACCCTTTTCCTCTGACATAATATCTATTACCTCTGTGAAAATGTATGGGCTTGGAGTTCATTGTTTCGTCAAAGAATGGTAAATTCCTTTCAGGCACTATATGTTCATTGTTCCTTTGTATGTAAATCCCATGCGAGTTTTTTATGTCACTACGGGACAATTCCTTCCATAACAACAAGTCTTGAGGCCCAGACTTAACCTTATTAACATCCAGGCATCTAGGACACGGATGGTCCAGAGAATAAATACGACGACCGACTGATCCGGCACGTTCAGCCATTGGACACAACGCCAAATTCACGTCCATTCTTCCTCCTGTTATTCCTATAATTGTCAGATTGGAGTGAAAACAAAATGTCAGATAAGATGTATACCTCTCTGTTCTTCCTCTACAAACTGTAGCAAGTGAAAGTACAGGGCGCAAAATGTAAATTTTGAATTGGAAATTATATATATACAACACAGAATTGCATGCATCGATCTTAAAGTCAGCAGTTCTGGTTAGGCTAGCTCTTGCAAAAATTAGACGTGCGAACCCTAGAGAAAACAAAGGGGAAATTATAAGAACGCGTTGCTGTCGCCTTCTACCAAAACCGGAAAAGCCCATCGTCATGGACGCCGAATTTCGAAGCCCGACTCAAGAAGTCCAACCAGTCGTGCCTTTTCCAACTCCTGGAAAACCTAGGAGGACCTCCAGAGGCTAAATCCTCGCCGGTGGAATCGAGATCTACCCGTACCTCGTCACTCTAATTTGCTCCATTCTTTCCATTTTGAACCTTCTCACTCAAACGCACAGCCATGGCCATCGACGTACGTCGAGCAACTGCATCAGTTCGTTCCGTCCTTGAACAACTCGGACAACGACAGCAACTAGGTTGAAGACGGGAATCCCGGCATGGTGGAGGACGATGGCGTTTGTTCTTACCTGCAGTCGAGGAGCGCCGAGAAATATGGCCCATTGGCAGCACCAGTCCGTCCTTGAACAACTCGGACAACGACAGCAATTAGGTTGAAGACGGGAATCCCGGCATGGAGGAGGACGATGGCGTTTGTTCTTACCTGTCGGGGAGCGCCGACAAATATGGCCGGTTTGTACCATCTCACTCGCGCAGACGTCCAGAAAATAAGATTAGATTTAAACTAGCGTATTTTCTCTCCCTTTGTAGCCTTTAAAGAAGATCAGAAACATAACATTAATTTCCAATATCAATCAACTATATATACATATCTAATTAACAACAATAAATGAACTCTCGAAGTGTTTTGATTACTTGCTAAAAATAGCTCCTCATCATATCGTACTTATTCTAACATACACACATCCAACATGAAATTAATTACCTCGTATCAATTACAATCATATATCAAAATACTATGATATGAAAACTCTCAAAGAATGAAAATAAATTGTACCTTGGTGTTCTCGTGCTCGCAGCTTGAGCTTCTGTTTAGACCGGCCTGTGTGGGTCTACATACATGGAGGAAGCTAGGTTTAATATATAGAATAAGGATGAGATGAAAACTCTCAAAGAATGAAAATAAATTGTACCTTGGTGTTCTCGTGCTCGCAGCTTGAGCTTCTGTGTAGACCGGCCTGTGTGGGTCGACGTTCATGGAGGAAGCTAGGCTAGCTTAATATATATGAATAAGGATGAGAAGTACCAAGGCAAGTAAGGCTAATTTTGGTCTTATGTCGGTAAGTGGTGATGCTGATAATAGATATGCAAGCAGTGAGGGTCCGCTTTGAATTCTTTTTGTATTTTTGATCGGCCCTCTTTGAATTCAATAACAAAGAATTTATTAATCTAGTTACTTACCGTGCTTTGTAGCCAGAGGCGGAACCAAGCCATGGCGGACCATGGAGGCCGCCATGGTTGAGCCTAGGGTCCAGGCCAATGAAGCTTACTCTGATGGTGATGCTGATAATCGATATGCAAGCAGTGAGGGCCCGCTTTGAATTCGTTTTGTGTTTTTGATCGGCCCTCTTTGAATTCAATAACAAAGAATTTATTAACTAGTTACTTACCGTGCTTTGTAGCCAGGGGCGGAACCAAGCCATGGCGGACCATGGCGGCCGCCATGGTTGGCTTCGTCCAAAATATATTTTTAAATGTATTTTTTTTTTAATTTTATAAATAGGTTGGCCTGGGCCCGCCATGTTTGAGCCTAGGGCCCAGGCCAATGAAGCTTCCTCTGATGGTGATGGAGAGCACCCACATGCTCTCCGGACGTCGCACTCACGCGGCCATGCACCCTGATTCTCTTTGTTTTTTGCTCCTTTATTTCTTTACCACATATGCCCTTATTTCTCCTTTTATGTTTGTACCCTTTTTATTAGCCTTTCTCTTCCCTGCTGCGTATAAGCTTGCACTGTAGAGAAAGGATAATTTACCTCATTTTCTCTTGCTCTCTGTGTGTTCGGCATCTCTGGGTTCTAACACTAACCTCTGCTTCAATGTGCTTCTTTCAGTACATATCATTAATCATGACTTAGATTTGGCCGTAAGTGAATTACGTCACCAAGCTTGATAGGCTGATAGCTGTGTGTGTTTTGTCGTTAAACTTGTACAAAGACGGTGCAAAACGGCTCAAATCAATTGTCGCATGCATCTACGTACCCAAAGATTAAAGCAATGCTAGCTAGCTCTAATCATACGTAAATATAATAGCCTTCACTGCTTTACCGAAGTTAGTTACAACACCATTGCATCAATGGAAGATTTCATACTTATTCAAGTTATAGTCTGCCCGAAGGAATTTGATGAGGCACAGGGTGGCTCTAAGGTAATTGAAGTTTTAGTTAGGCGAAACTCTAAAATGAGGCCTATTATAATAATTTATAAAATAATATATTTTTAAAAAATAAAATTTATTTAAAAAGTATTGTTCTAATTTTTTGATATGCAAAATAACTTTGATATTTAATTTGTTAATATATCATTTTTAATTAATAATATTGCTAATCCATTTAATCTTTTTTGAGTCATAATAAATTATTATAAAACAGAATAATGAACTTAAAATAAACACAAACACAAACTTAAAATAAGACTACATTACAAATAATGATAACTAAAACAAATACATTGTAAAATAAAATAAAATTAAAAATTTTAGAATAATAGTACCTTTAGTGACAAGTGATCTTGATGCCAACTATAAGAGTTAAGAAGTACCAAGAAATGCTAATCTCAAGGAGATTTTATAGGATTTTCAATTAAAGAAATTGAATCAATTGGCTAAGACTTTATAGGGTTTCTTTGAATTAATTGCAATTAATATCTTTAAATGATAAGATTTTATAGGTTTAAACGGAGACTTTATAAGTACTACAAAAAATGAAGAGTTAATGCTCCTTCAATCAATGAGATTTAAAAAGCCTATTCAATCAATATACTCTTTAAGGTAAAATTTTTGTGGCCTTGACATTAAATTTTCTTTAAATATACCATTAAAGAAAATTTTGAATTGGGACCTCTTAAATTTGGAAAGTTAATACTCCTGAGATTTAATAGGCCTTTTCAATTAATATACTCTTTAACCTTAAGTTTTTTAAACCTTTGACATTAATTTTTTTAAAATATACCATTAAAAAAATTTAAATGGGGGCCTCCTAAATTTAGAGGCCTTAGACAACCGCCTATGCTGCTTATAGTTGGTGCTGTCACCGAGGACACACTTCAAGACGCTGAAGTGGCTGACGAACAACTGTCATGCACGCAAGCTAAGACATCGAGTTCGATTATTATGCTAATACCTAATATACTGATGGGTGTTGAGCGACGGCTAGGATTGAGCCTTCATAATCTAAAGGCCTAGATCACGCCACGTCAATTAAAATTAAGCTAACCCGCGCCCTACCCATATTACACTACTACGCGACCTGTTTTCCTCGTGACCCGTTAGCCTTTTGATCCGTTTTGCAGAAACTTTCAAGCATTCGAGGTTTTTGTTGCCCAGCTCCATTGCTCCCGTCCCCCCATACAGTTGCCCAGCTCCTGTTGCTCCGATCTCGTACGCCTAGGACATTGTCTCAGCCAAGAGCCATAGTTAGTTGTTGTTTCTATTTTGTTGGTTTTTTTCTTGTTGTTGATACCGGCAAGACCCAGCCCGTCGCCCCCAGCCCCTGTAAGTTTGATTTCTTTAAGTTTTTTTGAATATTAAGGAACAGAGACATGGGGTTCACGGTAGCTCGTTTAGGGATTCCATTCTTTAAGTTTTGTTTACGATTTTGAAATTAAATGGATGTTGATGGATGTTGCAATAAGCTGCAATATTAACTCTATAGTGAAGAAGTAGCAGTTGTCTTCTGTTTGCAATATTATGGTTTGGCTTTGAATTTTGGAAGACAAAGTCGTGCATGTCTCTGGTGTTAGGTTCACGTTAATTTGCTGATTATTAATTTACTATTTTCTTCTCTAGGAATCGAAAGGAAACTTTTGTGAAGCTTGTATTATTGCTCTGTAATTCTGTTCATCAGATGGTGGTTGAGAATAGACCAATATGATGTGGCGATTTTGAAATTGGTGGAATAAGTTTGTTTCCGATTTTGAAATTAGTGGCTGATACCTTCAATTATTTCAAAGGGTGTAGCACATTCTAGCAGAAGTACTGGATGAGTTCCCAAATAGCGTATTTTTTTTTATATATTGCCATGATGTAACAAAGACACTTCAATATGTTCTTGTTGAATGTAACTTGCAAAATTATGGGGAAGTATATACATAGAAGTCCATGTTGAGGAGTGTAACAAAAAGGCCTTCTTTGGTTCACAGATTGTCACATATTACAGTTGACTTGTTTTATGAGGCTGAAGTTTCTCATGTAGGTTTTTTCTTTTTGAGCAGGACAGGTTCGTGGTTCATTTAGAGCTCATCCTATTCTGTCTTACACAGGGGAATATTGGGAAAGTCCATCAGGCTGCTCTGTGATATGGTTTTCATGTTTTCCTGTGCCTAGAAACTACCCCAGATTTAGAAGCTTCACTTTCTGATGCCTAACCTTGTGATTACCATAACAGAAATTTGTTGGTAGAAAAACTTATTACAAGAGCCATTGGGCTTTAGGTTAAATGAGACCTCTTGTCTTATAAGAATGTGATGGAGGGGGTGGTTGTGATTCAAGATCCACTAGGTGTTTGCATCACTTACCAAAGAAAAAAGAAGAATTTCACAACAAAAAGTAGATGGTTTCGTGTTTCTTGTCCTAGACTAGTTGCCCAATCTTTTATCGGGTAAAGTGTATGATTGGTTGATTGGGCTGTGCTTTCTCTTGGAAACTTAAAGTATGCATTGTAAGGGGGACAAAAGAGAAAGAGAAATAGAAAAAACAAAACAAGTAACCTGGAATGACAAAAGAATAAGAGTTCTATTGCTACTCATGAGTTCAGATGTGACCAATTCCTTTAAGTCGAACTGGTTGTGCTAATTCACTTTGTTCTCTCATGATTTGGAATTACAGGTTGAAAGGAATACGCATAATAAGGATGGAATTCTGCTAATTTTCTGATAATATCCTTCAGAGCTCAAGTTGATTCTTTTGATTCTTTTTTTCTTTTAGGTTCTTGGTGAGATTAGACTGTACCTCGCGGGTATAGGAGGTGGACTTCTTAAGCTTGTCTAGATCAATGACTACGTTGTCAAAGTTCGGCTTAGTGGACCTGCAGCTGGAGTTATGACAGTCCGTGTTGCTCTTAACACAAAAACTGAGGGAAAAAACACCTTCCATTGTGGCCGTCCAGCTGACAGAATGACATTCGCATTTTAAAAACATTGTCCACCACAAGCAGAGGATAGATTTAGGAGTATATTTAATGGCAAAACTGTTCAGCTTGCAAAAGTCGACTTTCCTCATAGTATTTGATCTATGTTTTCCATGTACATCAAGATATAAGAAAATGAGCTGTGTGGCATGAAGTAATTACTTAAAAGTTCTTATATTTCTCATTCAGTGATGGCTTGGGCAAATGCTTATGTTGTTCAACTTTCAAGCACTTGTTTTTAGGACCAATTTTGGTCAGTCATGCTGGTTCACGCTATTTTAATTGCTTTACCAAGATGGGGCATGTCCGTGCAAAAGGTTGACGACTATTCACTAAATGAAGGGTTCCACACTCAGAACCATTTTATTTTTGCAGAATTGCTGCATTTACAAATACAGGTCATATATGTTGAAACAGAGGCACAGAGCATTACAAGATTCTCTTTTTTAGCACAATTACGTTCCAGAATGATGTTCACAACACAAGATAGCCACTTAAAAGTGTCTTGTAGCCACTTGAGAGAACATCCGTATACTATTCTATTCAAGTATCACTGAACAGGTTATCTTTCTAGTACTCATCATCTTCATCTCTCGATCCGAAGAATCAACTCACAACAACAGCTACAGTTCCAAGAACTAGAAACAGAGCTAAAACCTCAAATCCACCTCCAACACCAACGGCAATGCTTGGACCAGGTGCAAAGAACAAAAATGGTGAACAACCCCAGCCACTGTAGAATGGTACACCATAACCGTAACCGTACCCACCAACTAAAGGTAAGGCAACAGAAGGATTAATGTAAATGTTGGTCTTGCCAAAAAAAACTTAACAATTCAACAAACTGGTCGCTAATAACTTGCTTTCAATCTTATTCAGTCAAAATCTCTAATCAGGCATGACAGGAAAAACAAAATCTCTGATCATGACTAAAGTTAGATAATCACCCAGAAAACAACGTACAGGTAACAAGTGAACACAATATCAAAGAAATGAGGACGAGGGCTTACCCAGAAAAGAATCAACAGGAATATCATGAGAAGAAAAAAGCAGATTTCAAACAATCTAATGCTAGACCAGTTGGCTAACAAACAATAATGTAGCTGGGCATTGCTTAAAAAGTGTAGTCATGCTGCTTGTGACGGAGGCCAAAACTGTCATGTGACTTCCTTTATTTCCAATGGGTGTGTATGTGGTGGGTTTTCCAAACTATACCACTGCTGCATCCTTAGATGATGGTAATATGGTATGGCGTGGGTTGCATATAACATGGGGAAAATTAATAGATTGTATAAATTGTCAAGAAAGAGGTGGTAGCAGCAGTACAAAGGTTCTTCTCTACTGAATTTCTCCGCAAAGAGATGAATCACAAAAATATTTTGCTTAGATCCTACTTTGGCGAGCCATTATCACCTAAGTTGATCTAACTAACTTGTAAACAAGGAGTCCTGACCCAAGAAATCATGCATACAATAAAAACCAAACGAGCAAAAGGGGGACTGATGGCCAAAAAATGCAATGTCTACCCTCTACTTCTGCCGAAGCCTCTGCAAGCTTTCCCTTCCCATGGGTTCTTCAAATGAGCCACTGTGCCCTGGATACCAAGCAGAGGAATATCCAAGCACACGATGAGCAGCGAAGATTAACCATGGTTGCTTCCGTCGATCTGCAGATGCAAGGCAACGCTCAATGAACTGGTACTGTTCTGTTCCCTCCCTCCAGTCATGTTCACTGTCAGCTATACAGAAGTGAAACATGCCATAATCTGTTGAATACCTGCACATTTAGTAAAAAGACAATCACTCTAACACAAAAAAAGGATATTGGGAAAAATGGACCTAGTGATATGTTGGACGAGTTGTGACACGAATTCAACTCCCCTCCTCATCTTTTGACCAAACGCAAAAGCACCAACCATTTTCATAGGAACTGCCTGTATTAAAACAGAGGATAACTAGGGGTTGCAAATGTCAAAATCAGAGAATATGTTACAGCATTCAGGGAGCACATCACATCCCACACTTAGGATATAGTCCATAGGGAAAAGATGGACTCATTCCAAGAAATGAGACCAGGATGAATCTTCCCAAGGGAACAAAGTGGTGTTAGGTGGTAAAGGTGTGATCTAAACGCACCAAGTGATAATTGCTATTGCGTGACCAAATCCTTCGTTGGAAGTTGAGTACAATGCCAAGGTGCTTAGACTAGTGAATGATTCTGCTGATAATGAATGTCTCTATATCATCTCATCTACCTTCTTGCGATAATTCCAGAGGATGCTCTTCGTGTTTTCTTAACAAGGCAGGCTAGTTCGGATGTGTGTTCCAACAGGGTGTGATCTTTTATTTCTCTTACACGGTGCTTAAATGTAGAAGATAAAATAAACATGATTCATATATGCAATTTACCAGAGCTTGGCTGTATTCTCAGCGGGAACGTAGAACACGGTCTCAGCAAGAACACCGCATTCTCCACCTGAATCCTTATTTTCATAGAAGGATTCTGTAGGCCAGTCACGTTCATGATTACCGCTGCAAGATCATCAAATAAAAGATCCTTTATCCACCATCATGAATTAACACAAAGAATCTACCTTTTATGTCGCAATGGAAACAAATAATGGCAAACCTTGCAATCATATATGGGACAGTTGATCAATGGGCTCCACCTGTGATGTGAATTGGTCCCACTGCGAGATGTATCCAGTTGCATACGTTATATCCCCTATATGGAAAACTATGTCAAAGTTTTTCAAGTCTTTAAAAAGTTGGTCGGTAGTATTTAGTGATCCTGGCTGATAATCGAGGTACTCATTAGAACCATCACGCTCAGCCTGAAAAATACAGGAAAAGTTAGGAACCATTTTACCATCTGCAATGCGCAGGAATCTTATTTCAGCTAACAACACAGACGCACACATAAAGTGAAGGGCTTGCATTTGGACCTGGAACTTCGAGATAGATTCTCAAGGACCCCCCTACAAAAACTAAACGAGTAAATGACATCTTTTGCAATTTTATTGTCCTTGAATTTGGCCTACTATTTGATGTCTCTGGTGCCCATCTTCTTTTGATTGCTGATCTACTAATTCCATTTGCAAACTGTACAATGAATGGAGAGCTAGAAAGTTTACTATTCTCTAGCTGAATAGGATTTGAGAAAGGGTTTTCTATGTTGCACAGAAGAATGCAGGAACGAAAATACATATTGATTCTCGTGGGGAAGTTGTAGCACATTTAATGGCTTTTAATCTACCTGGTAGTCCTAGTGCTCGAAGCTGGAAACTCCAATAGGCCAAGAGGCAGAACAGCTTTTTACATTTTATTCTGCTTCCTTATACTAATCCAAAAGATGGCGACTGGCCAAAGAAACCCCAAAATATAGCTTATGTATATGCGTTAAAGAGAGCGAAATTCTGTTGCATCGTAAACAATAGCTCATAAGGGCAATAACACATGGTGATGCAGATATATGGTCAAGACAGAGAAGAAGCGTGACCATGTTATTTTTGCTTTACTGTGATTTAGGCACCCAGATAACGGTAAAAATCTTCCAATGATCAGGTCATCTCAAGGCACATGATAGTCATTGCCATCGGGCTCAAGCATTTAGATCCAGCCAGGCCGGGCAACAATGGAATATTTGAAGTATTTGTTGAAGGCAACGAGGAAAAAGAATCAAGTCAATAAACCAACATTTGCAGGGCACTAGGGAATTATAAATCAAGTCATATCAGCATTGCTTATGTTTCGTGTCAGAAACAAAGCTTAGATAAACTGACTATATTTCCAATTTGGTTTGGAGCAGTGGATTTTCCTTTCAGGATGTGTCTATGTTTTCCGATCTGCTCTCTGTAGTTAGTACATATAGATTTAATTCAGTAAATACTCAACAAGACACTACCTTTCCCATGTCGCCAAATATTGTTACGCGTTGTAGTGAGTCCTGGCCAGGATATGGTGATGATTTGAAGGAAAACGTTTTGCTCCAGACGTATGAACCATTAGATAAGTGATGGCCCATCCTGGAAGCATACCTGAAATACCATTACAACAACCATTAGATATCATCTAAAGTCCAGCATTACTTTGATATCAAGGAAATGAATGGAAACATACACACAGTCTGGCCACACATTTATTAAGAAACTTGTATGTATGAAACCCCGATCACGCCAGCCCACTGTCCATGCTGGTGGACCTACAGAGTAAGAAGGAAATGTTGTTATGCGATAGCCTTCTTTTTAATGGAACTATCATAATCCAATGTCTCCCTGAATTGAGCAAGATTCATAAGCATAAACTTTCTAGTGTATTCCAAGCCAGCATAGAAAGGGTCGCAGTGGAGTATAATTTACTGAGAAGTCTTTCAGCTTTCTTTAATGGCCTAAGGTAGAAATTATAAGGATTTGATACTACACATTGAAAGCTTCATTTATTCTCAAATGAACTGGAAAACCAATTATTGCCTTGTCATTTGAAGGTATTAGTCAAGAAATTTTTTCATGACATTAGGCCTTGCCTATTGCCTTGTGTATTTTGGTTCATATATATTAATATAAATCTTACTAAAAAAAAAATACTGGCTTGAGTAGCCATTTCTCACAAGAAATCGTTACCACGTGAAGGATGAGGAAAAAAATGTGTAATATATCAACAATATATTTCATCAAAAAAATAAGGGTGAGAATTTTATTCGGATTCAGCAAGAAATTCTGATTTCGGTATTGGAACTGGATACCATTTTCTGGTTCTTCGAAACCGGAAATTCCGGCGGAATTGTCGGAATTTTCTAGTTCCGGAATTTTTTTTTTTTATTTAGGGCTCAAAACACTGATTTGAAAAAGACGTATATTTTGACTTGAGTCAAAACGACCAAGGTCACTTGACGAACCCCCCCTCCCCGCCCTTATGCTTTCTCTCTCCCTCCTTCCTCCCTGCAACCATGTCTCCCTTGCTCTCTCTCTCTCTCTCTCTCTCTCTCTCTCTCACTGTCTCACAGACGCACAACTCTCTTTTCTTTCTCTCTCTCTCCCCGTCTAGCCTCCATTGCCGACCATGAGTGGTCCTCTCAACTCTCACTCTATCTCTTGGCCGAAATCTCTCTTTGGGAGCCGAATCTCTCTCTCTCTCTCTCTCTCTCTCTTTTTCTCACCAAGGTATAGTTATTTTTGTCTAAACCTAAGCATGATGGCTTATCTCTCTTTGAACTAGAGTTTTAGGGTTTGATACTTTGGGGATTTGATTTGCAGATTCGGGTTTTAGAGCTTTGTTTGCAAAATATAGTGCTTTGTTTTTCATTCATTTACTGTTGTTGTTTCAGAGGTTCAACAAAGTTCAGTTGTTGATATTGTATTTTTTTGAGTGTTTGCAAAACCATGAGCGTTGTATTTTTTTTATAGAGAAATGCTTGGTGTCCTTCCTAGGTTCTTCTCAGGTTCTTCTGGAATATAATCCAACGGTTAAAGATCTCTGAGTGTATATGGCCCACTTCTAAAATTAATCCTAAACCATTAGATTCTTTCCAGAAGAACTCAAGAAGAACACCAAACATTTCTCTTTTTTATATTTCTTGCTTTCTCTTTGGGCAAAATTTTTGAATTCCGAATCCGTAAATTTCAATTCCATTTCAGAAAATTCTGGAGTGGAAATAAAGGTTTAGGTGAGTACCGGAATTCGCGCTTATCAAAAAATAAAAAAATTTGTTTCAAACACTCAATATTTTTAAGTATCCAGACATCTAAGACACCGCCCAACCCCAAAGAATAAATACTACAGCCGGCTAAACCTGCAACTTCCAGTATTGCACCCAAGGCCAAATTCACGTTTACTCCTGCGATTCTCGTATTTGTCAAACCGGAGTACAAAGAAAAGATGAGGTAAATATTGATATTTCAGCTGTAAAAACGTAAAAGGGCCCTGTAAAGGGTCGATTATAAGTGTCGAGAAATAATCCTTTCACCGTAAAAAAAAGTGCCTAAAATGAAAAATAAATAATGCGCGCCGAGCAAGTAGTATTCTCAAAACAGAAAAGATTAGAAAGAAAACCTCACTGATACATGGAGGATAGATGACCGATATCAAATAGCAATAGGTATATAAGCTCTTTTGCCTAGAGGTGTAGGTGTCTTTGTTGTAAAGTTTGTGCGACTGATTTGAGTACTTATATATAATGGGATGCTAGGACGATGAAAGAAAACGGAAAGGAAATACATAATTGAAACATAATGTGGAGAGGTGAAATAGATAAGCAGAGACAAATATAAGTGGTTATAGATTACAAGTTAAAAGTTTCTAGTTATAGAAAAAAATAGAAAATAAAGCAAATCTTATGTAATTAATAGCTTTTATTTTGGAGATTAATTTTATTTTGTTGTAAAGACATTGTAAACATTCTATAAAAAAATATCAACCATGCACTCAGTATTTAGTGATATGAGATTTCTGCATCTTTTCTTCTGTAATTAGTAGCTTTTATTGTCAAGATTGATTTTATTCTGTTGTAAAGACATTGTAAAACATTCTATAAATAAAAATCAAGCATGCGCGCACTCATGACTATTTGGTGAGGTGAGATTTCCGCATCCTTACATTGTAATCGAATCCAGCTTGGTTGAAGAACTGGCGACAATGTGGGGAAAGTCACGAATGGCTCGTGGCAGTAAAGATGCGCAGTCAAATTATCCGTCGGCTGTTTGTCGAAAGAAAGCACCCAATCTCGAGAAATAGATGGCTGTTCTGTTTTCGCTTTATTGCTTTCTCTGCTCTTGCTTTTCCATGCTGTTTGCTGTGACTATCCTTAGCATTTGTTTGGCATAATTGCAACTACGGATTTGAGGTAACAGAATGTTTTTCAACAATTACACCTTTGAGGTTGACTTTCCATCAAAAAGAGATCTCTCCGTCAATCCTACTTACGTCAATTGCTGATAAGGATTTAAAAGCCATGTCACAACGAATGAAAATATGACATCGTCCACTTAAAACTCACGTGTCATGTCTGCGCCACTTATCTGCCACCTCACCGTGCCTTTAAAAAAAAATTCACTGATTGAAGACGACGTCGTTCAGTCTTGGCCCCTCTTCTACCCATCGCAGACAGAGAAGGCCGAATCTTCCCCATTTTCTCCGTATATCGTGACGCTCTGTTTCGGCTTGGGAAAGAAGTCGGTGGAATCAAAGAAGCTTTTCCTTTGTCCCATTCCTCTGTAGGTAGCTGCTCTCGCCATCCCACTTCTCACATTTGGCACACCATATTCCTTCGAACCAAACCATCTATTAGTGCAACTATGAGTTTATTACCTACATTGTCCTGAATCACGTTGCTCGGAATGTTACTGTGCGAATTCCCTTGTTGAGTTTGCCTCGGATGGAAATTGAAGTTGTTGTTGCTGTCGATGAATCGGTGCTGCAACAGATCTCTGGAGGCCCTGGACCGAAGCAGATCTCTTGAGCTCCGCTTTCTTGGCCGGTTCTGGATCGAAATCCAGCAACGGTTCAAGCCTCATGAACTGGGCAACAACACTAGGCAACTTGCGCTGTTTATCGATGTCCTCTCCTGCTTCTTCGCATCGTTTTGATGACAAAAACACAGTGTTTGTACAGATCTCTCTGGGCTTTAAGCTTCCCTTCGCATCAATCACAACTTGACTGTCCAAAGAAAGTCTGGGAGCTTCTTTGGAGAACTTCCGTGAGGTCTCATATCAGAAATGCGTATAAATCAAATTGATTTTTGTTGGCAAAAAAACAGAAGATAGAAATCTTATATTTGGCATAATTACGCTGTTTCCCTGTAAGAATCTGAAGGAACCCAGCCATGCAACTCATTTGCTTCTCTATGTCCTTTTCCAGATTCTGGGCCTGCACCATTCCCGTCGTCGTTTTCCAGAAAGCTTCTAGCTTTGTCATTTTAATATGGAGAAAGCGTGTGATGGGTATAACTTAGAAGAGAAGCTAAGACTAAGGGGCGTTTGTTTGGCTAATTTTTTGAGATCTAAAATTTTTATCACACTAAATACATTTTTTAAACTTCAATAAACTTTACACTTTTACACATGTATTTTGCACTTTTCACAAATCCCAATAAATTTCAACATTCAAAAGATTCTCAAAATTTTGAGAATATTCTCTAAAATTTCAGTAAACAAACGCTCCCTAAATGGCATCATTTAAGTGGATTTTTTGTTGGAAAGCACATGGAGGTGGCAGACATATAGTGCAGATGTGGCATGTGAGTTTTAAGTGGATAGGAGTCACGTTTTTATTCATTGTGGTGTGGATTTTAAATTATTGTCAGCAATTGCCATTAACAGGGTTGACGGGAAGTGGACGGAGATGTCTCTTTTTTATGAAAAATTGACCTCAAGAGTCTAATTGTTGAAAACGTTACCTCAAGGGTTTATTTGTAACATTCTGTTACCTTATGAGCCCTGGGTGCAATTATGCCTCTATTATTGAATGATTTATCTCATAATTTCATATGTGTACGATATTTTATGGATGATTATTGTATAATATGTGTGATGTTTTCAAACCCTAAGGCCTAGAGTTCAAAGTTACATTAATTGGTACAATGAGTGCGTAAAGGAGTCCATGGACTGTACTATCCTGTTACGAGAGTAAACATAACCCACATTTATTGCCAAAAGTGATATTCTATAGTATTATTATGAAAGTTAAAAGTTGTCTTGCAGTTATAGTTATATGTTATTTGGATTCAGATTTACAATATTCTATTGATTTTACTTCTTAAATGTGGCTACATAGTGCACCATAGCATAATGATTTTACTTACTGAATTGTTGAACTCACCCAGTCTTATCTATTCTCTCTTTTTAGATGATATTTAGGAGTGTGCCAAGAGTCTTGTTAGATGGCGCCTGAGTGGGTAGCTGAGAGAAGGCTTAGAGTTTCAGTTAGACCGAGTGTTTTGTTTGTAATTTTTCAATTTTTAAAGAGTTTTAAACGAAGTATTTTTATTTAATTGGTTTGAAGTTCTAAAAGTGAATTTGTTATCAAGATTGTTTTATTTTGTGATAACATATTTCTACCCCTAAATTTCATCAATTTTTACTAGTTTTACGCATATAAGTAACCCTTAATTACCGGGGTTTGAGGCATTACAAATTTCTCACTTGTTTCTTTTTCATCGAACTTTATAATTAAGTGGCCAAGCTATATATAGTATTTATGTGGCCAAGATATATATATATATATATATATATACTGGCTAGGCAATAGTGTAACACACACGCCAAAACAAGCTCAGAGTGAAATGCATTGTTCTGATCAATATATATATATATAGCTTGGCCACATAAATACTATATATAGCTTAGCGACATAAATACAACATGATCAGAATATATGCATTTCACTCTGAGCTTTTTTTGGCGGGTGTGTTGCACTACTATTGCCTAGCAAACTATTAACTAATTGATGAGAGTCCTGATTTCGTTAACCATATATAGGGGGCATACATTAATCCCGTACGCACGTGATCGTTTGCAAATGACCTAGCCTATCCTCACAAGTGTCCTAACTCCTTTTATAATTCGTTTGGACCCTGAAAATTTCATAGCTCTGACAAAAGAATCTAGATTATCGGGAGTTGAAGTTAAGTTTGCATTAATTAAATGCTTTGAGTTTTTAATGTTGCATTGGCTGAGAAATCCGTATGTATAATTTATTGGTCCATGGTGATGTATGATACTCTTTTGCCATGTTGCTTGTATCTTTAGAATATTTCCAATTTTTATTATCTGGCCATAATCCATAAGAAGTAAGGTAGTTTTGTGCAGTTTGTGCTTGAGATCGGTCCATACCCCATGAGTGGATTACAATTGCAAACTTTAGTCTGGGCGTCCAAAATTGCTGCGACCTGCTTGAGAAGTATTAGTCTCTTGTTGTGTCAGAATCCTTGTTTTGAAAAATATTTGCTGTCCTAGGGTGCTGTTACATATCGGGGTTTGTTTTGGGCCTGGATTGGGAGATGAGCTGTTCTTCTCTAAGTGTCATAGTGGATAGCATCCAAATTGTTGAACCTTGTCCACAACTGTATTTTCGTACTTTATTGCTTTGGAGTAGGATGACTGGTGACTGTAAGATAGAACTTCTGGTACACAGACCAAATTATTTAGCTGACTTAGAGTCTAAAACCTAATACATGCCTTTATCATGAAGCCTCTAAGCTCCTCACAACTTAGACATTTCAACCCAAAAATCCGAACCATATCTCCATCTTGTAGTTTCTTGTCAACGAGAGCAAACTTTGTCCACCCTAAGCCTTTGATATAATATCTATTCCCTTTGTGAAAATACATGGGCATCAACTTCATTGTTTCATCATAAAAGGGTAATTTTGCTTCACCAGGTACTTTATGCTGATCCTCCCTCCGAATATATATACCATGTGGGTCTTCTATGTCGCTACGAGACAATTTTTTACACATCAATAGGTCTTGCGGGCAAACTTAACCTTAAAAATATTGGGACATCTAGGACACGGATTGCCAAGAGGGTAAACACGACCGCTAGGTGAACCTGCATCTGCACACAAGGCCAAATTCATGTCCATTCCTGCTCCTGCCATTCTTATGATTGTCAAATTCGAGTAAAAACAAAATGTCAGACATAAAAACAATAGCAAGTGAAAAATGTACAAGGCAATATGTAGAAAAAAGAAAAAAAAGGGGTACAGGGGCACAATGTAAATTTAGAATTGGAGAACATATCATACAGCACAGAATCAATATGCATCATCTTAAAATCAGCACTGACTTGTCCTAAGCCTCCTGCAAAAATGAAAAGTGCGTTTGCCCTAGAGAAAACAAAAAAACAAAGCGGATGTAAGAGCGCGTCGCTATCTCGACCTGGGCCAGATGTTAAGCCAGATGATGCTGGATTCTTAATCTTGACCTGGGCCTGTTCTGCTGCATTTTATTCCTGGGTTGGGCGCCTTTTTTTTCTTTTTGTTAACCAGGATTGTTCTCTCTGCTGGACTCTCTAGTTGTTGTTTGCCTTTTTCAGTGGCCAAGGAAAAAAAAGACCGTCGCTATTGCCGTCTACCAAACCTGAAAAGCCCATCGTCATGGCCGCCGACCTTCGAAGCCCGCCTCAAGAAGTCCAAACAGTCATACCGCTTCTAACTCCTGGCAAACAGAGGAGGACCTCCAGAGGCTAAATCCTCGCCGGTGGGACTAGATCTACCCGTACCTCGTCACGCTATTAGCCCCATTCTCTCCATTTTGAACCTTCTCCCTCAAACGCACAGCCATGGCCATCGTCGTCGCACAACAGCACCAGTCCGTCCTTGAACAACTCCGACAACGACAGAAACGAGGTTGACAACGCAAATCCCGGTATGGTGGAGGACGATGGCGCTTGTTCTTACCTGTCGGGGAGCGCTGAGAAATATGGTCGGTTGGCTACCATCTCACGTAGACGTACCCGGCCGGTTGGGTGGCTTCTAATTTCTTCTTTGGTGCGTTTAACCCTGAAAAGGAAACCGCCATCTGCTAGTATTGTGGTTTGGAATCGATCCCACCCTTTCTTAATTTGAATCGATGATTGAACTTAAAAGATATAAACTGAGTGTCATTTGATGATCAGTAAATGAGAACAAAGGAGAGGGATATTGTGGAAAGAATGAAATAATGAAAGAGGAAGTAATTGCTAGTAGTAACGACTTGTCACGATCCGTTGGTTCATATACAATCCATGTCCTAGGTGTATCAAAAAATAGCAGAAGTACTCTTGTAGACAGTAGACATGATCATACCTCAGTGTGATCTCTTGTCTCAGCTTGATCAGCTTCTATGTAGAGCACAGACGAAGCTAGGCATATGTAATATATATATGGATCAGAAGCAAGACAGCTTAGTCTGCCTGAGCGGTATAAACATGGTGATGGTGATAGTGACGGTGACGGTGATATGTAAGTGGCGTAATATACGCTAGATGATGTTTTTTCTCGCATGAATAAGACAAAAAGTCTTAGGACATTCAGATTTAAGATACACTGTAAACAATAGATGTTGTTTTTAAGCCTCTCACCTTGAGCTTGTTTCAGCGCGTGTGTTACACTAGTATTGCATACCCAACTATTCGCTAGCTAATGCAGCAGAGAAGAAAAATTTCGCGAATATATGGACCGAAGGATTGTTGACATTAAGGCCTTGTTTCGAAATGAGTGTAGGTTTGAGTTTGAGTTTTGGTTTTGGCACTTTTTTAAAGATTAAAATAAGTTTTATAATAAGGGCATGTTTGGTTAGATTAATTTAGACTCATTTATTTAATTTTTTATTTGATAATATTTTTATTTTGGGTACTAATAAAAAAATAAAATTAGTTTACAAAAATAGGAAAATATAAAAAAATTTGAAATTAATTTTTTAATTACTAATTGAAAATAATATAAAATAAAAAAGTATTTTTTTATTTAACAATATTTTCTTTCAAATATCATTACATTTAAATAATAATAACAAAAACTAATTTACAGAACCTAGGAAATTTTTAAAAAAATACAAAAAAACATAAAAATATCTGAAAAATACAAAATAAACAAAAAATATACATAAATATTTGAAAAAAAATTAAAATCAGAATTTATAAATCAGGAAAATCGGATAAAATATATAAAAAAATAATTTCGCAAAACCGATTAATTGCTATAAAATATATTTAAAATTAAAATTATCAAAAAAAAATTAAAAAATATATCAAAATTATTACATTTATTTTCTGAATATTTTTTAGATTTTTATTTTGATAATTTTTTAATTTAAATTGTAATCTATAGCAATTAATTAGTTTTGAGAATTTTTTTTTATATATGTTATACGACTTTCCCAATTTTTTAATTTTTATTTAACTTATGTTTAAGAATATTTGTATATTATTTGTATTTTTTTATTATTTTTGAAATATAATAATACCTTAAATAAAAAATTAAATAAATGAGTCTAAACTACTCTAAACAAACATGCCCTTATTATAAAACTTATTTTAATCTTTAAAAATCAAAACCGAAACAAAAACTTAAACCTAAACTCGTTTATAAACAAGGCCGTGACTGGATATTTTTCAATGTAAGATTCAGGATCAGGAGGCCCGTAATTAATTAAGACCAAAATTCAACTTCGGCTGCATGTCGACTTTTGCTATCACCTCACGTGATCACTGATGATAATAATATAGCCATTATTATCCTCTCATTTTAAATTTGCTGTCCTTTTCAGGATCCTCTCTCTCTCTCTCGCAATTTCCTTGATGCCCTTTTTCATAATTTGTACTTTTCAGGATCCTGATCCCTCTTTACCTTTTAATTGCCATTATCTCTGACCGAAGTCCATTGTCCACACTTGCAAGAAAAAAAAAAAAAAACACTACGTTGTCCGTTACATGAGACGGCCCGCTTTAGATTCAATAACTAAAATAATCTTTCTTTCTTTTTTTCTCTTGTTAATAACTCTATGTAGGCTACACTTTGTTTTACTTGCATTGTCACTTGTCAGGTAGGAACTGGTCGGATGAACCCTGCCACAGAGGAAATGACTCTTCCTTTATTAATTATTTTATTATCTTTAAATTATATTTTTTAATACTTAATTCCGTACATGTATAGTATTTAATTAAAATAGAATTAAATCTTAAACTTAAGACCTCGATTCTAATATAACATGTGAAATTATATGTTACTCTAAAATTTTAAGTAATTAGAAATAAGTATATTTTATTATTTAAGTTTTATTTTTAAAATATTTATTTGTTAAATTTATAATTTTATAAGCAGATATTTTTTTAATATATAATTTTAAGAGAGATCCACATCCAAGCGTCTTCTTTTTCTTCTTCCATGGAACGTGTCTATGTTTCATGACAATGAATGGTCAAACGTGTCTGCCCTTTCTTTTCTAACTACGCTTTTTTCCTAATTAAAAAATGTAAGATAATTTTAACGCAAAGAATGTAAGTCGGCTCCCAAACATTTCATCCAGCATTATCATAATGAGTAGTTTGCGATTCATGCACGTAAATATCAAGCCCGAAATTTCGGCTCCCAGAAATTTCATCCAGCATTATCATAATGAGTAGTTTACGATTCATGCACGTAAATATCAAGCCCAAAATTTCGGCTCCCAGAAATTTCATCCAGCATTATCATAATGAGTAGTTTACGATTCATGCAGGACGAACAGGACAAAACGGAGTTGAATTTGAATGCTTGTAAGTTGTAACGATTATCCCTGCGTCAATAGCCGACCGATATAGGAAGTGTATCTGACAAGTTGACAACCGCCTCTGAGACCACAAGATTGCCTTTTCTTCCTTTCAAATTAATAGAATTTTTTTTGAAAAAATTAATATATATTAAAAAAAAAAATTCCCACGGCCTGTGATTGATGAGTACCCGTCAAACATTTCCATAGGTTTGTGGGTGGCATCAATGCCGACATCAACCAATCGAAGTTCCTATAAGTTTCTCAACGTGTATTTGAAGTATACGGTATACCCAAGTCATATTCTTAAGCTTTTGTAGGAACAGCCGATGCATATGCTGTTGCTACTCTTCGATCCATGTGTATCAGAGATTTTACAACTTTTAATTATAATATATTCATGCGTTGTATTTAAATTTATTATTTTTATCATATTACATTAACTAATTATTGATTTTAAATATTTTACATTTTTATTAAAAAATTTTAAAAATTTATTTACACTTCAAAATTATGATTTTATTTTCATAAAATAGCCATTACAAAAAAAAATTATAGAAATAAAATTATCATTTTTCACATTAAATTTTTTTGTGTAAATTAATTAATAATATATATATATATATATTGACTCAAACTTTGAGAGTCATAAATGTGAGGCAAACTCAAAAGAGGCTATGCGGTTTAGATAGATAATTAGATATAGTAAAGAGGGACTGAAAGAACGGCCTTGGGCCGATTAATGCATGGGCCATGGCAATGCGAAAGATTTCTCCCCGAATTAAAGATAGTTGTGTTTTGGGTTTAAACTTGTACAGAGACGTGCCGAACGGCTATTACTCGAGGGGATGAGGGAGGTCTTTCTCCAGTTGGCCGTTGTGTAATCCACAGGCAAAAGTGGCGTTTCATCAACCAAAAACGAGTTGTCCTCAATTGAGTATTGCATCTGCCCAAAGATTAAAGCCATGCTAGCTCTAATAATTCGTAAATATTATATAATAGCCTTCACTGCTTTACCAAAGTTAACAACACCATTGCATCAATGGAAGATTTCATACTTATTCCAAGTTATAGTTTCCCCGAAGGAATTTTAGGACACACTTCAAGACGCTGAAGTGGTTGGTGCACAACTGCTACCCTCACAAGTTTCCTAATTCCTTCTATAATCAACGTCCTTTTTAATCTCTTCTCGTTTATAGATCCATTGACTTGTATGAGTACGTATCTAATAGTTCTTGGATCCAACTGAATCGTATCTAATAGTTAGTGGATCTAATGACTAGGCTGTGTTTGCTAGTTAATTTGTTTTTTTTTTCCTTTCTGGTGGGAAGGTATATATATATAGTGGCTAGGCAATAGTAGTGTAACATATTAACGCACCACAGCTTGGCACAAGCAATTATGGTGAGATCTCCCGTAACAAAATCAGCCAAAGATAAAAGAAGAAAAAAATACAAAACACAGCAACTATTGTGAGGATCTTCCGCAGTTAATGATAGAAAAAAAAAATTAAGAAATCAAAGCAATATCCTTTGAAGCAAGACCCGTTGCATCATATTCAAAAAAAAGAATCAAAGTTGTCGAAATTGCTGCAATTAGAAAAACTTGGGTAGAATAGTACTTGAAATGTAGAATAGTGTTTAAAATAGTTGTATTCTATAGCGTTAGTACTTCGAAGGGGGACTGATGGCATTCAAGATATAAATGATACTCTGCCTGAAAACTTGTGCAAGAAGAAACTACAAATGCAGGCATGCAGTCAGAGAACATGTATCGATGTAAGAATGTCGCCCCGGAGTTCAGGTGATCTCCATATCTTGCAGTATCATGTTACCTGGTAAATGGGGCATGTTCTTTCGTAATTATGGACATGGCCAAAAAACGCTATGTCTACTCTGTACTTCTGCAAAAGCCTCTGCAAGCTTTCCCTTCCCATGGGTTCTTCAAATGAGCCACTGTGCCTTGGATACAAGCAGAGGAATATCCAAGCACACGATGAGCAGCGAAGATTAACCATGGTTGCTTCCGTCGATCTGCGGATGCAAGGCAACGCTCAATGAACTGGTACTGCTCTGTTCCCTCCCTCCAGTCATGTTCACTGTCAGCTATACAGAAGTGAAACATGCCATAATCTGTTGAATACCTGCACAATTAGTAAAAATACAATCACTCTACCACAAAAAAAGGACATGTATTTTAAGTTTGTCCAATTTTCAGTCAGGGTTGCATCCTGGAAATCTTCTGCGGTTTGCTATTAGTGAAGGAGGATTGAGTTTTGTGGATGGAAAGCTTGCGAGGGCTGATTAAAAATATCTTGGCAAGTCCAATCGAGCACGTGCTTTTGCAGATAGTTACTCCAAGGTTAGTAGATACTTGACGTTCATCTCCCTGAAGCTGATTCGGTCCTGACGCGTTGTAGATATTTTTGCCCAAATTGCCTGCACTGGCAATTTGGCAAAGGAGAAGCCATAATGTGGTAATAAGAGTAGTTTTAGACTCTTTATGACTGCCCCTTTTGTGAGGTAGCTTAAAAAAGTTTACTCTTCTCATCTTTTTGGTGTCTAAACTTGCAGGTTGTGTTCCAGCATATGGCTCGGCATTCTCCTCTTCGATTTGATGATCTCCTAGCATCTATTGGCTCATCAATTGATCAAGAAGACAAACCTTCGGAAGTGGAGATGGTTGGTTGATGCTGACAGAAGGTGATCATGAAAGGAGGTTCCTTCCTTGGGCTTCCACTCCCCCAAAGGCTTCTGTCATTTGCAGTTCCAAACAGCAGCTATCTCCTATTCATGACACATCTGCTGATGGCAGTCATAGCCAGATAATTTTTTGTTTGGATCTAGCGGGCAGTTCATATTCATGTATTTTCAGTATTTGCTTGTGAGCCACATGTGTATTGCAGGAATTGTTCCTGCATGGCAATCCGAGAGTATTTGCCCCAATTAAAGATAGCTGTGTTTTGGGGTTGTTCTTGTACAAAGACCTGAAGAACGGCTTAAAAGGGAGGGGATGAGAGGGGTCTTTCTCCCATTGTGTAAGCCATAGGCAAAATTGATGTTTCACGAACCAAAAACGAGTTGCCCTCGATCAGTTGTCGCATCTACTCAAAGATTAAAGCCATGCTAGCTCTAATAGCACGTAAATATAATAGCCTTCACTGCTTTACCAAAGTTAACTGCACCATTGCATCAACGGAAGATTTCATACTTAGTTCAAGTTATATCTGCCCGAAGGAATTTTAGGACGCTTGAAGACGCTAAGGTGGTTGATGCACAACTGTCATGCACACGAGCTCACTGGAACCCGAACCCACCTCGCTAAAGGAGCAGCCGAAGAAAGGTTGAGAAGCACGGAAAAATTCAGAATCAAAAGCAAAAAGAAGGGGTAAAATATCATACTAAGCCCCCTTATTATGGACAAAAATCAATTACTTTTTGAGTTTCAGAAAAGTAATTTGTATTAGAATTTATACAATATGTGAAAGGTGGTCTAACTCAACTCCAAAAGACGCCTTGAGTAGTGAGGGATACCACAACCTTATAAGGAGCACATTGACTAGTTTCTCTAGCAATGTGGGACTTCCAACACGCCCCCTCACGTGTGGCGGGAATACATCCAAGCCAACACGTGGAAACGGGTGAAACGGTGGACCACAAACTAGGAACCTGCTCCGATACCATATTAGAATTTACACAATATGTGAAAGGTGGGTCTAACTCAACTCCAAAAGACGCCTTGAGTAGTGAGGGATACCACAACCTTATAAGGAGCACATTGACTAGTTTCTCTAGCAATGTGGGACTTCCAACAATTTGCATAACTTATGTTTCCAACGTGATTAATTTTTTTCGTTTGATTTGACAATTAAATCATATTAGAAAAAATATATAAAATAATCAAAATATCCGTCTAAGATAAAAATTTAAAGAAAAATAAAATAAATAAAAATTCAAGAAGTAATTAATGATTATTTTAATATTTTTACTAATTTTACTAATTTTATTTAGAAGGACATTTCAATTATTTTGTATATAATTTAACGGTTTTTGTGAGGATTGACCATCTTCGAAATGAGGGACCTATAATTAAGGTGTATAATGTGATATTAACTAAAAAAATGCCCCTTCGAAACAACTTACCAGATCGAGAAGCCCTCATATGCCAAGGCCATGATCTTTTAGGCAGACAACAAACAAAGAGAGAAAGAGACCAATACAAAGTTGAACACAATGAAAAGGATCAAATAGCAGTCTACATGCTGAAAATGATTGTGGAAAGAGAGAGAGAAAGCAACGTAGAAAAAGACGTGAACATTCCTCGACTGGTTGGGAAATCACAGTCACGGGGCCTTTGCCGACTTCCTTAAAGAGAATTGTCTCGCGCACCTCCTGTGTCGTTTTCGGGTACATATACCCTTTGGTTGAAGGTCGTGGGAGCCTTTCATGAGATTATGTAAGGGTGTTAACGGTAGTATAGGTGATGATTTGGTGAAAATTATTACTGTCACCACAATTAACAGAATCACATAATTGACACTACCACTGTACCGCTAAAGCACAATAACCGCCCTTACCGGTGACGGTATTAACGGTAACGGTTATACGATAACCGTTTAAATCGTTAGGCCAAAAAAAATAAAAATAAAAATTTTGGCTTTTCATTTTTTTTCACTGTTTTGGGCTGTTTTTTTTAGATTTGTTTTTTGACCTTTAAGACCATTTGATGCCTATATATAAGCAACAAATATAATCATTCAAATATCATAACCTGTTTAAATTTTCAACATAATATCATAATCAATAATCATATCAAATGGACAAATATCATAACCTATTGAAACATAATATCATAATCATTAATAATCATAACAAATATAATAAGTTGTCCAAAAGTCTAACATAATATCATATTCAAGCATAAAAGACTAAAGTTCAATAAAAGTGTCTAACAATGTGACATAAACTAACTAAAATATTCCAACAAAAGTATGTCACATAATCAATAATCATTTTAAGTCTCAACTAGGAGCTTAACGGTAGTGTAGGTGACAGTTGGCGAACACCGTCACCATCACCGCAAATTGACGGAATCATATATTTGACACCGCGATCGCAAATTGACGGAATCATATATTTGACACCGCAACCGTCCTGTTAAGACACAATAACTGTCTTTATCGGTTATAATATCGATAATGATAATAATTTTAACGGTTAAAACTACCACAGTTGGTAAAAATAAACACCCGTGAGATTATGGCCTACTCCTCGACACAAACGTCGGTTTCGGGTACATATACCTTTGGTTGACGGTCGTGGGAGCTTTTCATGAGCCATGGCGTACTCCTCGACACAAAAGTTATGGAACACAATTTGGTGTGGGGCATGGTAGGGTGACCCTCCTTAAAAGGAGTGCATCACGTGCAGCTGATCAGGGGTAATGAACAACTAAGAAAGGAGACTCAAAAGCGAGCGTTTATTTTTTATTAAGTAAGATTTATATTAATAGGAATTAAAATATACACGGCAATAGGGAAGGCCTTAATTTCCAAAAGACTCAAAATATCATCGATAACAAGAAAGTAAGATAACTAAACCTAAAAATTTCGGCATCTCAACCAAAAAATTTCAACGATATCTATGTTTTTTTGTAACTTTTTATCATTGGTAACAAATGTTTTTCATTCTGATCTTTTGAGATAATATTTATTATTTCTACCTAATTTCATGAACTTCAACTCTATTTTTTCATCAAAAAAATAGAAGATTTATTTTAGGCACTCTATGTTCATCGTCCTTTTATATATAAATTTCACGTGAGTTTTTTATGTCATTATGGGATAGTTCTTTCTATAATATCGTGAGTTTTTTTATGTCATTATGGAATAGTTCCTTCCATAATATCAAGTCTTCAAGTTTAGACATAACGTTGTTAACACATGAACATCTTAGATAGGGATTGCCTAGAGAATAAATACGACCCCCCGACTGAACCTGCACCTTCAGCCATTTCACACAATGCCAAATTCAAGTTCATTCCTCCTCCTGCCATTTCTATAATTGTCAAATTGAAGTGAAAACAAAACATCAGATATGCATACCTTTATGTTCTTCCTCTACATACCGTCGCAAGTGAAAGTACAGGGAGCAAAATGTAAATTTAGGAGACGTTCGGTTTTTAAATTTTTTGAATCCTCAGAATACATATTACCTAAAAATAATTATAGCACGCATACCAATAAAGTTAATAGCGCTTAAAATTTTTTAAAGCATAAAAAATTCTAAATACTATCAAATCGAACAACTTCTGGATTTATTATTAGCGCTTCAATTTTTGACTGACTTTTGCAAAAGGAGAAGTGCGTGGCCTAGAGGAAACAAACGAACAAAGCAAAAGTTAGAAGATCGAACCAGACGTTGCTCGCCGGTGGGACCGGATGTACCCGTAAGTACCTCGTCACTCGAATTTGCTCCTTCTTTTGTTTTTTTTTTTTTTTTTTTTTTTTCTAAGTACTCTAATTTAGTCCGTTCTCGCCATTTTGAACCTTCTCCCTCAAACGCACAGCCATGGCCATCAACGTATACGTCGAGCAACTGCACCAATCCGTCCTTGAACAACTCCAACAACGACAGCAATTACTAAGTTGACGACGAGAATCCCAGCATGGTGGAGGATGATGGCGTTTGATCTTTCCTGTCGGGGAGTGCTGAGAAATATTATCGGTCGGTACCATCTCTCGCAGATAGGGGTGAATAGCGGACTAGTCGGAAGCGGAATTTAACATTCCGACATCCGGTCCGTTAATTAGCGGATGGTCAAAATCGACTCAGCTTCCGCTTCCGCTTCCGCTTCCGCTTCCGCTTCCGCTTCCGCTTCCGCTTCCGACTCTTAGCGGACCAGTCCGTCCTTGAACAACTCCAACAACGACAGCAATTACTAAGTTGACGACGAGAATCCCAGCATGGTGGAGGATGATGGCGTTTGATCTTTCCTGTCGGGGAGCGCTGAGAAATATTATCGGTCGGTACCATCTCTCGCAGATAGGTGAATAGCGGACTAGTCGGAAGCAGAATTTAACATTCCGACATCCGGTCCGTTAATTAGCGGATGGTCAAAATCGACTCCGCTTCCGCTTCCGACTCTTAGCGGACTTAGCGGAAGCGGATAGCGGAATTCCAACAACTTTTTGGGCCATATTTTTCGGCCCATTTAAGCTTTTTTCCAATAAATGAAAATTTTACTCATTCATCACAATTCACAAATAAAATCCTAAAACATGTAATTGACAAACAAATGTAAAAATAAAAATATAAAAACATGCAATTCACAGAATCTCATATTAAATAAATCTGAAATCAAACTTGAAACTAACTTGAAATAACAAAATATTACAATACAAACTTAGAAGTATCAACTCAAGTAAGAAATTAATAACATAATCAAACATCAATCAATCACGTATGACCCATCCACGATCGATGCAGCATTAGAAATTAACTCTGCAAAAAAACAAATGTATCAACAATTAGCTCATAAAAAATTTAATAAAGTGAAAGTAGAAATGTAAAATGTTGTATATACCTATATCCATCATATAACTAGAGGGATCTTCTGTCCCATCAGTAACTTCAGATTCGTTATCCTCTTTATCATCAGCAGAATGTATGACCTTGGATGTCAACCAATTTTGAGCACAAATGAGTCCTTCCGCCGTCTTTGGTGCCAACGAACTCCGGAAAGAATCTAATACTCGACCCCCGTGCTGAAGACAGACTCTGAAGGCACTGTAGTGATAGGGATGGCAAGAACATCTCGAGAAATTCGTGCAAGAATGGGAAACTTTGGTGCATTCACTCTCCACCAATTGAGAATATCAAAATTAGGATCTCTGGGCTCAATATCCTCCATTAAATATCTCTCCACTTCAGACTTGCTATCCAGCAAATTCTGTTGCGCCTTAAATTGTGTGAATTCCATGTAAAGAGGATCATCTATTGATGAACTAGATGACCCAACAAAATCAAGCTGGCCTTGACTTGCAGATACGCTCCCACTGCTAGATGACCCATCCATATTAGCATACTCTGTAAACAACTGATCCAAGGTCCCTCTTACAAGACTAGTCATCTTTGCACCCAACTCCACCCCCAAAGCCTTCTTGAACCAAAAGTCCAAGTATATAATCTTATATTGTGGATCAAGTACCGCTGCAACAAACAATAATCTGTTAACCTTGGTCAAATCACCCCAATATTTATCATACTTGATTTGCATTTTTTTGCCATGTCTGCCAAGAACAAATCCCCACTAGCTGCATATTTTCCCAAATGCATATGAATTTTGGCTAGTTCTGCAAAAAATAAGTTTGCTGTCACCGTATTCGAAGCAGATATTCGAACCGTCACTTCATAGAAGAGCGCAAAAACTTCGTAAAATGTCTCACACGCTCCCAATCCTCAAATCCAGGGGGACCCAGTCCCTTCCTCCCATGCCCCTCCTCACGCAGAAAGCTTATAAGAATTCCATCTTCTGCCAACATATCCTCAAAAACTCTCTGATATTTCTCAGCTGCATCCAACATAATATACGTTGAATTCCAACGAGTAGGAACATCAAGCTGCAAAAATCCCTCACTGGGAAACTTCCTCTTCGCTACACATTTTTTAAACCCATCCATTCGACCGGGAGATGACTTAACATACTTGACCAAGTTCCTTACCTTGGCCACAGAATCATCCAACTCCTTCAACCCATCTTGCACAATTAAATTCAAGATATGTGCACAACATCTCATATGCAAACAATCATGATTACAAACTATTTTTCCAGGCCGAAACCCCAAAAGCAATTGTCTACTCTTTACATGTTCAATGGCTGTATCATTAGAGGAGGCATTATCGACAGTGATTGTAAGGATTCTATCAATCCCCCATTCCGACATACAATCCTCCAATTCCATCCCAACTGTCGAGCCCTTATGATCTGACACCTTAGAGAAGGCAAGTATCTTTTTGTGCAAGTTCCAAGTACTATCAATGAAGTGTGCAGTGACAGACATATAATTCATATTTTGGACTGATGTCCATGTGTCAGTGGTGAAACAAACTCGGGGTCTATTGAGTAAGATACTAGCCTTCAGTTTAGCCTTCTCTTCCAAGTAAAGTTTCATACAGTCTTTCATCACTGTAATTCGAGATGGCACTTTAAATCGGGGCTCGAGGGTATAAATCATCTCCTTGAACCCATCCTTACTTACTATTCTAAAAGGAAGCTCATCCACAATTATAAATTTAGCAATAGAAGCTCTAATAGCCTTGGGATTATATGAGTCTATCTTCATCACTCCCACTGATCCACTACTTGCCCCCTTGATATCAAAAGTCAATTTCTGTTGAGAACTATCCAATTTACTTTGAGTTCTCTTATACATTACACATGCCTTTAAGTGGGATCTCATAGCCGAAGTCCCTTGATCTTTGTGGTGACACCCAGTTTTATGACCACAATGGTTGCACTTGGCCAATGGTTTGTTTGGGTCAACTACTGGTAGTATCCTAGTGAAATGTTCCCACATCGGGGATGGATTGGAAACCTTTCTTCTTTTGGGGTAGGGTCACTTGTCTCAGTTTGTTGTGCCTCTACATCTATAATTGGTATCTCACCAATTGTAGGTGTAGCCGTTGAGGCAGGGGTAAATAAATTGGGGGTTGTGGATTGCGAAGATGCAATCGGAGTTTGATGATCCATCTGAAATAAAGACACAAAATAACATACACCTCAATCAAACATACACCTCAATCAAACATACACCTCAATGCATTTAGAAATATTTCATGACTTACAAAATACTAGAACTAAGTCTTTCAATCAAACATATATGAGGTTTAATTTAATCTAATCTAATACAACCCAATCTAATACGATAATACAATTAAAAATCTAATACGATTTAATTTAATAATCTAATACAATTAATCTAATTTAATCTAATCTAATACAATTCCAAACAATCTAATACGATTTAATTAATCTAATCTAATACAATTCCAAAAAAATCTAATACGATCTAATACGATTTAATTAATCTAATCTAATACAATTCCCAAAAAATCTAATACGATTTAATTTAATCTAATCTAATACAATTCCCAAAAATCTAATACGATTTAATTAATCTAATCTAATACAATTCCCAAAAATCTAATACGATTTAATTTAATCTAATCTAATACAACTCCCAAAAATCTAATACGATTTAATTTAATCTAATCTAATACAATTCCCAAACAATCTAATACGATTTAATTTAATCTAATCTAATACAATCCAAAAATCTAATAATTTAATTTAATCTAATCTAATACAATTCCCAAATCCCAACCAATATCCCCTTGATTCCCAACCAATTTAATAGAACAACAGATTCACAACCGTCAACCAATATCCCCTTCATTCACAACCAATATCTCCTTGATTCCAACCAATTTAATAGAACAACAGATTCACAACCGTCAACTAATATCCCCTTCATTCACAACCAATCTAATACAATTTAATCTAACATTGAACAACAAATTCACAACAATTTAATCTAACCCAATCATAGCCAATACAATCTAATATCAATATTCAATAGCAGTAGCTAATCCCAACAACAGTAGCTGTGAGAGAGAGAGAGAGAGAGAGAGACATACAGTCCTCTGGCTTCTTGCTTAGCCCGAAAGGAAGACAAAAATTGCGTGCCAAGGGCTGAAGTGAGAACTGAGGAAGGCAGAGAGGGTGGCAGCACTGGCAGGGGAAAGGGAAAATTTTAGGGCTGCGCTGAGGGGGACTCGGGGTCGGGGAGGCTGGAGGGGGAGGGAGAAATTGGCTGCAGCTGGGGGGACTCGGGGTTGGGGGAGGCCGGAGGGGGAGGGGAAATTAGGGGCTGCGGCGGCTGGGGGGGACTCGGGGGGGGGAGGGGAAAGGGCAAAAGGATTTAGGGAGGGGGAGGGCAACAATAAACGACGTCGTCCTATTGAAAATGGGACGACGTCGTTTTAAGTCAAAAGGGGAAAAAAATAAAAAAGGACCGGAACCGGATTTTCCGCCGAACCGGCGGAAAATTCCGCTTCCGCTTTCGTTAGTGTCCCAAAACGACCTCCGGCTCCGGTTCCTGGAAGAGGTGGAGCTTCTCTTACCGGAACCGGTAACGGAAACGGCGCCAAACCTCCGCCGGCAGCCGGACCGGACTTGCAGGCCTACTCGCAGACATACAGAAAATAAGATTATATTTAAACTAGCTATTTTCTCGTCCTTTGTATCCTTCACAGGGCCGACTGAAGTGGTAGGCAGCTTAGGCGGTTGCCTAAGCCCCTCCCTCCAAGCAAGGCCCCCATGTTATCTGATTAGGAAGGGAAAAAAAAAAAAAAAAAAAAAAAAGCTTACGTAAGAGTAAAATTTAGTGAAACAAAAATATATTTCATATAAAACTGTCTTGTGAAGTAGTTTTTTTTTTGTATTAAGGGCGTCTGAAAAATTATATGTGCTCAAAATTCATGGGGAGCTTTATTTTGTGAAAAAATTTATTTAATTTTTATTAGTACAATACAAGAACATTTTAAAGTAAACATCTGTTTAAAATATATTTTTTATTATATTAAAAAAATAAAAAGGCTTCATTTTTAATTTATACTTTAATCCTCTATTTTTATTGAGCCGACCTGATCTTTCAAAGAAGATCATAAACATAACATTGCATTCCAATATCTATCAACTATATATGCATAATCAATTGATCTGGGCTGGCTAGTTGTTCACTTGGAGACGGACTGCCAAGTGCTCTATTCCTTGGTTCTGGATCATACCCTTCCTTGTAGGGATGATGCCAGGATTTGCTTTTAGAGTGGTCAAATATAATTTTTGCTCGAATTCTTTTTTTTTAATCGGGTGTCAAGGCCTATATTATTATTACTTGTACTTCAACTAATCTTAAGGTCTTTAAATTTATATTATAATCAAAATTTAACAACGTATTTTAAAACTTTAAAAAAAAATTATAAATCTTAACTTACATGTAAAATGCAAATTTTCATCCATTATGCTAATTGAACTGGATGTTCATTCAATAAGTAAAAGTCATAAATTATTATGTCAATACACTTACATTAAAAAAAAAAAAAAAGTTTACTTATGTGTGACAGATCATCTATTATCTTGTAGCTCAACTTTCATCTTAAAATTAATTGATTATAAAAAAAGGTGGTCTAATAAATATATAAAATATAAAATTAAATGATCTCTAATAAACGTGGGACACTTAACATGTGGACATGATACCTGAATTAGTGTTCTCTTGCTCGCATGCAGATTGTGCTAGCTTCTGTGTAGATATGTGTGGTTTATATATGCATGGACGACATACGAGTACGTGAAATGTTTATTTGTCCTTGCGCACTAATCGAGACGCCGTTAAAATATTGTAGCGCACGCTTTTTTTTTTTTCTCTCTAAGTTGTACCGCATGCTTATCCATTGTGACGTAGACGTATACGTGAGTTTCTTGATGTGTCGGAAGTGAGAAGTCTTGTGGACATTTGCTCATGCTTCCCTTTTTTATATTTAAGAAGTTTGTTTTCTTGACAGCTCGTCCCTTGCATAATATTGCAACATGTAATTAATTAACAAGTATATATAAAGATGGCAATTAATTCGAAGTGGCTTATAAATTAAGATACTCTAGAGACAAGTTAAGTATATAAAGAAGCTAATTAAGCTCAAGGTTTATTCGGTGTACGAAATAGAACGCACATGTAAAATAAGCACATAAATATACAAATGCTGATGATTTTCAATTGTTTTAAATTATATGAAGATGATAATTTATAACTAACTAGAACCTATATCTTTCAGTTATTCTACACCTTATATATGTATGTAATTAAGTGAGCAGCATTAGGTGTCTTTGCTCATATATAAACGAGCAGCATTGGCAAATTTATTTTCTTTCAGGGAGAAACCATGAATGCTGCACTTTGCATTTCACTTTTGAGCTTGTTTCGGCGTGTGTCGTTATACTATTACTATTGCATAGCCAATTATTAGCTAATTAATACAGCAAATCAAGAAGAAATGCAAGGAAAGAATAGAGGATTCACTACAAAAAAAAAAAAAAAATTGATTTTTTGAGACAAAAAATTTTCGTAACGAGAGGAAAGGAATTGGTGACAAAAATTTTCAGTGAATTTGAACAGCGAAAACTTTCTCGAAATTGAAAATAGACATAACTTTGACAAAAAGTAGTCTGATATCAACCTACCGGCCGTGAGTTTTCTTTTGAATTTTAGACAAAAAAAACTTTTAAACTTTAGCGGATTGGTTGCCGTTTATTGCAAATGAACAATCAAGATTGAAAGAATCGCTCCTCGTGCAGGTATTGCAGATATCACATGTGAGGATTCAGCCAAAAAAAAAAAAAAAAAAGATATCACATGTGAGGGCCCACATCATGATTCCTCAAAAAGAAGGCTTACGAGTACCTATGCCGATTGTCGAGAGCCCACATCATGATTCCATTCCTCGTCAACAAGGGTTACGAGCTGATAATGCTGAAGCGGCTGCCCACTCCTTTCAGGAGAAGTTCCCGCTTCCCTCCTCCTTAATCGTGGTTTATGGAAATTCAGCGGTGCTAAGCCGCCCTAGTTTTGTTGTTGTTTTTCGTTATTTGTGTGTGTCTTGTTTTTTTTCCTCGCTTTTCTTGCTTTCTCTGGGTAAATTTGCAAATCAGAGGAGAATATTTTACAGCCTACAGGGAGCACATCCCTCACCTCGCTTCCGTATCATTTTCCTCATTATTATTTTAGTTTAACAAGCCAGCTCCTAGGACAAGTATTTTAAATTTGTCCAATTTTCAGTCAGGGTTGCGTCCTGGAAATCTTCTGCGGTTTGCTATTAGTGAAGGAGGATTGAGTTTTGTGAATGGAAAGCTTGCGAGGGCTGATTTAAAATATCTTGGCAAGTCCAATCGAGCACGTGCTTTTGCAGATAGTTACTCCAAGGTTAGTAGGTACTCGACATTCATCTCCCTGAAGCTGATTTGTTCTTGACGCGTTTAAGATAATTTTGCCCATGTGCACATAATGACAAGCCATAATGTCGTAATAAGATTAGTTTGGAGAATTTTTTGTTTGGATCTAGCGGGCAGTTCTTTTTCTTAGGTGTTGTTTGGTTAATGTGTATTTTGAAAATTTTTTGTGTTTTGAGAATTTTTAAGTAATATTAATTTTATTAGTATGCGTGTTGTAGTTATTTTTAGGTGAATATTAAAAAACATGTTCGGTTTGTATATTCTCAGGATTCAAAAAATCCTGAAAATGCAAAAAAACCGAACATTTTCTTTAGAAACTTCAACTTGCATTACGAAAAGGGGGACAACCAGAGTTCACATCACAAGACACAATATAAAGAGGAACAGAAACAGAATATCTAAAGCCAGAAAGATTACAACTAGCCGCCCATTTTGCCAAGTGGTGAGCTTGCTGGTTGAGCTTCCTAGGGACCCAATGATTGGCCCAGGCAGATTTAGCTTTGAATTCCTTACGAAGCGAACAAATTAACCAGATCTGTTCATATTCTTGTATCAGTATTTGCTTGTGAGCCACATATGTATCGCAGGAATTGTTCATGCATGTGGGAATGCGAGAGTTTTGCACCAATTAAAGATAGCTGTGTTTTGGAGTTGTACAAAGACCTGCAGAACGGCTAAAAAGCGTGCCTTCGAAAGTTCGGACCAGTCAATGCTCGCCTAACTTTTGAATACTACAGTCAAAAGAACTTGAAAAGAGTCGAGCTGGCACCATCAGCCACCAGAAGTCTCATTTGTAAATATGAGGTCTGTGAAAGAGACAGGTAACTTCCTCAGGATGTTGGCATAAATTTCAATGGAAATTTGTCACAAAGAATTGAAGAACCCCAGTGGTATTTTGTATAATTACATTGTTTTAAGTGCCTAATGCAAACCTGCTTTACCGTACACACATACATTGTTCATCTTTCAACTTGGAGACACACCACAGTCGCGCTGGAGACTCGCAGATTTGATGTGGATCCACCTTTCTTGAGTAGCTCAAAGGACGTGCTCGATCAAGATCCATTTCCTTAATCTGCATCACCACAACAACTGGTCTAAGCAAGCAGTTGCATAGTTACTAGCACAAAGCAATTGCATAGTCTATGCATATTATCAATAGTTAAATTCCTCTCTCTTCTTGGTCTTCTTCTTTTTGCCATTTAGGTGCTGATAAATTACAGCATTTGCCAGTGAACCTTTGCTTTCCAAATATTGTTGATATATTACACATTTTTTTTCCTCATTCTTCATGTGGGAACAATTTCTTGTTAAAAAGAGAAAGAAAAAGCAAAAAGAAACAAAGTTCACATCTTTCAACTGATCAAACAACCTTTATTTCCAAACTGCAAATATATTGGGATATAAAATAAGACGAAAATAGGGAGGCCAAACCATAAAGCAGCATCCAACGCATATTGTACATTACACCATATTGGTTTCTTGGGATGAATGCCTGTTTGAAGTGTCATCCTGAAAAGAAGATGATAGGACATATTTAGACAACCATCTTTATACTTTGTAAACATGTTGGGATGGAGAAACAAAATTCAAGGACGACACCTACTGTGTTAATCAACCGGTCCCTTATACAGTGCATGGAGCTCAGCATTGTCTCTAGAGTATCTTTAGCCAATTGGAACTTCACATCCAATTCTCCTGGGTGAGACTGTGCATCATTTTGAAGCTGTACAAAGAGTAGTTTCAGTCAATAAGCATGTGTTATACTTCTAGGGCGTCTCTATCTAGGTCTATTTCTCTTCCTCTGTTATGGAATTAGCCAGTCCAAACCACAAGGGCATTCATCCTATGTGGTTTTCACCAGTAAAAATTCAGAAGTAAGAGATAATCATTATATACCTTCAAGTTGATAACCGCCACAGGGTCTGCCAATTCTGTGTCCTGCTGATTTGCCAAATTCCATGTCAATACCTTCACCGGCGGCAAAGTAACCTAAATATGGTTCATGCTTAAGTAAAGCTGAGAAATTTATGTGCGGATACACGATGGTTCAGAGAAATTTCAACATTTTTCTTTTCATCAATTAGGCTGCTATAAGGATAAGTAGTAATTCATCATAGGATTTTCAGAGCAGCCAGTCCCAAAGCTTCACCTTGGCTCACAAAAACTAAAAATTTAAGGTGGTAGAGACACAGAGTTTGGCCACCACATGAGCGAAAGTACATGAATAGTAGTTAAGTGATAGAGTTTAACAAGATATTTCCGGGATGAACGAGGCTGTGCATACCAAAATAGAAGTTCTGACCCGGTCCTTGAGTAAATCTTCCTGCCATTCTCGTTGAAACTTTTGCAGCAGAAGCGTCAACAGTCTTTGAAGTTCAGGCAATACTTCACTGGGAAACAGTTTCTAAATGTCGTCCTTGCTGACATTCTCGTAAACACACCTACGGATCAACATGCGAAGGCATACCAAGAACTGCAATGTGGAAAAGTCAGAAAATATATTATACAACTAAAATCCTTTAAATAACCCCCCAGATTTTATAAGAAAAATTGCATCAATTTGTAATATGCGTTCGTGTTAGGAGTAAATAGAGTGAGATTACAGGGTCGAGGTCGGAGTCGTGCTGAAGCTGAAGCATTTGGAGCGCGGATGACGAGGCGGTCGCGGAGTCGAGCCGAGGCCGGTTTTTCGGGTCCTCCAAAGGGCTTTGGAGAATATATTATTCCTACTCCTTACTCCTTCGAATTCCTCACCAACAGCGGCAAATGACCCCACAGACTGCTGCCCCATTCTTCAAAACACCGGAACTGACTTCTTTCTTCTAATTTCTAAAACCTCTGCCGATTTTCCAGAACAGAAACGCTGCTACTTTTTTTATAGGCAGCCGGTGGAGCAGGACTTAGCCTGCGGGTGTGGGGG
This sequence comes from Morella rubra, assembly GCA_003952965.2. Taxonomy (NCBI): domain Eukaryota; kingdom Viridiplantae; phylum Streptophyta; class Magnoliopsida; order Fagales; family Myricaceae; genus Morella; species Morella rubra. Next base: position 26,875,541 of record CM025852.1, read on the forward strand.
GATTCGACCCCCAGAGCTAACCCTTCCCAAAGGGAGCAGGTGCCGGCTGAGCTAAAGCTCACTGGCCAGAAACGCTGCTACTTGCTAGCTTCTGCAGTCCGTTTTCAATTTAGCGGCTTCGCCCTGATACGACGTCGTCTGTGTTCCACATATTTGGCAGAGAATACACGTGTCAATGGTAGATACCGAGCTTAATTCGGGCAATTTTCGTTGCCTTAACAAATTGCAAACTCGTCTTTGCAAGTTCTTTTGGTTAAAGAAAATTCATGGGGATGTTCAGGGTGTTACCAAAAAAGATACTACGTCGATAAGTTGTTGTCTTTACAGGCCGTTAATATGTATAGCTGCCTCACAACGAGGATGGGGGAAATTTTGGAAAGGCCTTACGACGACGGTTCGCCTTTGTTAAGTTCATAAATCGGTAGCGAGGCAAGGCGGCTAATTTCTTGAGAGAAAGTGGACGGAGCAAGAAAATGGCTCCCCATGATCTTCGGCGGCCTTTCAAACGACCTGCAATCTCCGACCAGCAGAGGCGCAGAGAAATCTCCCTGCAGCGCCAAGCACAGAATCGGCGCGATGCACAGCAACATGGCCGCTGCTTAGCCTCCACCCTCCTATACCTCTAGTCCCCACGAGCCGAACCCGCATCCGAGCCCGAACTGAAACTCGAATCCTTACCCGAATTCGGCACGGAACTTGAAGCCGAATTCGAAGCTTCGCCCAGTGAGTTCGATATTCGACAGGCCTCGAAGCTCAAAGACTCGCAAGCTCGGAAATGGTTCGCTGGACAGCTTATGCTTCCCGAGTGGATGATCGACGTCCCTGATCAACTCGCTCAAGACTGGTTCCCACTCTCTCTGTCTCTTATTCTTTCCTATCAATTCAAATATTTTCCCTTAATACCATGAGTAAACTTACTTAGTACTGGTTTTGGGGGTAGGTATGTATTTGCAAGGCCGGCTGGGAAGCGATGCTTTGTCGTTTCGACTAACGGTACAACAGTTAGCACGCTACGGAATGGTTCTATTCTAAACCGTTTCCCATCTGCTCTCCCCAGCGGAGCTAGGACCAGAGATGCTTCAGGCTCCGCTCAATCATATTCCATTCTCGACTGCATCTTTCACGAGGTAGCTATGAGAAATATGCGGTTTTTTAGACCTCGATATTGCATGTTGGAGAGTACCCGGCCCTTTAGACAATGTACATCTGTTTTGTGAGTTTTTTGTGGTAAACTTGGGATTGTGACTTGCAGTCGGATCAGACATACTACGTGATCGACATGGTTTGCTGGCGCGGTTACTCACTCTATGACTGCACGGCAGAGTTCAGGTTCTTTTGGTTGAATCCTAAGCTTGCCGAGACTGGTGCTTGCGACCAACCTTCTTACTATCATCGGTACAGGTTTTGTCTGGTTCCAGTGTACAACTGTGACCGGGCTGGTCTGTCTGCAGCTTATACGGGCAGTCCCTTATGTCAAGGATGGCTTGATATTTTATAACAAGTAAAATCCTTTACCGTGATAGGGTGTCCGATGCTAAATGCTTTGAATTTTTAATGTTGCATTGGCTGAGAAATCCGTATGTATAATTTATTGGTCCATAGTGATGTATGATACTCTTTTGCAATGTTGCTTATATCTTTGGAAGATTTCCAATTTTTATTATCTGGCCATAATCCATAAGAAGTGAGGTAGTTTTGTGCAGTTTGTGCTTGAGATCAGTCCATACCCCAGGAGTGGATTACAATTGCAAACTTTAGTCTGGGCTTCCGAAATTGCTGCGTGACGTGCTTGAGAAGCTTTAGGAATACCTAGGGCATTGGTGGGGAATATATATAGTCTCTTGTTGTGTCAGACTCCTTGTTTTGAAAAATATTTGCTATCCTAGGGTGCTGTTACATATTGGGGTTTGTTTTGGGACTGGATTGGGAGATAAGCAGTTCTTCTCTGGGTGTTATAGTGGATAGCATCCAAATTGTTGAACCTTGTCCACAATTGTATTCTCTGTTCTGGTGTCCTCATTTTTCGTACTTTATTGCTTTGCAGGAGTAGGATGGCTGGTGACTGTAAGATAGAACTTCTGGCTTTAATTCGTATGATTTGCGTGTGACAGACCATGTGTAAGGAAGCACATTTGTAGCATCAATGCATATC